>JBAMCI010000173.1:2780000-3155000 GCA_037075265.1 Drosophila nigricruria | reverse complement strand
TGGATTAGTTCGGGTTAAGCCGAAGCGCAGAGCGTTATTAGGTTTATAGTCGAAAGATAGCATACTTTCCAGGGCAAAGAAATTATGAAAATGAAATAAGTGAAATATATATAAATATTGTGAACAATATATGTAGGAAAACAATATATATGTATGTAGATCTGTTCCCTTTGCTGTATTACATCAGACAGAATTATGGCACTATCATCTACTCTCTATGGTTCTTCAAACTATTGTCGACTATGGATTGTTCTTAAATAAATATAAATATAATATCATATATATATTCAATTTAGTCTGTCTAGAGAGTAGCTATAGAGCATTGCTCATTCGATCCATTTCATTTGCCTTATGATTGTTTGCCTTGGCCACTTCAAGTTTTTGGCACAGCTTCTGTTGTTTTTTTTAGTTCTTTCTTTTTTTTTTTTTGTCTTTTGACATGTGATGAATGGCGATAATGCTGTTTGTTGTTTCAACTTTGAAATGAGAAAAGTTTGGGAGAAGTCAAAAATCGAGGCAAACGATTGAAAAATTGCATATGCTGAGCGTGTGTGAGACAAACAAAGCAGGAAAACAGTGCATAGTTTTCGGAGGCGGGGGGCCCAAAAGTCCGCGAAATATTGCGGCATACATTCGAGAGTTGTCAGTAAACAAAATAAGTTGAGCAATACACACATGGACACACACATGGTCACACACATGGACACACACACACACACTTACACTTGGCTGCTTAGTTTAAACCCTGCTTAGATGATGCCCTCTTGCGGTAATAAATTAGTCACGGCAGAGATGTGGGCCGAGAGAACAAAAGCAACAGCAACAAACTCACACACACACACACACACACAGCACACACACATACACATACAGCCAGATAGACAAACGAATGGGAGCCACAACATAGTATGGGTGGACAGCTGTAGCCAGGACTGCAAAAGGAAAAAGTTAAAAAGGATAAATCGCTTGTGTTCATCGCTCTTCGCACATAATAAATGTATCTTTTACTTGTGCACAGCTCGAGAAGTTGCCCAGCGTCGTCTACTTTGCGTTGGCGTAAGTAACTCGGCCACAGCCACCCCCAGCGAGAGCAACAAAGACAGCATGCGGCGTATGAAAGAGCTAGCTATAGCGGCGCCCATGTGTATGTGTAGTATATAAACTTAACAGCATTTGGCTATCTTTTTGCAATTGATGTATTACACATAAAAGTTTTCAGACCCCCCTCGCACCACCCCGCACACATGCCCAGCGCCATGTACTCGAATTGCTATTCCTATTTCTATTGCATGCGTGTGTGTGAGTGTGTGTGTGTGTGAGTGTGTGTGTGAGTGTGTGTATGTACAAAAACGTCGACGTCCAAGACGGCCACGTCCGCAAACAAAACGCACGCATACAATTACAAAGCTGTTACACGTATGTGCGGAGAAAACCAAGAACTACGAGAAGAACGAAGGCGGCGAGGAAGGGCAAGAGCGAGTGAACGAGCGAGAGAGAGAGACAGAGTGAGGAAGGGGAGAACGGGTTGGGTTCGGTTGGGTTGGTGCAAAAGGAATATTGTTAACCGACTGCAAAATAAATACAAAAACTTTTAATGCCTTCGGCTGGCGTCGCAGTCGTTGAAAAATGCTTCTGCTTGCCCCCCACCACCCCCCTAAATACACACACACACACAGACACACATACTGTTATGGTAGTATGGGGTAGGTAGCGTCGGACGGACAGACATTGAACGTCTTCGGACTCATTGCCACTTGCAAAATGGAACTACACACAATCACAACACACACACACACACACACACACACACAGACAAGACAGACAAGATATGCTGTGTGTGTGTGTGTGTGTGTATGGACATATGCATGCGAATCCTCGCCCTCGTTTGCCTTCTCGCCCATAACTCATCTATCAATTTTCACGTACTTGGGCCGCAGTTGCTGTCTCGGTACGAGTTTGAGTTTTTGTGTTCTGCTCTGGGCCTTAAGCCTGGACCTCACAACTTGAAATGGGGCGTCTTATTGCCCAAAATTTAGCCTTTTGCATTTTTATTTTTTGCTCCATATGCACAGTGATAAGATATTGAAGAATGTGTTGAAAAATATTGAATATTTAGGCAATAATATTTATTAGCTCTAACTGAAAATATTTGTGTGCATAAATGGAGGTTATGGAATGGTTGTGGAAGCATGTTGTCTAGGGCTGTGAAATATATGTTATATACATAACTAATCATGACTCCACTGTTTCATCTCATACCCACTACAGTCCAGTCACTCCTTCATTTAACTTTCATGACAACACATTTGATAACTATAATTTCCGTCCTCAGTTAGATCATATTAAATCTCAAATCTTAGATATTCTCACATGGAAAGAATCCTTTATGAAAACTATTACTCATTGACCCAATACAGTTTCTATCATAACTAATTTCAATCAAAATAGATGTATCCAAAATTTCCATTTAAAGATTCCCCATCTTATACACTTTCACAGCATATAATATAAGAGTGGATCCTCAAAGTCTGAGTTAGCTAACTTGTAGAAAATATTACGGATAATAGTAATCGTTATAATATTATAACTAGAAAGGATCATATTTTAAAACAATTTGGTATAGTACCTTAGACTAGGATTGTAGGCAAAGGAACTCTAAGGAATCTTTCTTGATAAGAAATCTTCAATACTGAATTTGTTGATTTATATTAGAATATTAATCTTATTTATAATGATTGAAAACAAGAACTCTTAATAATCTTAAAACTTTGTTAAATTTGGCTTAAAGTTTGCTGACATTGCACCACTGTGCGGTACTCGCTGCCCGACTCCTTGCTGCTCTGTGTACTTAAAGTTTTCATCTTCACGCACACTCGTGCACTCGCATGAGTTTTGTGTGTTTGAGTCAGAGGCAAACTCAATACAACACACACTTACACACACGCACACACTCAGACAGACCTTACAGAGCTGGGTAACAATGAGAGCTGACAGCCCCGAAATGTCATTCTATCTTGGCGGTCATTAGAACGGAGTTCTGTCTCGGCAGACCTTGGTTTGTTGGCAGTTTGTCGGCAGCCCAGCTACACCCCCTAAATACACACATGCACACACGCAGACACAGACACGGACATGGACACAGACACAGACTGCGTCTGAGGATGTTGGTTCCTGGCAAGCATTTGGCCAAGATTATCTCCTTTACTTTTGGTGGCAACAACTTTTGTTGTCCTTGCCTGTCTTGTCTGCAACTGCTGCTCAGCTTCTCTGTTGTTGTGTGTTGTGTTCTCTATGAGATATTCGGTTTTTGGCTCGGTTCTGCATGAAGTATTTTACTCTTTTTCCATACACTCTCCAACACACACACACAAACACACATGCGGAGGGATCCATGGATATATTAACTTGGCTATTGTTTTTGTAGTCGTTGTTGGTTTTATTTTAACACGCCGCATGCAGCCCGAACTAGGCACACACACGCACACATACAGAAAGGGAGGCAAACCCTTATGTGCCTCTGTGTGTGTGTGTGTTGTATTGATGCGGCTAGTTTGATGTATTACCCCAAAAAACGAAATGTCTGTATCGCTTATGCGGGGCCAACACAGAATAGAAATGGGCATTTTGGCATTTCGATTTAGTGGCACACACACACACACACATATATATATATATATACATATACATATACGAATGTGTAGAGAGACAAACGATGATTACGCCATCGGATGCTCTCATTCTCGCACACTCACACACACAGTGAGAGATCCCGGGCTTTGGCAGCTTTCCTTCTGCTGCTTCCCTGCTTTTTCGCCGTCTCGCTCATGCGGGCCTTTTTATGGGCATTTTGTATAATACATCATCGACAAACATGTTTGCAAAGTGTGTACGAATATTATATGGGAATATAACTGTTATTGTTGTTGTTGTTGTTGTTGTTACTGCTTTTTGCGCACGCTTTCGCTCTCGTGTTTGCCTCTACCTCTACCATCCTCCCCCCCTGCCCATGAGCCCCTGCTCATGGCTGTCCAGTGTGTCGCTGGGGTAGGCAAGAACAATTGCAAGGACATGTGCGATGGATGCTGACGTTGACGCCAATGGTGTCGCTAATGGAATGGCAATGGAGCGAAGGGCGTTGGACGCTGATGCGAGATGCGAGATGCGAGATGCTTAGGCCCGGCATGGCAAACTATACTACGGCCATCTGCTGATGGGGTTGGATGGATGGATGGATGGATGGACTCTGTGTACGGACTCTGAAATTCGTATTTCGCTTTGAATTATTCCCGAAAAATATATACGGCATCAGCGTCAAAGCCGAAGCCGAAGCCGACGTTGACGTTGATGCTGACGCTGACGCTGGCGTTGGCAGCAAAAAAGTTTGCCCAAAACTTGTTGTTGTTGTTGTTGGGTCGCCCATGCTGTGAGTGTGACTGTGTGTGTGTGCGTTTCGGTTAGTTTGGCGTACAGTTTTGTGAATTTGAATTAAATGTACATAGTTTTAGATTGCGTAATTCATTAGTACAGTCAGAGCACTGCTAGACCTAACCAACACCCATTTCCCCGGCCAACCTACCCCAACCCCCTCGGAAAACAGGACTAGCAACCCCAGCCCCATCCACAGCCTCCCGTCGGCACACACACGGGCAATGATGAACGATGTGGTCGTATGTGGTTAGCATAGAGTTTGGGGTAATTTAGATGGGGAAAGGGTGCCAGGGATTTGATACGGCATGTGCGTGTGTGTGTGTGCGAGTGTATGTGTGTGTGTGTGTGTGTGTGTATGGGGGCACACACAAGTTTTGTTGGCCGGGACGTTTGCGGGCGTGACAAAAGCAAATAAGCATAGTTCTACTAGTGGGCTGATCCCTTGCGCATGGTGGTGAGAAATCGAATGCCAAGCAGCTCTTAGGTGAGCTACAAGCCAGTCCCAGATGGATCTGCAGCTGGTCCACACGAGCAACGAACAACGAGCAACGAGCACAACACCCAAAAAGATGAATTGCTCTATGGCTGCTTAAGGCAGCGTGGCGTCAAAAGGAGTAAACTACTAAGGGGTAGGTGGGGCTAGCCATGTTCCAGCCCCATTCCCATCCCCAACCCCATCCCAGCTGGACGACCTTCTGTCGACTGTCCCGTTCGTCGAACACTTGCGCCGCACTATTTATGGTACAATTTATTACTTTATGAGCGTAGAGGCAACTGCTCGTTCCACTTGCTCGTCCACTCCGTCCTCCTCCTGCCTGGGCGAGTCACTTTGTTTACGGGCCAGCGATTGTATTTAACATTGAGAGGAGCACCCGACGAGAGGGGGGTCTGAGTGGGTCGTCGGAATGGTGTGTGAATGAAATGCGATGGTAATGAATGTATGAATTTAGAACGCAACTGAAAACCGGCGAGACATTCGGGCGAGATAGTTTTTGCCCACTATCAGCAAACCGATGCCGATGCCAAAGCAACATCAGCGCAGGGGAAGCTGCTGCTGCTGCTGCTGCTGCTGCTGATGCTGCTGGGGAGGGGGGCGGGGGCAGGAAATGAGTAGAGGAAGTTTTAGTTTCATATTCATTTGGAGGGTTCTGGAGGCTGGGGTCGATGTTGCAGAGTTTGAGGTTTCAGCCAGGCAGAGTCATTGCGATAGCGTTGTTGCCACTGCGGTTGCCAGCCGCCATGAGAGTGGGCGAGAAATGCTCTAGTGCTGCCTCACTCTGGCATGCGTGTAGCTGCCCCACAGTGCGACTGTGTGTGTGTGTGTGTGTGTGTGTGTGTTAGAAAGTTTGAATTGTATTGAAATTGTATTTTGTTAAAATTCATGTTTGTTATTGCTGCTGTTCGTGTTGTTGTTGTTGTTGTTTAGACGTCGTTGGCCAACCATTTTGTCGGCCTGTCGCTCTGTGTGTGTGTGTGTGAGTGTGTACGACTGAGTGTATGTGTGTGTGTGTGTGCGACTGAGCGTATGAGTAATTTTATTTAACTGCTGGGCGTTATATATATGTATGCATGTATGTGTGTGTGTTGTGTATTTGTCTGTGTGTGTGTGTGTGTGCGTGTTATTTTCTCGTAACGCAACTAAAAACTCTTTTCCACATATTTTCGTACATTGAAGACCCAACGCTTTGCTGTGTGTCTCTCTCTATGTGTGTGTGTGTGTGTGTGTGGCTGCTGTTTAGAATTGTATGTGTGTGTGTGCGTGTCGAGTGTCCAACCAAATAAATCGCACAGCAAAATAAATACGGCAACAATAAATCAATAAGTACACTGAGAGACTTATTTAACAGAGCATTCAAATAGAAATAGTTACACGCTTTCTCTCTATATACATATATATATATATATACATATATCTGATATGTTTATAAAAGTATATACACCGATAATATATATCAAAGTTAGTTTCAAATTAAAACTCTTTGTGAATTGCTAAATTTCTATGCAAAAATGATGGCGCACTGTTTCATTTCCATTGCGGGTCAACTGGGCTATGGTGGGGGCGGAAGGTTCATGAATCGTTGCCACAAATATATATCATCGACACGTTAGCCCCACACACACATACAGAGTGAAAGAGAGAGATACACAAGTGTGTGTGTGTGTGTGTGTATTGAGGTCCACAGGATTCGATCGCACAAATTGCTCATTGCTAAGGAAATATTTGCAATAAATTTAGTTTATGGCTTCGGCTGTTGGCAGTCGCCTGACTGACACCCCCACACCCCCACACATACATATACTCGCAACTCGCAACACCCCCTCATATACAGAAAAACTTCACACTCTGTCAATACCTGAATTATATGCGTATGTGCGTGAATACTTAGAAATATTAAAATGCAGCACTCATCCGCTTCAATCCCTCCTTCGCCTCTGCCCCCTGCCCCCTGCCCCCTCAGCTGTGGTCAAGCAGGACATTCACATATCCGCAATGCGGGGGGAGTGGGCTAGCCATTCGGTTTATTGATGTAATATCCTTCAATTATTATGGATATTTGGCGCATTCCAGCGTATCCGCATGTGCGAATGGGTTGAGTGCTTTGGGGCGGCGGCTGCCAGAGCGCTGTGGGCCCCGAGGCATATGACGCCGCTTAATTAACTGACCCTAAACAGAAACCCCACGCAAAATACGCTGTCAACTAAGAAGCTAAAGTGGATGGAGCAGATCTGAAGGAAATGAAATGCAAACAAACCATGTGTGGGTGGGTGGGACTCTTTCTCTCTCTCTGCCTCTGTGTGTGTGTGCGTGAAAGGATAAGGCAAAGGCAAGTGGCGGCGCAGACCTTCTCAAGTCGCTCGTCCAGAAACGTAAGGTTGGGCGGGGCTGTAGGATAGGGGGCAACTACTTTCGCATGTGCGGCAATAATTCATCCATTAAAAGGGATATCAATGTGAGGCATTTGGAATAAGGAGGAGGCGGAAAATAGGACGGGCGACGGATGAGACATAGTAGATGCTGGAGATGAAGACGAAGTAGCAACGGGGTCAAATGGAAAAGGCCGAACGAAGCAGCCGTTGCTTGCCTTACCGTACAACTTCCGTTTGAAAACCGCACGCACACCCAACACACACACACACATAGACACGCACACACACACACACACACACACACAGAAACTGGTAATACAATCGCCGGAATTTGAAGGTTGAACGTTTCTGGGCGTTTGTACGGTTGCTCATCGCCTGCTTACGGCTATCAATGGGTTCGAAAGCGAGGCAAGTAGCACTCACAGCGACACACATGTATCCATAGATACACATACACACACTCACACACACACACACACACACATATAGCATCAGCTTTGTGTGATAAGCAAAAATACCGAAAGGTTGCATGCAAGAGTTCGTTTCAATGCTTTGCTCGTTCGGCTCTTGTCACCGGCACGTGGCCCAAAGACGCTGGCTAAGGATGTAGGAGGATTTAGGAGGTGAGGGGCATCAAATGGACTCAGTCACACACACACACACACACACTCACACACACAGAGAGACACACTCACTTACACTTGGACATGCGGCATCCATATGGATTTATGTAAATTCTATGCCCCAAAAATGACCTTTTTCCATGCGGCTGGCGATGCTTCGATGCTAGCTGGCAGCGAAGTACCGGAGAGTTTGTCGGCGTATGTGGAATGGTTTGTGTCTTTGACTTTTGTAATATTTTGTAGAAATAAATTCGCATTTGAAACGGATTCGGATTCGTAAGCGAAATGCTTAAGCATAACACCGACGACACCAACACGCACATACATCTATTTATATTTATATTTATGTGTGTGTGTGTGTGTGTGTAGGTATATACATGTATGTATGTGTGTGTGTGTGTGTGAAAGACCACTTGAATTTAAAATACGACATGGCTGAAAGGGCTGGGCATGCCAGGCAGCCCGTAAACCCAGGGACCAACCCAAAACCAAATAGTTTTCAAAAGTTTTGCATTTGCCTGGGCTTTGTGTCTATATAACTAAAAAGAGAGAGAGTCTTAGTCTGTATGCGTGTGTGTGTGTGTGCGCATGTTAAACTCAAGTAGCAAAACAACAAAATTTTGTATAAATTTAATGTATTTTCTATGACAAACACTTGCCCAGCAACAGAGGCTTCAGTCCGCCTTCCTCCCATGCCCACTCCCTGAGCTTAACATATCGAAATTACAATAATAATAATAATAATAATAATAATAATGTTCGTTTTTTTTAGCCTTTTCCATTTCCATTTCCATTTCGGCAACTCTATGCTAAACTATTTCAAATGAAGTTTAAGCAGAAAATTAGAATTTTCAAGTGCTGCAATGGGCTTTCAGTTGTGGACGTTGCCCAGATCCATGCCCCATGTGCTTGGGGTATGCTTTCAACTTGTTGTTGTTGTTGTAGTTGTTGCCTCACACACAATGACATAATCCCTCATCTACATAAACATTAGAGCGAGAATTTAACTCAAAAGTTTTTAGTTTCGGTTTCGTTTTCGGTCCACACCCACTCGCCTGCCCCTTTATATATATATATATATTTATGTGACCAAAAGTGTCCCTGGATATGGTATATAGCATATAGTTATATATATATATACTATATTAGATATGTGTATATAGGCATACATTGTTGCTATGTGCACAGCCTGTGTGCGTCTATGTGTGGCGTGCAGCAGATGCGAGTATTTGGCGTAAATTAATTTGATAACAAATTTTTAGAAATACTTACACACAGTGCAAAGGAGTATATTGGAGCTTAAGACTACAAATTGGGAATATCTGGAGGGAATTTGGTGTAGAAGCTGTTTTGAGGAGGAGTTGAGATTCTTTGAATAAGCCAAATCGTAACTTTTATAAATTTTAGTACTATTTTTTTGTCCTTTCAAAGCTAAAGATAAGAGAGAGGGAGAGAGAGAGAGAAAGAGAGTATCTCAAATCAGAGGACATTACTCAGTTCAAAACTTAAGATCCTCAACTTTCACTTTGGTTTCTCTGTTAGCCTCTTCAATATTTATACTTTTATTCATACGCTCAAAGACTATTCATATTTCAATTACTTTAACTATTTCATCATTACAAAACGAGTATCATACAGTCGTTGCAACTCAACTCCATAATTTTTACACAATTTCCACTCTATTGTTTAGCAAGTGGGCGTGGCAACACTGCAAGAGCCTTAAAATCGTATTAAACTTTTTGAGTATGCAATAAAAAGTTGTGGCCAGAGTTTTCAAAAAGAATGCAAAATGCAATTTGGTTAAGAATCCTTTTCTGCCCCAAAATTGAGTTGAGCAGGGAATTTAAGGCCTTAAGGCTATCTGTAGCGACTATCTGTTTGTTACATAATTAAAAATCGGTAACAATTATAGATAGATACCACAGATGGCGAGTGGGTGAATGGCCATGTGAGGGAATCACACGAAAACGTATTTCCAATAATTTCACTCATTATCCTGGGCAAAAGTTTCTTGCGCGCCTGTCTCTGGCTCCTTCATTGGGATGCAGGCGTGTGTGTGTGTTGGGCAAGTCAAGCTGGCCAAGTGGGTGTGTGTGTGTATTGTGGAGGGAGGTATGGCCTGCAAGCGTGTTGGCGTTAATGGTTCTTGATGAAATGAAATAATGGGTGCGTTTATTCACGTAATGTATTTGTATTTGTTACAGCAGCAACAACAGCAACAACATATTTACAATAATAACACAGCTCGTAAAACGAATGAATAACTGAATGGAATGATTGAATGCCGTATAGAATGAAAGCGGCGCCCAAGCGACGGCAACGGCAAAGGCAACGGCAAAGGCAAAGGCAACAACGAGCTGCGTACGGCGACGTCTAACAAAACGCTTTTCGTTAGTTTTCATTATTTTCCGCATTTAAGCGTATTTATTCCGTTGTTAATCGAATTTATTAAATGCAAACACGCCAACATATATAAAAGACTGCCATCATACAACTACAACCCTCCAATCCCTACACTCACACACACACATAGACACACACTCGTAGAGCTTGGCCAACACGCACACTCACACTCACCTGGAACTGGGCGCGTTTTGTTTGGCTTGAGAAATGTTCTTCGCATGATTATTGCCGGCTGCTAATTTTATGCTTTACTTTGTGTCCATTGAATGTCTCTATTCCCCTCTCCCACTCTCTCTCTCTCCCTTGTCCAAGCCCCACCAACTATTCATGGCAAATATATATAAATATATCATACGAAGGTCCAGTTTTCGCTGGAAATGCAACTGAAAATAGTTTCTATTATTTCTGCTGCCTACGCTCAGGCGCTTCGATTACGCTCAGCAGGTGAGAGCTCATTAAGCTCGTTAAGCGATAAGCATTACAGCTACAAAGCAATTTCAATCTACTTTAAATTCTTTCTGAATTCTATTGAAGTTTAAATATACATCAATTTGAAATTGAAAGCTAGTTTCATATAAATATTTATTTAAATATACTCCAATCTTATCTAGAATCTGTACTTGATTGAAGTCTAATTGAAGAAAGAATGAAATTTACACTATAAAAATGGTTTATCACTTGAGATTTCTGTTTCTTATGATAAAATATTTTATCTTAATATCAAAGACTTAGAGTAAGCACTTCATATAGTCAAAATGTTTTTATCTTTATCACAAATCATATATTAAGGCCAAGACATTTTAAAATGTGTTAAAAAATTAGCTTTGGGGAATTCCTTTACATAAAAATAGTTTTTGAATTAAGAATTAAGAATTAAGAATTAAGAATAAACAATAGTTTTTGAATAAAGCAATTTCCTAAAATAATGTTTTTCAAGCATTGCATGATATATTTCATCAATATAACCTCACCTTTTCTAACTACAAATATTATCTATACAATCGCCTACAATTTGAGCAAAATGCTCTCAGAAGAAAAGTACTCTTAGAAGAATTAAGAAATAAATCTTGTTAATAATGATTAAAACATTGTCAAAATATAATTTAAATGAAATTTTTTACGGGAAATTTTGTTATAATATGGGAATATTTAACCATTTTTTTAAGGGGAATTTTTTATCGTACTACAAGAGATTGTTCTAAGTTGTTCTTAATTTAAGTATACATTCTCAGACTTTTGCTAATAGCAACGCTCTCAGTTACTCATTGAACAAGTGTACTTCAGATACATCAAAGTTATTTGACTCTTTTAATAGAAATATTACTATTAAATCGCAAAAAAAAAATTAGCTTAAGAAATTTGGTAGTTTAAAATAATAAAACAATTTTTAAGTAAAAACTCAACATAATAAAATCTATATTTATATTTTCTTTAATTTACTTTCAATGAAGTTAAAAGTTTTTGCTACATTTATCTTAGTCAGAAAAGATTAAAATGTTTGTCAATTGAAGACAAAATCATCTTAAGAAAGAAATATCTCGAATCAAGAACTTTCTTCTCAGCATAATATAATTTCAGTTTTGCCGAATTCAGAAATTAATTTCCTATTGCCCATTGCCTATTAGATATTACCTACACTCTCTCATCTTATCTACAATCCCAGTTGTTTCGCTCTCAGATCAAATCAAAAGCTGTCGGTTGAAAATAATGCTGAATGTGATTTTTATACGAATGTGGCGCAAGATATAATGCATTTCAGTGACGGAGCACAGCTGGTAAATAAAACTGAAAGAAAGAAACTTTGCGCATTAGTTGGCCAGCGCCAGTCGGTCCGGCCAAGTCCGAGCTTCATGCCTGCGCCCTTGCGCCCATCCGTGGAACTTTTGCATTTGATTTCGGCGCAAGAAATGAGCAAATGGCCTTATATGTCAATGATTTTTCTTCACCCACGTCCGATGGCGCCAACAACTGCACTGGCTAACAGATAACATGAGCTTGGGCATGAAAGGAGGTGTTTTGCAAGAAGAAAGGGCAACACTTTCTTGACGCCTTGCAGCCAACAATCGTAGCCAAACAGATGGCGCTGAATTGGTATAGGGACTCTCGTTGCTTTGCCAAAAAGTCCTCACCGTTTGTCTATGTTTTTTTTTGTTTTTTTAATTTTCTACACACACACACTCATGCAGGGACACACATTTAGATTATACACCCACACGAGCTGCTGCACCTCCCCTTTGCTGTTATTATTTTGGCTTCCATTTATTTGCTGTCAATGTTTCGACTGCCTGCCGCCTGTCCACCTCCAGTCCAGCCCGCCCGAGGGCTACGTCCGCTGCTCGCATTTCCTCGCTATTTTCTTGACTTTCTTCTTTTTTTTTTTTTTTTTGCTATCATTTTCATTTTAAAATGTCGCTCAGAGCAACGTCATGGACGGCAACGCCTCCTAGAGGTCAGCGTCAGCTCCTACGCCTTGTTATTCTGGTCGTCCTTTTTTCTCCCAAGAGCGACGTCGTCCCAACGTCCCGTCACCATCACCATCGCCGTCACCTAGTCCGCTGACTGCTGCTACTTCTTCTAGACATTTTGGGGCTGGCCACTTTATAAATGTTTCTGCAACGGATTTTGCAAAGTAAACTTTTTCGCCTTTGTAGTTTTTTCCGCCTCCCAACCACTTGGCCCGCATCTGATTGCGAGTGTGTGACACAGGAAGAAGCAGCAGACTAGGACGGGCGCAAATAATATATTAAAATGCAAACCCAACTCATATTACCGAACTGAACCAACGCGAACTGGCCCAAAGAAAAACTGTACTGGACTGGCTTGTTGGCACAGGCTAGTGAGGAGAGACTGAGATGGGTTGGGGGTTCTAGCTCTCAAGTCCTTGCGCACACATGTGCGCAATTTCCAAGTCCGTTTCGGCCATTGCCAATGTCTTCAAATAAATCGAATGCACAAAAAAGCAATAAAATGAAATAAAATCTAAATATATGTATGCATGTGTGTGGCGAGGAGGAGTGTCGTCCTTTTTGTTGTTGTCCTTTCTTGTCTACTCTAAACGAGCTGCTGGAATGGAGGCGGACAGCTACTGACGTAGAACAACAAACAGAACAAAACGAAAAAAGAGAGAAAGGAACTTATCATTTTTATCATTGCACAAAACTTTATCCTTTTCAGCTCGGGCCGTTAATATTTTCGTTTCTAAATGCGAAATGGCCAAGTCGAAAAGTCCCAATTCCAATACCAAGTACAGCCTAGTGCCAACACGTTACCGCTGTCCGGAATTTCAAATGACTTTTTCCTCAGCGTGTGTGATGTGAGGGCGTGCAAGTCCGAAGCTTATTGAATGTTTATGCTTTATTAAATTTGATTTCTTTGCAACTTGGAGTCAAAGCAAGCAGGGCAGCTGCGACCGACCGAGAGACCGTCCGACAGACCGACAGACCCATCGACCCATCGACCCATCGGCCGACCAACTGGTTTACAAACCCATCGTCTAGTCGTTCGACCCAGCAACTAACCAAACAGCCGGTCAACATTTGCTGCAATGATCTATGTGCGCTGAATATTAAATGGCATCGCCGGCTTAGCGACGCTCTAGTCCCAGTTCCTATCCCTCTGCCTCTGCCTCTGCCTCTGCCTGCTCCCGTTTGGAAGTAGGTGGACGATGTCTTAGGCTCAGGCTCAGGCACCATTATCATTTTAATGCGCGATAAATGCGACATTTGCGACGTTATACAAAGTGCGTGTAATGTGCTCGACTACCCAGAGGCGAAGCGAGTGTTGGGGGTGCGTGGGTTAGCAGTGTAGCAGCCTCAACGAATTCTTGACTTCGGAAAACGGAACGTAACGATTCATATTTGTAAACGGGTTTTGCCGCAAGCATCCGGCCAACGCCCACGCCCACGCCCACGCATAATATCGAATGGTAATCATAATCATAATAATAGTAATAGTAATAGGAATAATAATAATAATTCGAAACATTTGCACATACGTAAATGAACATTACGACCGTTTGCCTACCCCCGGAATATGTTTATAATCACACGCCAAATGTCCCAAACAGCAGTTGTCCAGGCCAAAAAACTTTACTCGTTGTTTGGGCCTCTAATGCGACACGTGGCCCGCGCATATTTCTTCACACTCTGAGCCGATTGGCCGGGATTGGTATTTAGAATTGGAATATGGCTCTCGGTCTCGCTGTCGCTCTTTATTGTTAGTGCTAGTTCCAAGTGGGTGATGGGTCTAATGATTGCCTCGATTTGGGTAACTCGTTAGGCGTCGTGATATGTGTGTGTTTGTCTACCAAAATGGCTGCGATAAGTGTTATCGTATTATCGATACTTACAACTTACAGTTAGCCCCAATATTTGTGAGTTTCTCTGCATAACTTAAATAATAATCAACTAAAATTGAGCACTATTTGTAATAGTTTGTTTGCTTGTTTGTATGCAATTGATAAGACAATGTTTAACAATAAACCGATAACTATCGATATACAGCGCACTTAACTAAACTTATATATACATGTTTATTCATTAATTCATTAATTTTGAGTTCTCTTTTACGTTTGTCGAGTTTTTTATTTGGCCAATTGTTTGTCGAATTGTGAATGCTCTGCCGTTTATCGGTTTATCGATGGCTATCGATAGATTAGTAACGAGCTTGTAGCAAATGCAAATCATACGCAAATCTTTCGCGACAAACGAAATCATACACAAGAGGCAAATACTCAATAAGATACGAGTATATAGTATATAGAGAAAATGAAGGAAACTTCGATCTGGGCACTTACCAAAATCATTGCCACCTAGGCCGGAAGGTCCTGGCAACAGGCCGGGTATGCCCTGCAGGCCAAGGAATGCATTTGGAAAGGAGTGCGAGCGCTGATTGTCCATGCCATCGAGAGTGCCATCATGGTGGCCATCGCCACGATCCGAGGGTTCCGTATCGCTGCTATTGGAGTCTTCGCCGGCACTCTGGCCGAGATCATGTTTCTAGAAAGGGTTAGGAGGAAGTTCAAAGGAAATTCTTTGCTGGAAAAGAAATGTATTCTATGGAAACTAAGCCCACCTGATTGGCCTGCTGTCCATTGCTATTCTCTAGTGCCTGACCAAGCAGTGATTCACGCAGCTCTAAGCTGCGATCGCGGTCCTTGGATGTGTCACGGCTGCGATTGCGCGTCAATGGATGTTGCCCCGCCACTGGAAAGTCGCGATCGATCAGCAAACGCTCGGGACTGATGCCGTGTTGTGCGCGAAACAGATCAGCGCTCTTAATGCGCTTCTGTGGCGGAGGTGTCAAGTGACTTTTGCGACTGCCCTCCATATCGCTCAGATCCCAATGGTTGTTGCTGCTGGCCTAAAGATTGTGAAATGCATAAAAGGAATTCAAATTTGGAAAGTTAGTGAGAATTGTGACTCGTCGCAATCGAAATGCATGCAAGCGACTTTACTTTGCCGGGATTGGGATTTGAGTTTCTTACGGGCGACGCTGCGGATGCCTTGAGTTCCTGAATGGCGGGCGTGCCGCTGCTGTTACTGCTCTGTCCAGCGCCCGACTCCCGCTGACCCGACTGGCCCTGGTTGCTCCCGCTGCTCAACGGCAGATTGGCGGCTGCCGCTGCAACGGCTGCCGTCAGCGATGCTGCTGCAGCGGCAGCAGCCACAGCATTTGAAGCCGGCACTGTTGCTGGCGTCTGTGGAGTGCTAAAGGTCGAACTCTGGCTCTGGCTCTGGCTGTGGCTGTTGTTGGCGCTGGCGCTGCTATTGCTGTTGGCATTCAGGTTGGCGTTACCCAGCGCTGTGGGCAAATAGTTGCTAATTTTGTTATTATTACTGCTGTCTGAATTATTATTGTTGTTGCTGCTGGTGCTGAGTGCAGCGGACAGAGCCTTCGAGTAGGGATAGCCGCCGTTGACATCCGCCAGGCCGCGTATCTGCAGCAAATGCGCAGTCTTCAGAAAGTCCGGCAACTGCTCGTGACTCACGTTCACCTCGCCATTGTACATGAAGCTGTAGAGATTTCAATTAGGATTCACAATGCAAACAATCATCATCAATGTCGGAAATTCTTTAGAAATTACTCACCTCAGCAGGTTCTCAACATCGTCGCTGCGCACATCGCGCAATATGACAATGGGATGCTCACAGGGATTGGCCTTTAGCAGCTTGCGAAAGTAGGGACTGCAGGCGCTCAGGACCACCTTGTGTGCGGTAAAGGAACGCTCGTCGCAGGCGAGCGTCACATCCACGAAATCCTCCTCGTCCCGCAGATGCCGAAACGAGCTGAGTATTGAAGTTTGAAAATCATTCCATTTAAGCGCATAATGTTGCTGCTGCTGCTGCTGCTGCTGCTGCTGGGGCAGTGGCGGCGTTGCTGGCGATAGCGCCGTGCCGGCGCCAGCGGCTGCTGTTGATGCCAGGGCGTGCGTATGCGAGTGGGTGGAGGTCGCCAGTGGCGGTGGCTCCATTTTGACCACGCCCGCGTTGTTATTCTCCGCCGTTTGCAGCTGAGTGGACTCGGTCATTTATAGGAACTTGTGCCGTGTCCTTGACTCTTTCGTTTACTTCTCCTGCTTTGTGTGTGTGCCTAATGTCCTAATGGGCTCGATCCAAGCTCTCTTTGTTGCCAAATCCTATTTCCTTTCTATTGTATTGTAAACGTATGTTTGCGCTTGTGCAGCTTTGTGTGGAGATTCGCAAATATTTACAGTGCCGTTCCGCCAATCTTGATGCTTGCTGCTGCTGCTGCTGCTGCTGCTGCTCCTGCTCCCTTGTGCTGCTAATTGGGCGAAAGTTGTGGCAACCTCTGACGGCCTTTGTCCATTTTCACCGGACTCTCTCACTCGGTGTCTCAACCATGGACGGAACGTTTACTAAGTCGGGCCGGTTTGGGCTGGGCTGGGGGCACCGCTTCTCTCTCTCTCTCTCTCTCTCTCTCTTGGTCTGCAATACAAAACTAGAAGAAAGAAAGAAACTCATGAGTCGTTGGCTCATTTCAGGTTCAATTGCCACCGTCCACAGCATGAAGTACGGCAGGTGGCCCCGCTCAGCAGCATTGGTAGCCCCATCATTAAATACTATTACCAATTATTCATACTTAAGCACCGAGACGACGACGACGCTGGCGGCTGATGGTTGCCGATTGCCCCTCACCAATTGCCCAGTCGATGCTCAGTTGTTCGGCTTTACAGCGGCCCTCCGTGGTGTCTAATGGAATCATTAATTACGCGAGCGCACCGAGCGGGCCACTTGTCGGGGGCATTAGACGCAAATCAATTTAATTTAACCGTTTACAAGCAGTGAACCAGCGCACTTTCTGACTCCGATCTCTACACTTTGAGTCCGAGCTACAAGCCACAAACAAATGTAATTGTATAAGATCATTAGCTGTTTGCACCACGTCGCGTTGATCTATCTACAGCTGCAGGTTGTGGTACTCACTGACTGAGAGTACGTGAACCCCGCCAATAGATCAGAATCGGAATTGGAGAAACAAAAACCTGATCGATGTGCTGCCTTCATAATATTTATAAGCCCATTCATCTACCTCGGACTCCGCGCACGATTATGATCTTCGGCGCAATGCGAGCGGCACGCCCCTTTATCAAAATAATAATCACAGAAGCCTAATGCCACAAACTTTTCGATTTCGATTGCAATTGGCGCCTGCATTTTGTGGCATGCTCATTTTTCATGCCACAGTCAACTTGGAATTTCCAACTTTGAAAGTCTGTTGTGGGTTCCTGTCGGATTTTTGTTTTTTTTTGTTTTCTGGGGTTTTTGTGTGTTTTTTGGCTTTTGCTTGTGTTTACATCTTCGTCGGGTGCTCGCTTGCCCCGGGAGTTGATTAATGATGCGCTGCTTGAAATTCGATTATGAACATCATATAGAACTAGATTTATGTACACCTGTCTATGGAGCTAAAAAAAACTATTGAAATCCAATTGAAGTTCATTAAAAGAGATCAACTGAGGTAAGAGCTAAGAGCTTGCAACTCATAATATTCTAATTTCCAACTGATTTTGCTGTGGGCTGTAAGAGCAGCTGTAACTCCAAAATTTTAGGGGTTTCTCTCTCTGTCTCTTTCTTCCTCCCTCTCGCCACTCCTGTCTCTGTCTTTGTGCGCTAATTTATGAAGTAACCCAAAACAATTTCATCATAACACACTTGCCGACAATTATTTCGTTTATTGAACAAACATTCGCGTCGTATCGCATAAATTCGAAAGGGCGACAACAACAACAACAACAACAACAACAACAATAACTAAACAAACCGACCCCATATATACAGTAGAAGCAGAAAAAAAAACAAGTACGAATGTTATTGTCAGGCTTAACCGACTTCAAAATACCTGTTCTTCTTTGCTCAAATAAAGGTATTCTTTCTATGGCATTGATTCTAGCTCTACAATTGTGCCTGATATAGTTATTTCTGAGCGGAGAGGAGATCAGTTCTCCTCCATCAATAGACCAAATAAGTCAGTTATCCAACTTTGTAGTTCTAGCTGCTTCTATGCTATACAAATATGATATCTCTAACTGACAATGTTTTATACGAGTTTATATACAAGTTTATGCAGCGTAATGCTACGCATTCGTCAGGCGTAACCGACTACAAAATACCTGTTCATATTTCAAAACAGTTTTCTTTGCTCAAATAAGGATATTCTATCTGTGGCATTGATCTTAGCTCTACAATTATAATTGATATAGTTATTTCTGAGCGGAGAGGAGATCAGTTCTCCTCCATCAATAGACCAAATAAGTCAGTTGTCCAACTTTGTGGTTCTAGCTACTTCTATGTGCCACGCCCCAAAGGAGCGTAGTTATACAAATATGATATACAAATATGATATACAAATATGATCTGACAATGGCTTATATGAGTTTATATACGAATTTATATAGCGCAATGCTACGCACTCACTTGCACAAAGCCAATATGCCCATTCTCACACTGTGAACGAGTATGTACAAAAAAAAAAACAACGCGCAGCCGGTTGGTAACCAGAAAAATATGTAAATGTAAACGAAAAAAAAAGAATTTATATATATATATATAATATTTATTATGTATACATATATAGAGGATGATATCTGCACCTGTGTACACGTGTGTGTGTGTGCGTGTCAGTGTGTGTGTGTGTGTGTGGGTGCAACGCAATTGCATTTCTCACGTTAGCACAAAATTTGACAACAGCAAAAAAATGTTGCAGCTAAAATGGGAGTCAAAGCGCAATATCAATTCGCCTGTCTAAAGCAAAACATATCAAAAATTTGCGTGGAAAAACAAGAAGCCGTCCATAATAAAAAGGCCAAGCGAACAGACACACACACGCACACACACACACATGTATGTGTATTTGTGATATGTGAAGTTTTTGCAAAATAGTAGAAAGAGAGTAGAACTGGAGCTGGGGCAGCCCTATCATAATAACAAATAAATGTAAATGATAATAGTAAATAAAAAACGAATTACTAAACAACACACAATCCGCTTCATATCCAATCATGTGATGCCACCCACATGCCCCTATAAATATATATATATATATATATATACATATACGTATGTCTATCGCACACGATATGCGTGCAAAGGAGTTTGGGATTGAGACAAGTAACAACAGTTGTTGTTAGACAAGCAGGAAGCAGCACACACATAAGGATAACAACATTTATGCCAACTATTTGAGTAAATTGATACGGCGCCTTGGTAAATGAAGCAACGACCCACCAAATATAGCCAGCGAATAAATACAACGCACGACCTCCTTCCAGTACACTAAGAGAATGACTTATCTAATACGAGTCGCATTGCATATCATCATCAAAAAAAGTTCTTATAACCATAAAAATAACCTACTAAAACTGGATTTTATTGGTTGTAAACAGTTTCTTCAGCTGTTGTTCAGTTGGGTCTATAAGGTTTCTCATTGTCTTCACTATTTTCTTGAAGTGTATTCACTGGTTACTTAAGTACACATTCTTGGTCTAAGCGAATGGCTTCTACTGTATAACAACGATTACACAGGCCAACAAAATTGACTCAAGTGTGCCAAGTAAGTATTTGATATTGTTTTCGGAATGATTTTTGACTGAAACTGAAACTAGAGTAGGCCTATCAAATCAGTCCTATTAGTCCTATCATATTAGATAGGTGAAGTGTCCAAAGTAAGCATTAGATATTGTTTTCCGAAGATTTGTGACTGAATCTGAAACTGGAGCAGATCTATCATATCAGATCTATTAAATATACTCGACATATATTAAAATATGTATATTTAAATGTTTTCTGAGCTATTTCAAGCCTTTTACAGAGACTTTTCGAATAGTCAATTTATTTATAATTTATTTCACTCTTAAGGATAACTGATGGCTTTAGGGACAAAATATAAGGATTGAAAAAGCCCAGATAATGATCTGGCTAGCCACTTGCGAAATTTCTCATACAAATGTCAAGATTCAAAATATCCTTATATAAATGATATAAGAATATATTGACTCTTGACATTTGTATGAGAAATTTTGCAAAAGTCCCGATAAGCTTGTAGCTACCATATGCCATGGGAGATTGTAGATAAGTTTCAAGATTTTATTTTGACTGATTTGTAGTAGGTTTGTATTACATTTGACTATATCTGACCACACTTGAAAAATAGAGCTGAACAAAAACATATTGTTTTCTAAATTTAGCCTCAAGTTTCTATTAATAACTGAGTAAGAAGAAGGCGAACCACAACTTTTAGTTATGTCATTTATATTTCAGATAAGTTGGTCCTTATATATAAGTCTCTTGTGTAGTCTGAAGCCTCTCTTGCCACATTATGATTTCCGTGCCTAGTCTGACATCGGCTGTGGAGACTAAGTTATATATGCTGAATATTTCGAAAACTTGCAGTTGATAAGACCTTTCTGATCTTAAATTCATATATGGCAAAATAAAAGCCTTTTCAGATTGTACAATTTCAATCTTCGTTACCAAATCGTGTTTACTCGTGTTATTATTATTACGACGCGTCGTCAATGTAATCAAAGAATTATTTTCAAAGCAATTTTATGGCTCTATTTGTAGTTATTATTTGGGTTACTTAATAAGTGAAACAATATGAGGTTTCCTCTTATAAAGAGCTTTAATTCAATTCGTAATTCGAAATACTAAAGTCAAAACCTTTTCAGGCAAATTCACCCAAAACATTTGCAGCTTTAAATAAATTTTAAAGCATTAAAACTGATTAGAATATTATGTCAAAATGAATTATGTACAATGTGTAAATTATAAGAAAGTATGCAAACACACATGCACACACACACACACACACATACACACACCCTCATATAGGCAATTGGATTGATACTGAAAGGGGATGCAAGCAAATTAGTTAAAAACCAATTAAAATTACGCATACGCCGCATAGGCCGCATGCCCAAATTGTAAACCAGTTTGATAGTGAATATATATGTATATAGATACATATATATACATAGAGATATCTGGCCACACACAGCCAATACATACAAATGCGTTGAGAAAAATTTTCTAAAAATCCAAATTAGAATGTCAATAAAATACGCTTTTAATGAAATAATTAATTAGATTTTGCACATCAACAAACCGAGGCGCATTTCACAAAAACACACAATTGTATATAGAAATAATAGCAGATATATAGAGATATACACATATTATATATATATAGTTATATGTGCATTCGATGTCTATTTACTTGCATTAAACGGTCAGCGCATCTGCTCACCTCAACCTCACCTGCACCCTCCCCTCCCCTGGCTAATTGTATTTTAGATTTTCATTTCGCATGCGTTTCCATGTTTTGTTTTTTTTTTTTTTGTCTGTCTTCTTCTTCTTATTAGTTCTGGTTTCGTTGCGCGCGCGATTTATTCGATTTTCAATTATTTAAATGGTTTTCATTTCGGACCCACACACAGAATTCTAATTTGCATTTGGCGAGTGGAATCGCCGCTGTCTCTAGCTCCGCCCCTGGACACGCATCAAAGTGCCACTGAGTGGCACAAAAACTAAAAATGACTGAGCAGATAGATAACAGAAACAATAAGAGCCACAGCAATGGCAACAGCAGCAGCAGCAGCAACCAGAATTGACTTTCCTAATTGCCTCAGAGAATTTAAATTGAGACATGAAATTGAATAATTCAAAATAATTAGCCAGCCAAGACAGACAGAGAGACAGAGAGACAGAGAGACAGTCGGTGGGGCAGACAGTCGGGCAGCGTAATTGCATTAATGATTTTGATAAATGACAATCGCCCAAAAGTCGTCTTTGACTTTGACGCATACAATCTTAGCACCTGGCATGCGGCTCAGAAACATTTAAATATGTTAAGTACAAAGTGAAATTGAGAAAAGTCGAATCTGGAAAGTCTGAGCAAATTGTGAGAAAAGTGAATGAAGATTTGGCAGCCTGAAATTTGTCTTTAAGGATTAGAAGAATTCGAATAGAAGTTTGGTTCAGAAACTTGGATTTAGGAATCTTCAAAATATAGATAAGTATTATTTAGAGCAGTCCAGTCGCAATGAGGTTAAGGTATTTGTAAATCAAAAGAAAATATCTATGAAGTAAATCAAATCTAGAAGTAAAAGTAAGATTAAAACTGTAATCAAAGTGAATGAAGTCTAGAATTGAACCTAGGAATCGGCAATCTCAATTAACCTGATAATGGACTATTTGTATTGGGATGGAAACTGCTTTTAATCTGGAACATCAACAAAAAAATTGATTCTATTCGAGATATGAAACATAGATTTAGAAATCTAAATAAAAAGACAAAAATACTTCCAGAGAAATAAAGTCTCACTTATGTTTGAGATTTATTAATCAAGAAAAATATATTTGAAGTATTATTGAAGTATTTTTTGTGTTCTTTTAGGCTATATAACTTATTATTTTAGTTTATCTTTAAGTTTGACTCTCGTTTTCTCAATTTCCTTTAAATAATAAATAAATAAAATCTAGAATTGAAACTTAGATTCAGAAAGCTCTGAAATGAAGATTATAGTGCATAAAGTGTAGAACTGAAACTTAGATTCGGAAATCTGAAATATTAAGACTAAAGTAAAGTTCGGCAAGAATTCAAACTTCAATTCAGGAATCTAGGAAATCCAACCAAATATTTTTAAAGCAAAGAAAGTCAAAGATGCAGACTTAGATTCATGAATCTACAAAAGAAAGAGCAATTCTGATTTGAAAATCACTCAAGGAAATCATGAACAAAGTGAATCAAGTATGGAGCTCCGACTTAGATTCAAGAAATAGAATATAAACCTAAATGTTATTTAGCGAATTCAAGTCTCATTCACTTAGTTAAAGGAATTTGTAAATCAAGAAAAACTAAATCAAGTATAGAATCAAAACTTGGATTAAATATAAATATTTTCAATATAAATATGAATATTTTCAGTAATCATGAATAAACTGAATCAAGTACGGAATTGAAACTTCAATTCAAGAACTAGAAAATCAAGTAATTCCTAGCTCAAGCTCGAAGACAGCTCAGTTGAGATGATGATCTAAAGCACAAATACTTTACACATTCGACAGCAAATGCGTAAAGAAAACTAGTCTATCAACTTTGTGGCTAAACAATGTGTATTTGGGATCAGCATAATCTAGCAGCTGCGTGAGGGCAATATTGCCGCGCTGTCTACACGATCCATTTCGCTGTCATAGCCTTTGCAGTCATAGCCAAATGATCGCGAATCAAGTCGAATCGCTCGAGCTGCTAATTAAACTAATTGAGTAATTTCAAATTTCCAGAGCCCAGCATCAAAGTACAAAATTAAATGAGCAAATAGACGAGATGCGACTGAAGATACGACGACAGATTCATAGACCAAAACACGAGTGAAATAAAATAAAACCTGCTGGAAGGTAAAGCGCAATCGAAACCTGAACTGAGTGTACCAAATGCTCAACTTGCAGGTGGATATGGATATGGACTGTTGGCTTAAGCCCCGATATGGATATGGGCTCTTAAACTAAACAGATCTCATCACTCTGTATCTATGGCTGTAAATCGCCATTTGAGTCTATATAACGAGCGTCTTTGGTTTAATTGAGTATTGTACTCCTCTTTTTTTTGGGGTTTATGAGCACCCACACAGAGCGGAGTAGCGCGCTTGCTTAACCTGTGCTAATTAAATTCCAACTTGGTCCAAAATGACGCTACTAATGGGTGCGGGCCACTCTCTGATAGGCATCTAATGGGCCGCAATTAGATGCGCAGCTAAGAAAACGTTTCGCATGCTGGAGAGGTAAAGAGAGCGAGAGAGAGAGAGAGAGAGAGAGAGGGAGATATGTGGCCAAATGTATGCAAATGCCACAGCAACTAAAAGAGTTTCCAACTTTCTTTTGACCAAATATACCAAATACAGATACAGATACATTTGTACATTTACAAAAGTCCAGATACGGATACATTTGTCGCTGCTGTGATAAGTGTCAATGAACTGTGCGACGCACAACAATGAACAAATTTTTAAAGGAGAAAAAACGAACAAAATTGTTAATATTGAGAAATTGGGGAAAAAAGTTAGAAAAAGATACAAAAAAAGAAACAAGTCACTAAACTAAAATCCCCATCAAAAAAAATACATATAATATTAATAATAATAATAATATAGAAGTATATGACAACAACAACAACAACAACAACAGCAGCTGAATGGAATTAAAAAAATTTACATAAATTGGCTATAAATTCAAATAGCCAGACCCGAAGCGTTCGAGGTAGAAAAAGTATCTGATAGATACGTAGCTCCATCATTATTCGAATACAATTAACGCCAAGAGAGAAAGCGCCTGTGTATGTATATGTCCAACTACCTTCAATGTATGTGTGGTATGTAACCATGCCCACTACAAGCTTCATTTGTTGTTTAACTCACATAGTTTTACCTTTTGGCCAAGGCAATAAAACCAAATCAAAGTGAAAGACTACACGATCTTGCAGCCGGAGCGCAAATCATAGATATACATAAATATATATAATTTATTTAGTTTTTGATAGAGAGAGAGAGACGGGGAGAGAGAGGCAGGGAGAGAGAGGGAGACAGAGAGAGAGAGAGAGAGATGAAAACTAAAACAAGTAAGAACGTTATAGACGCGCACATCTGACTGCTTGATACTCGTTCAGTGCTCAATTTAGTCAAATATGGATATAGTCGGATTGGGTGAACTATATTATTTACCGATCTATAATTAGAGCATCCACAAGATCTGTTGATCCAAACTTTACAGCTGTGATCTGTGGCAAATAGATTTTGTTTCGCTTTGGCCAAGTTCCTAGCAATTTTTAAGCCTATTTATAGAGAAAGTTAGAAGCTATCTACCAGACAAGTTGATTGAAAAACATCAGATCATACCTTGATACCTGAAGACAAGTAGAAATTTTTTTTCAGTGTGTATCGCTTATCTAGCCTACCTATTATTGGTAATCAAATTTCGTAACTTCCAAGAAAATAAATAGTAATTTTCCCATATCAGTCAGCTTTTATAGCATTTTATGGCTCAGAGATTTATTAATTAAAATAAACTTTAATCTTTGATTTTGTTTTCCAAAGATAAAACTACATTTCTTCCTATAGTAATTTTTTAATGAAAGAAGATTTATTTTGTGGCCTACAAACAAAAAATTTGGAACTGTGGCTGCCAAAGCGAGCGAGAGTTTCGCAATTGTATTGAGGTGTGCTAACCTGATGACAAATTTATAGTAAACTTTTGCGTAAGATTTTTTTCAAAATTTAATCAAAAATATATGATGAAATGATGCAGAAACTAATTTTGTTTTATTTGAAAAAGAATGAAATAGAGTTTCAAAAAAGAAAAAATATTGTAGAACTATAGCTCGAATGATATGGAAAATATTCAACATCAATGGATAACTCATCCAACGGATAACAACATCCTGATAACTCGCAATGTATTACATATATGGAAGTTTTTAGCTTGACAAAACTATGAATATCAAGAGAAACATCTTTAAAACCAATATACTCTCTGTCACTTCCGTAAACGTGTATCAAAATGGTAGATATGTAAGTGTCATTGCCTTCCATCTAAGCACACTACTTCGCTCTCGCTCACGCACACACGCTATAGCCGCCCGACTCTCTACAACTTATAACATTTAATACATTGTTCGGTTCGGTTTGGTTTTGGCTTTTTATGTATTTATCTCCGCCTTCCCTCAGCCTCCCCAAGTTTCGATCGTTTGCGGAGTAACTATCTGCCCTTTGTTTGTCGCTGCTCAGTTGCTGCTCTGCTGCTGCTCTGCTGCTGCGCTGCTGATCTCTCGCTTTAACTTTAGCATTGTGTGGTTTGTAATGTGCTCTGGCAATGGCCACGCGTATTGGCCAAGTTGTTGCCGCTCGCGTTTTTGTCATTAAATTTGCGTTTATTTCATTGGTTAACTTGTTTTTTCTTTTCTATTTCTATTTGTTTGTCATTATATGTATATACCTAGACTATACTCGTGTGTGTGTGTGTTGAGTGTGCTTGTGTTGGTGTTGTTGTTGTTACTGTATTGTTTCGTTATTCAATGCTTCGTTTAACGATCGTGTTTACATCAGTTGATCCATCTACATACTTCGCCCACGGTATTCCATCTAATTATTTCAGATAGTATCAACCATTTTGTCTTTGCCGTAGCCGGATTTATTTTGGACACAACCCATTTTTCGGGTCAGCAACTCGGTTTCACACGTTCTCATTTGATTTACACTTGTTTTCTTTTTCTATTTTTTTTTTTTTTAAATTTTTATCTGCTTTAATACTAGTTACTAAAACTGAGTCAGGTGTTAAATGATATTTGACCCGAAATGCGCTGTTAGATATTGAAACTTTTTCAATTTGAATAAAATTTAATGCAGATTCAATATTAAAAGCATAAAGCATAAAGTACTGTTAGTTTGTAGATAATATGTGGGAAGTGATCAAAGATTTATGATTTTTGGCAATGTTGACTTCTCCAGATACACTCCTAATGGATATATTTCTACTAATTTCGACAAATGGAATTATAATTTTAAAAACTTTGAAATAAATCAAAACTCTATGAAAAGGAAATTATGGTTTTAGATCAAGATTCAATTTTAAAAAGTTTTTTTCTTTAATATCGATGAAATTGAATGCAAATTGAACATAAATTAAGTAAGTATAAGGCAGGAATTGCTTAAGTCTTGACAAATTTATATACTTTTCAAGTTAAAGTCTAGAAAGAAGGATTTTTAACAATGAATTTAATGCAATTTCCGATAAGCTTTTAATATAATTATTTTCATTAAATATATTGGAATTTTGATGCTCAAAAACTTTATAAAAGATTTTGTTTAAGTCTCAATACAATTGAATTGAAGTTTAATACATTTCAGTCTAGAGCAGAAATCTGTTCTTTTTTGACAAATTGATGTACTTTTCAAGTTAAGATCTATCAAATTTGTACTACAAATTTTATATTTTATGTCTGGCTAACATTTGACAACTAATTTTGAGCTCTAAGGCTGACTCTTAATTTGCTTTTCTTTTTACCCATTCTGACTCTAAGAATAACAAATAATTCAAATTTAGATTAAAATATATGAAAAATTTTAAAAATATTTAAATGAAAAGGAAATTCAAAAGAAAGTGTTTTTCCAAATTTAAATAAATTTAATTTAAGGCTGAATTTCAAATTCAAACGAATTTTAGATGCTTTACAGGCAAACATGAAATGAAATTTAACACAAATTTTGATCCACTCAGAGTCGGAAAGAGCAAATGAAATTTATAAACTCTGGAAAAAAATATTGTTGAAAAATTAAGAAAGAACTATAGAAATATAGAAAAAAAAGTATATAAAGTAATGGATTTTCAAATTGAATCAATCTTGAGGTAAACTTTAAAGAAAATGTAAACTTAACTAAGTTTTAGTCTAAAGAACTAGACGAAGCCTCTCGCCTAGCACCAGCTCTAGCTTTCGTTTTGCTCTTAAAAGTTTTACACCCAACAATATTTGCTCGTTGCTCGTTTAGCTTGATTTGATCTGCATCTCAATCAATTGATTTGAGTCTAGCTAGCTCAATTTGTTGCTGTTTCTCACACTGGGCCACTGTGCCATTAAATTCGTTTTAAATGTGTGTTCAATCGATATTCGAGCACTTGGCTTGAATGTTTTGATGTCGTTTTTTTTATTTTTTTTTATTTTTATGTGCCGATTTTGTTGCGCGCAGTAGGTTAATTATAAAATTAACATTAAGCGATTGACAACTGGTCAGCCAAGGTTCCATACGTTAAACTGTTCCCCGCTCCGCCTCGCCACGGCCCCTCGCCCCTTGCCCCTTGCCACTGGCTTCCCGCTCCATTTCTCTGAGCTGACAATGCCAACACATGCGCTGATTTGTGAAGCGGAAGGTGTTCGTCGCATCCAAATATACATTTACCCATACAGAGAGCGTTGTCTATATTTCCAGTTCGCCTGTCCTACCCCCTCTCTCCCTGTCCCACCCTGTCCTCCTCTGCAGCTCTGCAGCCACGCCCCTGGTACTCATTTGGTGTACGATAAATTTCACATGACATTATTAGGTGACTCTTTTATTGTTGTTGTTGTTGTTGTTGCTGTTGTTGTTGCTGCTGTTGTGATTATGTCATAATTTTAGGAAAATGAAGCGCTCAACCAAAATAAATTAAAAATTGCTTTCATGCATGAATTGGTTGCGGGAGCCAACGGAACGCGCTTGGCACCCTCCTCCAACAACAACAGCAAGAGCCAGGGGAGAGTGGAGTGGAGCAGCCACCACGCAAGTACGCTGCGAATCTTGGGGCCAACTTCATTATCCGCAGTATCCAAATATAACGTCAGTTAGCTCATATATGAATCGATCGGTAATGTACACGCACACACACACACACGCACACACCTACACACATATGTACATATGGTAAGCTTAAGTGTTTATGGTCGATTTGAAGTTTATAATGGATAGTTGGGAATGGCTTGACTGCTGCTCTCATTGCCCATCTTCAAAATTCAAATTCAAATTCAAATTCAAATTCAAATTCAATATTGTGTATGAGAATTGAAATGAAGTGCGCAATATTCAATTAAAGTCATTGTTATTAGTAATTTCCCTTCAAGCTGATCGATCGCATCGTTCTTCATTGATTGATACTCGAGTGGCAGTCGTCGTCGTCGACGTCGTCTCCGTACCGGATAAGTTCATCAATTTTCAATTTGTGTGTATTAAGGCGACCTCACAAGCAAACAGCCAACCATACAAACCCACCCACCCATCATGATCACTTGTCCGACCCGATCTGCCCCATCTGCTGCCATAATGAGCCATTATGCAAAACCATATTTTGCTAATGAAGTAGAAAATTTCCACGCACGGACGTCTTTATTAAAAGTAATTAAGCCTCTGTAATTTTCATTTGTCGAGCAACTGACAAGCCATCACAGTTACATCTGCGCACATTCCTCTATATATATATATGATATATATATAGTTTCTATTTGATAGGCAATCTAAAGAAGGATCAACTACATAGATGAAGTGCACATCGATATTCGGCGTCATTGAAGTACGTAATAATTGTGTATCTTAATGCGTACCGAGTTCATTTGAATCTTAATCAATTTTATCGTTATGACATTTGCACGAGCAATTGGTCTGTTTCTAAAAATATGCCAGCTATTGTAGGGCAGCAGAAGAAGCTTTCAAAGCATTTTATACCCAAAAATTATTGGCTCTTCTTCTATTGTTGTTGTTGTTTTAGTTGCTATTTGTGAATCAGTTTCTGTTTCTGTTTCTGTTGCTGACCGAATACACAAGAGTAACAAAAATTGAACTCAAGTGCAGACAATTGAAGCTGTTCGGCGCGCCAGTCTTTAGAGAGTGAGCCAAGGGGGCGTTCTGTCCATGGACGCACCCCTTTGAAGCAGAACAGCAAAAAAAGATGAGCAGTGAGAGTGCTCTCAAGTCGGGCATGCTCGGCTATGAAACTGCGCGTGTCTTTAGCTTTGTATAACTGGAGCTCTGAATGTTGTATGCTTATCAAATTTTTAGCATCCACATAAGATATCAAACTGTTTGTATGTACCGCAGTACCTAAGTTTTTACTAACTCAAATGTATATCTTATTAGATTTTTTGCGGAAATGGAATGAGGTATCCCCAAACGGAAATATTTATAATCTATGCATGCCTTGTGAGAAAGAATATACCAAGTTCAGTGTCTCTAACTCTAATAGTTTTCGAGTTATGGATCAAAAAGCAATTCAAAATTTTGATATCTATCAATATAATGGAACTGGAATTATATATTGCAAAAAGTATATGAAATTTGATTCTTATGATCTATAAGAATATATATTTCAAATTTGATATCTCTAGCTAGAGTAGTTCTTGAGTTAGACACATAGCCTAGATGAATTAGGCTGTCAATGCTCAATGCTAAGTATAAATATATATTACTTTGTGGTAGCATCCACGCCTTCTTCTGCCACACAAATTTCAACGAAACCAATATACCCCGTTTAATCATTCCCAATTAGGAATACAAATTTTGACTATTGCCATTTGAAAATACTCTTTCTTTTGGAACTTTTGATTTCAGTTTCAGATTTTTTGACAATTTGTTTACTATTTCTGTTTCTGTTTATTTTGGAAACAGTTTTAAATCGAGTCGTACTCGCGACATTTGGTTAATTGATTTGAGCTTGTCTGGAGGGAGGGAAGGGTGCGGTGCATACATTGTTTGCAAATATGTCTGTGTTGGGGATTGAGTACAGCGAGTTGCCTTGCCATGGGGCAGTGAAGAGCTTTCAGTTGTCCACAATTACGTTGAATTAAAACTCATATTGCGTCGGTCTTTGATTCTATTAAGATTATTAAGCGCTCGCTCGGCTCCCCGGTGTTTCTGTACGCATTTAACGAATATCAGAAAGGAGCATTTCAATTGCGCGGCATTCAATTAGCGAATTGATTTGCCAATTCATTTGCCGCTAGCAGACGGCAGTTAAGTCTACGACCATCACTATATACATACTCACATTTAGTAGTCGTGTGCTGGCTGTACTTGTCGTCCCGTTGCGATCTGTAAATGAAAACAAGAAAAAGAAGGTGAAACATTAGAGCAAGATCTTAGGACTCTTCACAACTAACCCCCAACGATAAAAGTGTCGAATACTATAAAATTTATTGCCGCACGCTCGATCGCCCTAAATTCCGATTCGATATGATCGTGCCCACCTCTATGGATAGTGCTGGCGGTTGCCTTTGCACCGGCGTCTACCTGACTCTTCTGACTCTTCTAATTGCAGCCACTTAGCACTCCGTCTAGCTGGCTGCATTGGACCAAACATCAAAGTGCACAACAATTGCTGTTGATTTTTCCAAGATTTTCCAAGATTTTCCTTACTTGCTCAACCCAAAAATAAATTTCCTGCATGACAGTGACTCTTTTTGTTTGTTTCGTAAATCCGAGCAGGATCAAAGATTCGAGTAGCACCACAGACAGCTGCAGACTCTCTGCAATTGTTGTGACTACACTTTGTTATTGTTATGTTTTGAGGGAAGTGCACAAAGGTTGCCGAAGCCAAATGCCAAATGCCACAAGGATCTCAATCATAGGCCATAGAACGAAGGATGGCTAACAAAACAAAGTAAAGCTTTTAGCTCTTAGACCTTATAGACCTTTTAGCTATTTCCAATATGTTAAACGAAATTTCAACTACATTGGGACTCACTCACTTCGTCTGTAAAGCTTCATGTATTCAAAGATTCCGAAAGAAAAGTTAAGAGCCATACAACTTCCATCACAAAACGTGAAAACAATAAGCAAACTAATTACAAATACGCGTGAAAATTTCAAAAATCTTACCCAAGCAAGTAAAAAAGGGTTCACTTAGGGGGTTGGGCAGTGGTGGAAACCCCAAATGGAGGCAGATGAAAATTATGCGCTGCAATTTTTATTGCTTCATTGTTCTTTATTTTGTATACGCTGAGCCCATTGAAAATGCCTCAATGGGGTATATTGATTTAGTTAGGGTGTATGTAACAGGCAGAGGAAGGTGAACCCACAAATATGATAGATGATATAAGATATATGAATTCTAGTTCTGTTCTTATAGATATCCATCCATCTGTATGTCTATCTGTATGTTCGGATGCCTCAAAGTCGTAAAGTATTAGAGCTTAAGACTTCAAATTGTATGGGGTATATTAGCATCTTTATCTTTATCTAGAACCAGTTATTTAAGCATATTTCATATTATGTTCTATATACCAAATTAGAAATAAGATTTTAAAGTCCACTCAGATATTGGTCTATTCACTCTTTGACTATATCTCTATAATCTATAATCTCTCTCTCTATATAGAACTCATAAATGCAGTTTGCTTCAAATCATTTCGATAATTTTGATCATATTTCAAGATATCAATAAAAAACTAGTTAGTTACTGAGTTCTTTGAGCATATCTCAGTTGTTATAAAAGCCAGAACTATAAAATTTAGTATATAGTTTCTCCTCAAGTATAGAAAAACATAGAGTAATTCCTTTTTAGGCTGCCTTTTCCCAAACTGTCAAAACTTGGAAAAGAATTCAATTGTCAACTGATTGGAACGAACAGTCAGGGTATCTTCAAGTCAAGCACTTCCCACTAGAGCACTTTTGCTTGTATTGTTTGCTGGCGTTTGACTCCTGGCCGGGTTCTTTGCATTGTGTTTTTGGTACGCTTTTTGGGTTAATGTTAATTACCAAAACTGCTTTGGCACTTCGGCTGACCGACAGAAAAAAACAACAACCCAAAGCAATTAAAATTTTTATGACGCACTGAGTTATTACTTCAAATCCACAAACTTGAGTAATGCCAACGCCTCTACGAAAGGACGTGAGAAATTTTCAAAAAAAAAAAATACTGAAAAGGAAAATGTACGCCCCCGAAACGAAGAAAATGTGAAAAGCAAAAGAAACGGCAGAGATATTAAAAAGATTTATTGTTTTATGATATCCAACAAGAGAGAGAGAGAGAGAGAGGGAGAGGGAGAGGGAGAAAAAAAGGTAGCACTGAGTGTGCAATTGCGCCGCTACCTGTGCGGCAAGAGGTCAAAGGTTGAACGGATCGCATCGAATCGGATCGTAGTTGAAGTCATGTGTTGCCAATCGATGGACGCTTTCCCTATCGAAATAGAAATGCTGTAATTAAAGTCTAACTGTCAAAATCCAATAAATTATTCCGATTCCAATTCCAATTCCAATTCAATCTGAGATGGCCAAGTTCGTTGCCTTCTTGGCCATTTAATTGATCATGGCCAGCAAACAAAGCTGCGACGACTTCTTGCCTCTCTGTCGCTTCTTCTTCTGCAGCAATAATTTACATAAAACGATTCGACATTTTTACCACTGCAAGTGAAAATGTTACCAAGACAGAGAAGAAGACTGAAGATGTGAAAGTTTATTAATTAGACAAAGCAAGAAACAAGACAAAACTCGAAACTCTCCACTGAAAGACAATACATTTCGGCTAATGTGGGTCTATCGCATCACATACTATTGATAATTCCGAAGCAATGCTTGTAATTACAGTTAATATATATACTCTCTCTCTCTCCCTCTCTCTCTCTCTCTCTCTCTGTGTGTAAGGATTGCATGATAAGGACGCATATCAATTACACTTACACGAGCCAAAAACTGTGCGATTAACATAAAAGGGCAGCAAAGCCAACAACAACTCAAAGTAGTTAAAAACAAAAAAAAAAACAAAAAGTAATAGGCGTAATAAGAATAATTGGCGCTGAGCGCCAAAACTCATGTGTGTGTGTGTGCGTGGGTGGCTAAGGGGGGGCAGGGGCTGCTGCTTGGCAGTGCGTGTCCTTCGACTATCTAAGGGTTGATGGCGTTGACTTGTGACCATTTCATAAATACCGTTATAAACAAATTACGACAACAATAATGACCCAACAACAACAACAATTTGCTACTAACACGGTAACTAACTAACAACAACAACAACAACAAGGAAACAAAAGGGCTGGCAGGATAACAGTCACAGCAGTAGGCAGCAGCAGCAGCAGCAACCAAAAAAAAACTACATGAAATTCGTTTTTTATTGCTCACATTTACACATGTACAAGTGACATCCCACCAAGCTCAGCCCCAACCCCAACCCCAACCCCGCCTCCTCCTCGACGGACACCCACTGACCGACGCCCCGCCTCCTGCTACCCCTTGACCCTACCCTAACGCACACTGTGAACCTATTTATGAATTTCTAATGAAATTAAGCGTAATGGGCGCACGGAACACATGCATATAGAACATCTATATACACTGAGAGAAAAGACTTGATTATTTTTAGTGGAGATTAATCATTGAGAAAAGGTAAAGGCAAAATTTGTTTAACTAGAAATATCATAAGTTAAGTATATTAGCCGAGTGTATATATATAAGCATATAGCACATCTATATACACTGAAAGAAAAGATTTGATTATTTTTAGTGGAAATTAATCATTGACAAAGTACTAAGACTGAATTTGTTTAACTAGAAATATAATAAGTCAAGTATATTAGCAGATTTTACATATATAAGCACATAGCACATATATATACACTGAGAGAAAAATGTTAAGAAATCAATTTTAGTCGAGAAAAATGTTGGAAAATAGATCATAATTTCGTGTTTCTTCATTTTTGCAATAGGATATGATATAAGTTAAGTAGACCAGCCGAATGCAGGTATTTAGGTATATAAGTCATCTAAAATGTTACTATTTTTTAGTCGAGAAAAATGATTGAGAAAAGAATTAAAATTGGTTTTACTTAAATTTATTTAGCTTGAAATCATATAAGTTAAGCCAATGTATGTAGATACGCATAGAGCACATCTATATACACTGAGAGAACAAACTTGTTATTATTTTTAGTCATTAAGAAAAGATTCGAAAATCTGTTGTTGTAGGCATATAGCCCATCTATGTATGTATATATAATAGGAGCGAAAACTTGGTCAATTCACTTTACTAAATCAAATCAATATTGTTTTAGGTCATAATAAAAACTATTATGTCTATGTACTATGTACAACATTAGAATAGACTAAAATCAAAGAATGAGTTTATTCTCCAAAGAGATATATACTTATGTGTAAAGTGTATAAATATACACTGAGAAAAAAAAATAATTTTTGATATTTTTACTCCAATCAAAACATTAAGTAAAGTTCTTATTCTCAAATGTGTTTAACTAGAAATAAAATCAAATTAATGTATTTACATTTGCATATAGCTGAACTTCACTACACTAGAAGAAAAAACATAATTTGTCAAAAAGGAATCAAGAAAAATGTTATTATGGATTATTATACATTCATATTTCCCATCATATTGTTTCATTCATACTTCTCAACTTGCTTTTCACTTAAACGAAAATTAAACTAAATGTCAAATAGTCATACTTAATCATATAAAACATATATAGTATGAATATACACTTAGGGAAAGTCCCAGTTAAACTTGAAAACAAGTCAAGGAAAATCATTGAGAATTAAATTTGACTATCAAAAACTTAAAAAACTTTTAATTATACATTTCATATTTAAAAATAGATATACAATTTTTCTTTCAGTGTACTTTTATGTGTATAGAAGAACTGACCTCCCCAAGTCTTTTGACAGGGGGCACCACCCGTCGACAGCTAAGCAGCAAGCGCGGTGGTGGAGTAGGGTGTTTATTTGTCGACGGGTCGCGACTATTTAACACACACACACACACACACATCTGCACACCTACACACACACACTCACACACACACACCCACACACACTCTAATGCGCTGACCGAGAACAAAGCTGCTGTTGACCCTTAAGACCTGAGCGCGAACTCGAACTGAAGTCCGCTTCGCTTGGACTGCGCCTTGAACGTGCAATTAACGTTTTACCCTTCGCCTGGCACCTTTGTTCCTTTCTGGCCAGTTGCAGCAACGCACATTGTAATTTTTGGTAATAAAAAATATGGTAACTTCATAATTTGGTAGGCCGCTCTAGTCCTGGCGGGCGTGTCGCCTGCCCTGCGAAACCAACACACACACAGGATAATTGCGACCATTTGAATATTCAGCAGTCGCGATGCATGTTCAGGCCCAAACGCCGACTCAAACCAAAGCCAAGACCAAACCCAATTACATTCCAAGCCAATGCAAATGCGTGTGAATCACCTTCCAGTTAAGGCCAACAACTTTACGGAGTCAACTGTCCAGTTAGGCTTAAGTAGGTATTAATTTCTCCCCAGCGTCTTGTCCGGCCGCGATTGCATTGCCGCAAACACAGAGAGCGAACTCATCGATACGACACTTTTTGGCGGCATGTGTGGAGGGAGGGGGCCTTTGGGGGGCCGCTGCTAGGGTGCTGGGCTGTGTGCTGTGTGCTGATCCGGCCAATGACCAGCAAAGAAACACCCAAAGTTGGCTAAAAGCCCGCCGCTCGACGTCCCTTGTCCGGGCAGTTACTCACAATCGTGTAATTAATTAAGCTCGTCAGCTGGACAATGGAGAAGACGGCTCCGACCATTATGGAGGTGACGCACAGTGGGCCTCATAAGCCAAATTTAAACAAAGAACGATAGTGGACAACAGTTATTGACTAATACTAATACTAATACCTGTAATCTTAGAATATTATAAATGTCTATAAACCAATTTTGAATTCATAGGCCCAGTTTAGAGTTTGACTAAGGTCTGGTACCACTGTGCAGCACTTCTGGCTGTCAGTAAAGCCTCATGCTGAGCACGGGTTTATAACCTGCCCAAGGCACACCTGGGGGCGACACAGAGAGATAGGGGGAGCAGGACACGCATTGTATTGGACGGGCACAAACACACCTCAAATCGCGTTTTGTCCTTTATCAGGTAATTCACTTTTTAACTTGCTCTTCACATTTCATTTTGTAATTCCAGCTTTGGATGCGCACAGCTCGTTGGGTTCTTTTTTTATTTTATTGTATTTTTTTCTTTTTTTGTAATTGTTTGCCATTAATTACAGCAACAGCAACAGCAACAACAACAACAACGACAACAACAACAACAACAACGACCAGAGCAATGAGGCAGAAGGAGATGCGTAACCCAACAACAACAACAACAACAACACTTGAAGCGCAAATATTTCCGCTTGTGCTTGCGGTTAATTTTATTTATAAGTCGCAATGACACACCTTCCATTTCGATTTACGATCTGCCGCATTAACGGTTAATGAACAGCTTACCAAGTTCTGGCCAAGCGTGCGTTGTTGAAAGAGCGAGGGAGAGAAGGAGAGAGGGAATAGAAGGGGACGCGCACAGAAGGTAGTTGAAGCAATTGCCTTGGTTCAATTCTCTTATTCGGTTTGCATTGCTTCTAATAGAACTCGCCCCGATATGATTTCCTTTTCCGGCGCCTTGCCTCTCGCTCGCTCGCTTGCTGCTGCCGCCCTCTCTCGCTCTCACTCACGCCCACATTCTTTCGGCGAATTCGAACAAGTTCGAAACGACACGAAGTGCAAGAAAGACAACAACGAAGCTAGCACGACGCCAGGCAGCTAGCGTATGTGTGTATGTGTGTGTGTGTGAGTGTGGGTGAGCGAACATTCATTCAACGATTCGCCAAGCCGGCATAACGCCAAAGGAAAACAATAACAAACCTCAGCTGAGGAAACTAGGCAAAAACTTAAGAGTCGGACTTAGCAAAAGAGAAGAGCTGAGCGAAACAGAAAGAGTGCAACGGCAAGTGCGAGTGCAAGTGCGAATGCGAGTGCGAATGCGAGCAATGCAATGCATTCAACGATTGCACAATTGGCCAAAAAAGACACCTACATACGTCGCAATGGCGGCGGCTGGTCATGGCAAAGGTGTTTGAATGCCGTAACATCCTCCATAACTAGAAACATATATATATATATCTTTATATATACATTTGTATATTTTGCAAATATCTTGAGAAATATTTCAGTAAATTTGCTGTCTCTGCGCTTGGCGTTCGGCCAAAAAAGCAGCAAAAGTAAATCAATAATTTTTGCTGTGAAGCAAAAGAAACGGCACAAAAGTAAGCAAGAAAATGCATTGCGACTTGGTCAACGCATTTCCTATTGCAGCTTATTCAAACGGGGCGGAAGGGGAGGAGGGCAGGGCCCAGGTACTAATCCCACGAGACGTGCGAAGGCTAAAAAAGCGAACAGCGAACAGCGAACTGTAGATGGCGAACAACATCAACATCAACATCATTATGAACATCATCAATAACGGCTGCAAGTTGCCAAAATCATTATGGGGTTTTCCCTGTTTTGCCCCGTCTGTGAAATGTGAAATGCGAAACAGCAACAGAAACAGAAGCAGAAGCAGCAGCAGCAGCAGCAGCAGTGGCAGAGACAGCGGCAGCGGCAAGCACAAGCATCAAAATCAAAAGGAAATTCACAAAAGCATAAAAATCAAATAAAGCTCAGCCAAAGCCGTGAAAAACAGCGAGCAAACGAGCTAAAGCGAACGAATTGGCGACCATGAAAAGGGAATAACAGAGTGAGAGAGAGAGAGAGGGGGCAGAGAGGGAGGCCAGCAGCAACAACAACAACAGCAGCAGCAGCCACAGTCGCAGCGGCAGCAGCAGCAGCAGCAGCAGCGAAGCGCGTGGAAAACAAAACGTCACAAAACGCAGACAGACGACTTTGACGTCGACGTCGACGCCAAACTTCGCTGGCAATGACGATGACACGTGCTTTTTTCAGCTGTTTTGTGGAAAACTGGCAAACTGTGCGAAAAAAAGGACAAAAACAAAAATCAGAAACAAGAATATGAGTGGAGATAGCAGCAAGAGAGCCAAAAAGATAGAAAGAGAGAGAGAGAGAGAGAGAGACCAAAGCGAAATCAAACAGCAAATAAAATGGAGAAGGGGACAACCAAGCCCTGCAGGTGGCAGCAAGAATTGCACTGTGTCTGTGTGTATGTGTGTTGAGTGTGAGTGACTGCTTATTGAAGATGTGTGTGAGTGTGTGTGTGTCGCTCGGGCTGCCGACAGACAGCGAAGCTGACGGCGTTGCTGCTCGTGCAGTCTTTTTGGCGCGTGACGTCGACAACTGTGTATGGAATGGGTAACTGTGTGTGTGTGTGTGAGGAGTGAACGGGTGAGCGGGTGAACGGGTAAGCGGGTGAACGGGTGCCGGGCAGCTGGCAAATTGCATTATTATGCGAGTGTCTGCAGTCTGCAGTCAGCAGTCCAACAACAACAACAGCAACGAACGGATGGCTGGGGCAGTAGCACAACAAAAACAAATTGCAACAAAATACGCAAACAAAAACAAAATCGTACGTTTGCCCCTCCCTCCGCCAGCCCACTGCACATTGCCCTCTTCCCTTTTCGCTCTTCCTTCTTCATTCAGCATTCTATGGCGATTAGGCGAACTGCACGCAGCAGTAAATAGTGAAACGGCATGTGGGTGGGTGGGGATGATGGGTGATGGGGCTGGGGCTGGGTGGCGGATTATTGGGGACAGACATTACATGCAGTTTTGTTCAAAAATTAATAGAATTTCATAAGCATTCAGCTCTGTCTGTCCCATTCGCATGTGTTGTGCATCGCTCTCTCTTTTTATAAATTTTGCTATTCGCTCGCTCGTTTATTCTCTCTCTCTCTCTCTCTCGCTCGCCCTCTCTCTCTCTGGCCTTAACGGCACCCATTTGCTTGCTCTCTCTTGCACTCTTGTGCCTGCTCGCTCTTTCAAATGTTAATTTGAATTTTTATTAGGTTTTAGGCTTTTATTGTTGTTGGCCAAAAACTGCTGCTGCTGTTGCTGTTGTTGTTGTTATTGTTGTTGTTGTTGTGTGTTTTATTTTCACTTAAAACTGCAATTGTTGCTGCCGCTGCCGCTGCCGCAGCTGGCGTTGACGCCGTTGTCAGCGTCGAAAGTGCGGCTGCGTTAGAAAATTGCATTTGACAATAGCTTCACACACACACACACACACACACACACACACACACACATTTGGTTTTTAGGTCGTGGGTTTGGTTTTTGGCCAGCCTTAAAATAATAAAAAAGAGAAAAATTAATTTCTAAATTTCGCAAAGTTTTTTATTTTGAACTGAGCTTTTGCTGTGTTCCCCAGCTCTTAACTGTCTAACTGTTAAGTCTGTTAACTCTTTTAAAGGCCTAAACATAAAAGCGTTAAGAACTTTTTTATTAAATTGATGTGATAAAAACTCTGTATGGTCTATAAGGTCGGTTTATGATAAAATTGCAAAATGAAGTTTTGACAAAAATATTAAGGGTATTCTGTATATTGTATATATGAGAGATAATTGAAAATAAAATCTAAATATAAAATATTATAGGGGTACTCTGAATATTTTATATTCAAAAGATAATTACAAATAAAATATTTGTATATCTAATATTCTTAGGGGTGTTCCCAAAAATTGTATATTTAAAAGATAACTACAATGATAAAATATATATAAATTATTATTAAGGGTATTCTGTATATTGTAAAAATACAAACTAATTACTAATAAATAATACATATGTATATATAAAATATTATTAAGGGTATTCTGTATATTTCTATATATAGAAGATAATTGAAAATAAAATATGAGTATAAATTACTACTAAGGGTATTCTGTATATTGTAAATATTAAAAATAATTACAAATAAAATATATCTTTATAAAATATTATTAAGGGTATACTTTATATTGTATATATACAGAATAACTACAAATAAAATATATATATAATTTATTATTAAGGGTATTCTATATATATTATATATAAAAGATAATTGAAAATAAAATATATTATATATATATTAAATATTACAGTTACAAAATCTATGTCAATCAATACTTTAACACCTTTGCTCTTCTACAATATATATTTTCCTGACTTTTCCCCAGATTATAAATTCAAATGTCTTCATCGATATTATCGCTCGATGCCTTCCAAAATAGCAAATCATCTTCTTGGAATAATGGCAACACAATGGTTCGGCATTCATAATCATCTCGAGATCCATATGAGGAAAACATTTTCCTCTACTGAACTTAAGGAAACTAAGTGCATTTCAATTTTCAACACGGATTTGCCTTGGCCATTGTTGGCCGATCGGAATTGTGCCGACTCATGGCCAAGGCATGGAGGCGCCACTAAGAAAACAATTGTCCTGCCAGCCAGAATTACCTTTGCTGTTGCCTTAGCTGCAATTACCCATTTGCACCTGTGTATTTGCGAAGCGATGGAAAAAGTCAGTGTCATTGGCGTCGTTGCTTCGGCAAAATCTTCATTTACCGACGGCAATTGGCCACACGTTTTGGCCACTTTGAATTTTTCATGACTGCGAGAGTTATTTGGGGGCAGCTAATGGCTAACGACAAAGGCGTCTTCGGCACCCTTTTTTTTGCGGGCAATAAAAACATTTTCCTTTTCGCCCGCTAAAATAATAATAATAATAATAATGAATAATATCAAGAAAAATACTTTTTATGCTTCTTCTTCTTGTTGTTGTTGTTGTTGTTGTTGTTGGTGAAACAGAAAACGCATTAAGTGCGCGGTTTTTCCATTGTTTATAATATTTTTTGTTATTTTTCTCGCTTTTTTTTTTGTTTTTGTATTTTGTGTCCAGTCAAAATGGGGATAATTAAGAATGCTTATTTATCTAGAACGGCGACGAATGTGGCCCGTCGGCCCAGTCCTTGACCACAGCAGGGGGCATGGTTAGGTATTTAAAAAAGCAAAAAAAAAGAAGCTAAAAAGCCAAAAAATAAAAAGAAAACTTTTATTTTTTAATGATAAATTGTTTGAGGCCTTGCTAAAGACACTCACACACACACACACACAGAGAGTGAGAAGGCGCCAGTCAAAGGTCATATCAGTGTACCCCTCTCTCTCTCTCTCTCTTTACTCTACTCTTTCTCCTTGGATGCTTTATTGCAAAATCAATAAAGAAACAAGTAAAAGTGCTCAATGTGAGGTGTGCACGACTTGGAGATACCGCGTAACATGTGACAACTAGCTGTTTAGCTTTTATATATTTACATAAATACAAATAAGGAAAAGGTATTTAAGAAGATGAAGTACTCTATGTCTCTATATAAATTATAAGCACCTATATATCAAATTTGCTAGTTGTGGTTCATAAAATATACGAGATATGCTTAAAGAGGTAAAGTTTTGATCTCAATTGAGAATTGATTTCATGCAAGTGGTAAGAGTTATTGATAATTTAAAGCAAACTGAACCTTAGCGTGCTATAAGAAGTGAAATTGGGGAGAGGTATGAAAAAAAATAAAGTGACTTGATATTAAAGGCAACTCTGGAGTAAGCTGAGTAATCTGTTTGCCTATAACAGCTTTTGTATGTAGTAAGAGAAGTGAAGTATATGATATTTTAGTCAACTATCGAAGATGTATACCCTTATACTACTATATACCAATTTGAAAACTTCTGCGAAAGATAATATAACGAAAGTTTTGACATCGATTGCATGTAAGCTGTAAAAGTTATCGATAAGTTATCGATTTAAAGCAGCATTTTAAAGAGGGATAAAAGAAGAGATATCAAAATAGTGAGGTACTTGACATTGAAGGCAACTCTAGAGAATTCTTCTTACCAATTTGCCAATAGTATCTCCAAAAATTCTTAATATCTTAACTGTCTTAATATAAATGTCATTCGATTTCATGTAATTCTTAGAACTTATCGATAATTTAAAGCAGCCTTGATCTGCACTCGTAATCGCAATCTGAAGACTCTTTCTATTACTCTATTCTCTACTTCTATTTCTCAATTTTCAGAGATGCCATACTCCGTCGGGCTGATCTTCATCAACTCTTCATCCTGTTGATCATCAAGAATATATCTATATACTTTAAGGCTCAGCCAAGCCTTCTACTGCGGGTTACATGCCTTGCTAAGATTATACCCTGTCTTTACACATCTTCAATGGGTATCTAGAGAGAACAAACAGAAAGAACTGAACCATTACCTCGTCTTCTAACCGAATTCTTTTGCTAATTAGCTACGCAACTTGGTGAGTTGCAAATTACAAGCGGTACGCGGGATTGAAGCACTTCAAAATTGTTGTCGTTGTTGTTGTTGTTGCTGGTGTTGTTGTTGTTGTTGTTGTTGTTGTTGTTGTTGCAAAAGTTGCCTGTGGGGCACGCAAATCACTTGTTTTTTGTGTAATTAGTTGGCTCACTTCAGGGCAATGGTTAGCGACGACTGCTGCAAAAACCCAAAAGCCAAACTCAACTTTGACTTTGAAGCGTAATTAACCGAAAACCGATCGCTAGCTTACACCAACAACACCAACAACAACACCAACAACAACAACAACAACTACCGCAACATACTGTGGGCCGCACCGTTTGGTTTGGTTCAGCCCTCAGCCTTTAGTTTGGTAGAGAATTCGCTTGGAAATCTTCTCGTTCAACGACCGATAAAATTAACTCCAAACTCTCCAAATCTTCAGCCCGCTAAGCCAGCCTCGCTCCCCTCCCCTCCTCCCCCTCTTTTGGCGTCTTGGCTGCTGCCTTTTAGCGGGTTATTGATTATTAATATATTTTTTTTTTCCCAAACATTTTTTCTCTTAGTTTTTTGTTTTTTTGTTTTAGCATTCGCTGTAATTACAGCAACGCGTTAATTGTTCAACTCCTCTGCATTCGTTTTTTTTTCTGGTATTTTGAGGGCTTTAACTATATACTTCTGTTGGCCGACTCGAATGTTTTCTCTATTTGTATTTGCTTTTTGTTGGCCCGAAAAAACAACATTAGCCGGGGCGAGAAAACTACACTTACGCAGCATCGACAACAGCAGCAGCAGCAGCATCGGCAGCAGCCGTAACTCGACATCCATTATCTACCATTACCATCATTGTCTCTACCATTACCATTCCCCCCTCCCCATACAACCAATAACTGCTAACTATAGTTGGCTAAAACAGTAAAGCGCCAAGAGCTGAGCTGGTTATTAAATATGAGCATCAATTCGATTTGATTGATGAAATGCAAATGCAAATCGCAAATGGATCGGAATTCTCTTAATATTCTATAGAAGTCGGGGTCAAAACTATATAAATTTTATCTAAATTTATGATCCACTTTATAAGATAATTTTAAATTGATCTTGAATAATAATTTATTTTAACTAGAGAAATATTTGAGAATTTGTGATTTTTTAGTTTAAGAAAATCTATAAAATTTAATATTTTTTGATTTATTACTTATTTTAGCTGAAATAAATTTAATGAATTCTAAATTTAGGACTAAAGATTCTACATTTTCTATTTCAAAATAAATTGAATAAGCTTCAAATTTATCTAAAATAATAATGATTCTATTTAATACAAAAAAAAACTATATATATATTCCTAATATTTTATATTTATCTGTAATAAATCTTTATCTGAATAAATAATCTATGATTCTCAATCTATAAAAATAAATCAATAAAATTATCTAATTTCATCCATTATTGCTTTATTTTAAACAGCATATTTTTATTGAGAATTCTTACATTCTCAAGGAACATAAAACACTGAAGAGATTTTATAACTCAATTATGTTTAAATTTAACATTATATTACTATTTGTTCTAGATCAAATAAATCAACATTTAACTAAAATAATAAACTGAAATTTATTCTATTCTCAAAATAAATCTATAGCTAAACAAGTTAGAACATTGAAGTCGGACGACTGTATAAGACTCGTTCACTGCCTAAAGAATAGCTAAATTGTTTATATTAACTAAATATGATATAGTATTATAATATATAATATTATATTAACACTATAACTTAATACTGTATAATATAATTATATAACTAGTATGTATAATAATATTGATATTATTATAATATTTCATAATATAATATATTATTATATTTGATAATCATAATATTTCAATATTTATATGTAGAGTGGTCAACACAGCTATATTTACGAGATTTAATGATTATAGCTCAAAAACAGTTGAAAATAGAGTTTTTGCCGGGTGTATATAACATAAGTTAATACATAAATCAGTCTATAGAGTAAGATTGCTAGCTGAAAATCTACAAAATATATGGCTACTTCCGTTTTACCAATCCCCAATGACTGCATCTTTATAACTTTCAAATATTTGTATGTAACGCGAAGCTCTATCAATATATATTTAAAATTTCAGCTCCTAAGAAACCTAAAGAATTTCCGAAGAGAATACACTAACTAGAATAGTATAACATATTTGCCGAAATTCAATTCTCATCATTCAATACATTCAATGGATAGTTAGATATAATAATATAATAATTAGATGGATAATATACTACTTATATACCATCTACATCTACTAAGCTGCAACTCAAATTTGATTCAGTGTCAAAAATATTTTTCAAAATTTCTAAATCTCGTCAACCTTACAGTAAATATAAAAAACTAGCCGCGCAAGGCCGGGTGTTTATCATTCAAATAAATACTTAAATTTGCACTTACCAAAATGCCGTTAGTTGAATTTCTTAGTTTTAGTTCTGTTAAGGATCGTCAAACCCGCTGAACCGTTATTTCTTTTATATTTTATTTTTTTGTCTTTTTGCTGTCGCACAATTGGAAAAATCACAAATTTGGAAACTTTTTTCAATGCGATTTCGAATTTTTTGTATGTTTATTTGTTTTTATTTTTTTTTTATATTTTGTTTATGTATGTTTTGGGGGAGGCTGGACGTGTAAATTTGTTGGTCGATTTGGAATTTAGAATTTCTGTGGAGGCGCCTTATTTTGTTGTTTTTTTGTTTTTTGTTTTTGTTTTTGGGGATGCACAAAACACCGCAAACTGCAAAAATTGAAACGAAGCCAATCAAAATCAATGAGGGGGGCCACAGTGCAGCACAGACAACAACAGCTACAGCTACAGCAACAACAACAACAACAATGAGAACAGCAACGAACAGCGGCTAAAGCAAAGTAACTGTAAAAGATGACGCTCAGCGCAGTGCATTTGTGCGCTCTGATTTTGTTGTGATTTTATTGTTGTTATTTGTTTTCTTTTTTTTTCTGCTTTTTGCGCTTTGCTTTTGGGCTCTGTGTGTGATTTTCGCTTTTATTAATAAAATGCACAACTTCCGTTATTAATTTTGCAACAGCAGCAATTGTAGTCTCTAAGTGTGTGTGTGTGTGTGTAAGTGTGTGAAGCACGGACGACAGCTACAACAACAACAATTGCAAGCGTTGAGCGCGATGTGTCACCAAGGCGCTCGCATGGGGGAATCGCATTCGAAATCGAAATTCGCAATCGAATTGCATACGGTATATAAACAATTGACAGGGCTGTAATAGGCGGGCGCCGGGCACTGAGCCGCCTAGGCTCTTGTTAAACGGGCAAGGCGCGGATTACGCTAAAGCTGCTGCTGCGCTCCTGTGCACGCGACGCTGTCGCCGCCGTCGCTATTGCTGCTGCTGCTGCTGCTGCATTCATTCATAAAAATCAGGTTGTAAAAAAGCAAAAACAACACTGATTTTTATTTATTTATGCCAATTTGCCGCTGCTGTTTTCAGTGTGTGTGAGTGTGCGTGTGTGTGTTATTATGATTTTTTTTGCTGTTGCTGTTGCTGTTGTCATCATTTGTTGTTATTGTTGTTGTTGTCGTTGGTGGTGTTTGCCTAGCCGCAGGAGGCGAATTGTCACTGATTTTAGTTGTTGTTTATTTTGATTATTGTTTTCGTTGCGCCTGCATCTGTGTGGCATGAATTGCAAATAAACTATCACTTGAACTATGCACATGTGGCATGTGCACTAAATTATTATTTGTAGCTGAAATGCATTTGATTGCTTTGATTGTATTTTGGAGCACTGCAGACAGATAGATAGATCGTTCGCGTCAATTGCATGTAATTGTGAATGAATTGTAATTGAAATGATTATCCAATTGCAAAGCCAGTCGGCCACTCTGTCACTCGGACTTGGCCAAGAAACCAAAACAAATCACAAATTGTAAGTGAAAATGAGCCGCACTTAAACCACGACACCTGCTGCCCGTCTGATTGCTGGAAATGTACTGAGAACACCCGCGTAATTTTTTTTTACTTGCTCTTGCGTCGTCTTGTTGGACTTGCTTCGGCTTGTTGGGACCGAACGAAACACGTTCGGTAGCTACGAACGCCGGCACGCACACAAAACAAAGCGTCAAACCAAAACGCTGCACGTCGAGCCGCAACTGGTTGCAATCGAACCAAAGCCAAATGTTCGATGCGCAAATATCTAATAGAATGTAATTACATTTAACAGAGCAATGTTAATAAGTGGATCATTGTGTTAAGTTTTCAAATATTTAGCTAAAAAGTTATTGTAGAATGTAAATTTTTAAGCAATTGATGTGGTTTTTATGTAATCAACAAACATATACAAATATGTAGCTATTTAAGCAAATAAACAAAGAGTTGTTTATTCATATTTTGGTTGGCCTGCAAACAACTCGTTAACATGCTGTTAACTTTTTGTTTGGCCTGCAACATCAAACATGTTCGATGCTCGCAACTGATGTTCTCTAACTGGTCAAAGCCAAAACATGATGTACTCAAACATGTGCTATGTACGTACAGCGTGTAATACCCTTTTGTTCACTTATTGGCAGGTGTTTCGAACTAATTTCATTATAGTAATTATGCAATAAATGTTAATAATTTTTAAAATATATTTTTAAATTAATTTCTAGTATTTATATATGTATATATATTCTTTTATTTATATCATCTAACGTCATCAAAATAGTATTTAAAAAAATGTATAATCACAACGCTCGGTACGTAACATAAACGATATAAAATGTTTATAAATAAAACAAGTGAGCGAAATGCAGATACAGCTCTATGTGAGTGTGTGTGTGTGTGTGTGTATGTATCTGTGTGTGTGTGTGTGAATTAATAAGGTGTGTGACCAAGCGCTAATCTTATTAAATAACAAAGTCATTCAAATTTCAAATATTTGTTTTTTATGATGAAAATATTTTTCATCACCTTTTGATGAATCGTTGAATTAATTGTATAATTAATAAAATATTTATATATATTAAAATATTCTCTATTTACTTATAAGAAATATCGAAGTAGCAAGTACTATCAAAAACTTGAACCTCCCACGATCTTCCGATTCTTTTTTTTTTCTTGACAATTTCTGTCGAGAATTGAAACAGAAATAAAATAAATGTACAAAAAATACTTTTTTTGTTGCTTTTGTTGTGCGCTATAAAAATATAAAATTAAAGCAAGACAGCCAAGAAAAGCAAACACACGAATATTTTAATTAGAGTATAGATAAAAAATAGCAACAACAACAACAACAACAACAACTATATATGAACAACAAACGCGTGAAATAAGCATCAAACAACAAAAATACAAGTAAGAATTGCCTAAGGTCGGGATTGCTCGACTTGTAGATATCTCGCAGTCGGTACAGAGATGCTCATGGTTTCATACATACGCAAAAACACATGCCCACACACACATATGACTTTAGGCAACGGCTGCGCTTGCTCTTCCCTTAACTCACCCACCTTGGCATATAAGTTCTTAGATAACTTGACTTCTAGTCGTACAATCTTAATGAAATTTTCAGAGCATTCAGATGACATATAAATGTATATGTATACCAAAGCACAAGACTCTACTGCTACTTTTCATACATTATTTGTATACCAATTTGTTGAGATAAATGGAAACTAACCGAAATTAGCAACATTCATAATCAGTGCCTTCGATGCTAACAGCTGTATTCCATGGGGTCTATCTAGTTTTTATAGTCTTCGAGTTATAGTAAATAGAAAATCAAGTAAAATTATCAATCATTTGAATGAGATTACAATTCAAGTCTTTGTAGCTTAACAGATCTTTGCTTATGAAAACGAAGCTATAGACAAACGAATAAACAGAGAGATAGATGGTTAGACAGACTATATGAACAGACTATATAAACTATCAGCCCCATCAGCCCCAAGCCTTCTTCTACCTGTTACATATATTATCAGAAAACCCAGTATACCCTTTCTACCCATTTTCAATGTCTTCAGGGTATCTAAAGAATATGAACAATAATTATACACGAAATAACAAAGACAAGACAAAAAAAAACAAGTAAGAACGTTGCAGTCGGGCGCTACCGACTGCGGGATACTCATTCACACCCCCACAGATCACGCCCATTGCCACGCCCACAATTGGTTTGTACATATATAATTTTTTGGAAATCAATAGAGGAGATCAGCAGTAATATCTGTATATAATTCTGATTTTCTCACTGAGAATCGGAAAAACGTACAGTTTCCCGATTTGCCACGCCCCCAGTAGGCGTAGACATATAATTTTTGGCCAGTTATTAGAAGTAGTGAAGGGTAACGTAAGTGTGAAATTTGGATGCTTACACTCAAAAAATGCGAAAATTACAGGGTATTTTTTAGCCGGGCATACCCCATAAGGGGCGTAAAAATTATTTTTGGCGCATCGATAGAGGAGCTCACCAGTAACTTACCATCCAATTTTGAAGCTTCTAACTCTAAAACTGTAGGAGCTACAAACTTTTGCGGTTTGCCACGCCCCCTATTTGCGTAAATATATCCGCTATATCTTTTCCAACTTGGGTTGTCAAGCCGAGTATATATACCAAGTCTCAAGTCTCTAGCATCAATAGTGCTCAAAATATTACAGAATTTGAAAAATCACTATATAGTCAGATCCGATTTGCCACTCCCCTAGTAGGCGTGGATATATAGATTTTTGGTCGATCTTCATAGGATCGTATCAGTAGCCTACGTGCCAAATTTGGGCGTTTTAGCTTTAAAACTGTAGAAGATACAGTTTTACCCGATTTGCCACGCCCCCAATGGGCGTAGATATATCCGCCATAGCTTTTTCAACTTGAGTTGTCAACACAAGTCTACATTCCAAATTGCAACTCTCTAGCACTTCTAGAAGTAGTGTTTCTGAGGTATGGGCAAATGCATTTTCCGATTTGCCACGCCCCTAGTGGGCGTATCGGGAAAATCTTGACACTTTATAATTCGAGGGTATACACGAGTATATATTCCAAATTTCAACTCTCTAGCTTCAAAACTGTGCAAATGGTTTGCGTTCATACGGACAGACGGACAGACGGACAGACGGACAGACGGACGGACGGACAGACGGACAGACGGACAGACGGACGGACAGCGTGACGGACATTGCACAAAACCAATATACTCATTTCACTTTGTGAATGAGTATAAAAACAAGCAGAGACACTATAGAGGCAAGATCATATGAGCTGCCTATTTTTGATATAAATTTCGAGCTTTCCACAATATTTATAAAAATAAAATTCCACACCCACACACACACACACACACAGGAGAAAAAAATGAGAAAAATGAATTTAAGAAAAGTACTAACAGACCAGCATCGACCCTATCGAGGGAGGAGCGCCTCCCCGCCTACCCCGCCTCCCCTATCCAAGCTGATAAAAATAAAAATTCAAATGTCGCCGGCATCAATAAGATATAAATTAAACGTGTACTACAATACCGAATGTTAATTAGAAACTCACGTTAGGAATGCTTTCGATCTACCCACTCCCAGTGCCCCATAGACCATAGACCATAGACCCATAGAGCCCATTCCATTCCTCTCCGACTTTATGCTCGGATGGCAGCGTTCGACATGCTGTCGTGTATCTATTAGATACATTTAGCCGCTCTATGTGATCGGACTTCCATTGGCGGAGATCGAGAGTTGGGAGTTGGGGCTGTGGAGCACTCCAGCGACAATTTGATGTTTTCTCGAGCTCTCGAGTGTTGGCTACACCTAAAATTTTAGTTTGTTCGCCTATGATGCGTTGCCTGTCACAGTTTAGCTTTGTTCTGGATACCCATTGAAAGTGGTGTGAAGAGGGTATTATGTTCGGCTGAAGGAGGTGTGTCTGATATCAAAACTATATATATATATTCGTGATAAAGATTGATATTCGAGTCAAGACATAGCCTCTGCGTAGATAGACAGATCAATTCGGCTATATTCCTTCCGTCTGTTCGTAAACTCGTCAGTCTCGAGAGCTATTCGAGCTATCGACTGGAATTCTATAGCACGCGTAGACTAAGATTGTTTCCAATAATCGATAGCTTTTTTCATTTCTTTCAAATGGATTTAAATCGATATTGAAGTCAGCACGCTTGAAGGCAAACTGATATATAAATTCTCCGAAAGTTAAAAAGCATAAGACCCATAAGAGAGTACTTACTTCCCTCCTAATGCTAAAATAGATTATTTTTTAAAAATCTAAAGTTATGCTTTGGGGTATTTATCCATTTTTAGGTCATATTTATTAAGATTAGACAATAATCAATTTAGATTTTAGAAGTATTATATCTCAGAGTATCTCTCAGTTAAGCACTCCCATATTCATAATCGAAAAATAAGGGAGCTTGTTCGGTTTTGGAAAGAAGGTATCCTCATGGAGGTATCCTCAACGAGGTATCCTCATCGATGTTTCCTGAACGAGGTACCCTTAATGAGGTATCCTCCTCAAGATATCCTCAACGAGGCATTATCATTATCGTCATCGAGGCATTCTCATCGAAGTATATTCTTTGATGTATCTTCTTCAAGTAATCTTCTCCAAGATATTTTCTTCGAGGTATCTTTTAGTCGAGCATTGCCTTCCGAAACACTCTCTTCCTTGTCTTTTCCTATTCTGGCAGTGGGAGGTAAACTTTATTTATGCCACCTCATGAGCTTAATGACTTCCTGCAGCAGCTAAAATTATATTCCAAAGTGGAACAATTATTGTCAGCGGCAAATGTCGAAGAATTTCATGAGCAACCAGAAAAGTGTCGTCGGCGTAGACCAACTAGACTAAGTTCAAGGCGTAATTCTAGAGCGAGTTTAGATACAATAGAAAGATGATATTATTATAAGGCTTATATATTGTTTAGGCCAATTGGCTTTACTTTGAACTGGAATACCTCAGACTGGGTCAGTTTCATAACTTTTGTTTTCGAGATCTGTTAAAAATAGGCTGTATTAGTTCCAAATAGGGGAATTCTAAGTATATATATATATATATATATATATGTATATGCATAGGAATAATGATGCTGGTCGTTCGATCTGTTGTACTAAAAACACGCACGGCAAATGACATTTCATTTATCTTTCGAATGAAAGTGGAGGCGTCGTTGACACCGCTTATGGGGCAGCAGATGGAGCTGGAGATGGAGCTGGAGATGGTGGGGCTGCGTATGAGTTATTAATGCCTCGAGATTGTACAAAACAAAACATGAATGCGAGAGATTTACATGAGGGCTTCAGTTGTTCGAGCTTTGCAGTTCCGGTGTGTGTAAAGTGTACCCAACACTGAGGAGTTATCAATGTGAAAAATAGAGAAACATGATTATGAAATTATCGGCGAGTGTAAACAAAAAACATGCTGCACAGTGTAGTTAGTGGTGCGGGCAGAAGATGCTCTAGAAAATGGGTGGCGCTTTCGTCAAAGTGAAATTACGCCTCGGCATTAGATTGGATGGAATTATGCTCGTGTAAACGAGCAATCAGCCAACGGAGGCGCAATTAAGACCAACGCAAGTGTGTGTGCGTGTGTGTGTGTGCATGTGTGTACGTGTGTCTACCTACCTACAGCTACACCTATGCTCATACAAACACAACAACCTGACGCGGCCTACACGAGCAGCAGCGCTCAATAAAGAAATACATATGCATGTGTGTGTGTGCGTGTGTGCACAATAGAAACGATCGAGACACTCACACACACACGCACACACACATAAAGCTGAAGACGACGCGTCGCTCACCTTGCGTCGACGTCAAACAACGACAGAGCGAGTGCGCGCATTAGACCAAACGAGTGTGAGCGAACGAGCAAGCGAACTAACAAAAGAGAGAGCGAGAGCGAGAGAGCGCGCGAGCGTAGTTGGCGTAGAGCGAATAAGGCGCAGCAGAGGCGCAGGCAGCTTTTGATTTGCGCTCATGTTGATACACGAACCATGAATTTAATTATGATTAAAAAAGAAAGAAAGAAAGAAACAAAAAAATTTTGTATTTTCAACAAACGCACGCAAATAGCTAGGCAAGTGTGTGTGTGAGTATACATATATGTATGTAAATACATTACATATGTAAAATAAAACTTAAGAAGAGTCTCAAAAGATATTCGCCTCAAATTGAGTACTCACCGTGACAGAGTGCGTGAATGCGTGTGTGTGTGCGTGTGTGCTTAGGTGTATTAGTGTATGGCTTTTCTATTGTAGCAACGTATTAAGTGCCGCTAGCTCAGTTTAGCTCTCCAAAATGGTGTCGATCATATTGAACAAGTTCCATACTTGGGGTACAGTTGTGCCCGTCTGTCCGCACAGCGCAATCGACGCTTGAACTAAAACATACTTTTGCGTTGAGTCAAAAACTGTTAAATTAGCATAAAGACAGAAACCATAATAATAATAACTAAATTTTGCTAACTGATTACCGAATATGGCGTTGGGCTTAAATTGGTCAAAATTCCTACATATGGTTAGACTAGGGTAAAAAGTTTTTATAAGTTTTAGTTGATTCAATGATGGACTTAGAATAGGATTATCTGGTTAGTATGGGGTGATCCTCAGTATTAGAACAGTAATTGGCCTTGACCTGACTTCAAAGTCAGTTGCTCAAGAGTTGAATGAACTTCTTCTAGGCTAGATAAGTTCTAGTTGACTCTTGTATGCAGGATTGTCTAGTCAGCAAGAGCTGATCCTCAGTAACTAAGGCCAACTGGCCTTTGACCTGAATTCTAGAGTTCAATGAACTTATTAGAGGTTAGCGTAAAAAGTATAGAAAAGTTCTAGTTGAATCATTGATGGAATTGAATCATTGAGCAGAATTGGCTGACCATTTGAAAGTTGAATGAGCTGCCTGGAGACTAGGATAAACAGTATAGATAAATACTAGTTGACTCATTGATGATGACCTTAGTAGAGAATTGTATGATCACTTGGGCTGATCGTCAGTAAATGAATTCAAGAGTTCAATAAACTGAGGTTAGAGTAAAAAGTTTAGATAAATTCAAGTTAATTCATTGATGGAATTGAGGAGAATTGGCTGACCATTTGGTAATGGTCCTCAGTAGTTTCAGCAGTTGAATGATCTGCTTGGAGACTAGGATAAAAAGTATAGATAAATACAGTTGAATACGAGTTGACTCATTGATGATGGATGGCCTTAGCACAGGATTGTATGATCACTTGGGCTGATCCTCAGTAATTGAATTCAAGAGTTCTAGTTATGTTATTGATGGACTTAGAGCAGGATTGCCTGATCTGTTGGGCTGATCCTCAATAGTTGCCCTTTAATCTCAATTCAAAGTCAGCTACTCAAGAGTTGAATGAACTTCTTGGAGGCTAGAGTAAAAACTTTTGATAAATTCTAGTTGGTTCATTGATGGACTGAAAGAAGAATTGCCTGATCAGTTGGGAATGATCCTCAGTAGAGTTGAAGGAGTTGCTTGAATACTAGGATACAAAGTATAGATAAACTCTAATTGACTTATTGATGGCCTTAGCACAGGATTGTATGATCACTTGGACTGATCCTCAGTAATTGAATTCAAGAGTTCTAGTTGACTTATTAATGGACTTAGAGCAGGATTGCCTGATCTGTTGGGAATGATCCTCAGTAGTCGACCTTTAATCTCAATTCAAAGTCAGTTGCTCAAGAGTTGAATGAACTTCTTGGAGGCTAGAGTAAAGACTTTAGATAAATTCTAGTTGGTTCATTGATGGACTGAGAGAAGAATTGCCTGATCAGTTGGGAATGATCCTCAGCAGTTGACCTTGAACTGCCTAGAGACTAGAATCAAAAGTATAGATAGATACTAGTTGACTCATTGATGATAGCCTTAGCACAGGACTGCATGATCACTTGGTCTGATCCGCACAAATTGAATTTAAAAGTTCAATGAACTGTTGACTCACTAAGGATAAACTTCGAGCAGGATTGCCTGATCAGTTGGTAGTGATCCTCAGTAGTCGCCCTTTGACCTGAATTGAAGAGTTGAATGAACTGCTTGAATCAGTGTTTCCAGCTCTTAGTCTGCGCGTATGTTAATTAGCTCGACATAAACGGGGTTCACCTAAGCCAACTAACAATAATGATTGCCAAAGACAATCAATCATTTTGCAGTTTTGGCCACAAAACCAAAGAAGATTTGCTGACTTAGCCTTATTTAGTCATTGACTGATTTGTAATCGTTCTGCCAGTAATCGCTGTTGCTGTTGCTGTTGCTCTAATTTCTTTCTTTTTAGCCAGATTTACACGACTCTGCAGTTGCGGCACTCCAGAGGCGCCATGCGTCACGTCCCATCGGGCGGCCCGGAGATACACAAAGATACAAAGATACATTTCATAAGCAGCTTGAGAACAATGCATTGCTTAGCGCCGCATTAAAATATCTGCAATCATTAAAACTGCGCACGCTGACATTGTTTTCCGAATCGTTCAGCTTTGTTGTTTTCGAGCCCTTTGCTGGGAGTTCATCTCCCGCCCAGCCTCTGCCTTGCCTCTGCCTCTGGCTCTGACTCTGCTTCTGCCCTGTGCAGCATTTGCCTTGATGTCAGCGTCGTCATCGGCCTTTGTAAAGCGAATCTAACAACATTTTTGGTTGCAGCCTGGTCGATTCGCTCGATACCATGGCCAAAAAACGGTAAACAATAACCTAACCCCATACAATGCAACAAACTGCATTGCGAGCATATATTACAGATTTAGCTAATCTCTACACTCAGAGAAATTCAAAAAAAAAAACTAAGAAATTTTGAATTTTAATTTATTTATGAATTTCAAGGCTAAGCGAACCAAAGATATATTTATTGTTATTATTATTTTGTAATATTTAAAAAAAAATATGTTTTTTATACTGAAAATTTTTTTTTTAATTTTTAAACTTCTAACACTAGACACTAGAAATTTTAAATAAATTTTTTTGTTTATCGTATAGTGTGTAAATTTATTTATTTTTGATCTATTTCATTATTATTATTATTTTTTTAATATTTTCAAAAAATTATTTTACTTACACTGAAATATTTGAAAATTTTTCAACTTCAAAAACTAGACAAAAGAAATTTTAAATATATTTTTGGTTTTAATCATTCTCATTCCAAATTAATCATAAAATTTGATATATTAAGTTGGCAACCAAACTATATATATTTCCGATATTGGATACATTTAAAAATTTAATTTAATTATAATGGAGTTTTAGTACACACACATATTTCGATGTCATCTGGAAGTCCTGAAAATATCATTAAGCTCGCGCATCTAGAAGTCAAGTTATTCAAGAACATATTACTATATTGGGGGGGAAAAAGCGCAGAAACTGCATAGAGTTATGTGTGGATGTGTATATAATCGTGATCTATGCATGCTCGTATATTTTTTTCTGTATGTATGTATAAAAATAAGTATAGAATGCTTGTTCCAGGTATTTGCTAGTCGGGCACTCCCGACAAGAACATTTACTTGTTTACTTTATTCAAATATGGCATTAAATAATGGCAACCGCTCACAATGCCCCCAGAGTTTAGACAGAGATGACACAATATTTTACAGATTAAACTAATCTTTACACTCGGAGAAAATTCATAACCTGAGCTAATCCTTACACTCAGAGAAAATTTATGATGAAATCAATTATAAATTTAAGTATGCTCGAACTAAGAATTAGTTGGCATATATATAAATTGGGGTGAGCTAGAAAATAGTATTGAAAGAATTGATTAGATTTATTTCTTGAGTGTATAAATTGGAGTAATCTAGAAAATAGTTATGAGTTATAAAGATTTTCTTTTCTTTCTTTTTCTTTTCATAATATAAAATATACATTTTACTATGCAGAGAAAAAGAAAAGAAAGGAAAAACCTTATAACTACTATCTAGATATCACCAGTCTTTACACTCAATAAACATTCGTAAATAATTCTTTTTATAGTAAGTTGGGACTAGAACTCTTTTATAAAACTTTTCGCACGTTCGTTTCGTTCCATTTCTGATACTATATTTTTTACTATGAATCAATTCTATGAATCAATTCTATGGGTAAGCTTACCTTAAGGCCTCCAAACCAGGAATTTAAAGGAACTAAATCTATATTTAACTCTGGATGATATTATATCAAGGCAGCGAATGGATTGGATCCATCATAAGCCATATGAGTCAAGTTTATTTCTCTGTAAGACTATTAGAACTATATATATATATATATAGTTATATCTCTATATATATCTATATACACATATATTAATGAGAGTCAGCCGCTGTGCTAAGTTACGCCCACTTTCCAGCTAAGTTTGCCTTAACTATTCCACCAACCATTGAATTATAAATTTGTGCATCTCCGCGCTGGGTGGGAAAGCAGAGAAGAAAATTATTTGCACTTTCAGCTATTCAATGCGCAAACAAATCTGACTCAGTGTGTGTGTGTGTGTGTGTGTGTGTGTGTTTGGCCTGACCCAGAAACCCATTTGCAGGACTAAAGTCAATAAAGGCGTTTTTTGTTGTTGTTTTTGTTGCTTTTTGACTGCGGCTAGAACAGAGACACGCACAGGCCTTCCCATGCACACGAGCGAGAAATGAAGTTGTTTCAACTCATTTCTCATTGGCACATTGAGCCAAGTGCAGCTGTACTCAGGCGTCGATTGTCTGGCATAGAAGTTGATCCATGCGCTGCTGACTCCAATTGACACACACACTCACGTGTATATATGTGTGTGTGTGTGGTCAACAGTCAGTGATTTGAATAGTTAACAGCAGCGAGGTGGCGGCAGGTGGCAGAGTCTTGGGGGGCGGGGAGAGGCTTTGACAGCTGAACTGTGGTGTGGCACGTGCTGCTGTCTTGCGCAGAATCAACATTGCGCAGTGGAAGACCGAAAGTGTATGTGTGTGTGTGTGTGTGTGTGTGTGTGGAAGCCAAGCGACTGTTGGCCATGTCAAAGCTTTGGGATAGGTCGTGCCCCAAGCTCGCCTGCTGCCACTGCTGCCATTTTGCGGCCACTCGAAGTGGCGTAAAGCTCCACACGGTTCTGAACACGACTGCCTGGAATTTGGTAACTGGAAGCGCCTCTGGTGGAACCTAAGACACCCAGCAGCAGCAGCAGCAGCAGCACCAGCACCAGCGTCACCCAAATTAGTTGCCAGCGTTTCGCCATCGCGTTTGTGTCTCTTTTTGTGTCCACGTAAGCGTTTAGTCCAGGGTCGAGTGGCCTGGTCCGTCGATACTGACCCGTAGCTCTGCTCCAGACGAGCGCGATTCCAAAAAGAAGAAAATATTAAAAAATATAAATAAATAAATTAATACACGCTTCCGCCTAAGAAGCAGAGTCAAAGTCGAGCCAAAGTGCTGCGAGAGACCAAGCGGTCCGCCTACGCCTACGTCTACGCCCACGCGTGTCCGCCTCCGCCTCCGTCTCCGTCTCCGACTACACCTGCGACTCCGTGTCCGTGTTTTTGTGTTGTGCACTGCAAATTGCAACATACGCAAGTGTAAGTAAGTGTGTGTGTGTGTGGCTCGGTCAGGCCCCAAAAAAAAGAAAGAATAAAGAAAAAAGAAAAGAGAAAAAAGAAGAAAGAAAATAATAATGTGGTGATAAGTGAATGTTACCGAACCCCGGGGAAATCATTAGCGAGTGGCCAGCGTTCTGCCAGCGTTCATTCCATACCAAAATGCGTTTCTTCTCTTGCAAGCCATTGCTCGCCATTTAAAGCAGAGTTAGCGCGTGTCGTGACGTTTAATTATGTAAAAGCCACAGGAGCAACGCACACAAAAACAACACAAACAAACACACAGACACACACACAGTCATACACACTCAAACACACACACACACACATACAGTCAGTCAGTCAGAGGCGTCACAGATACAAAAGTATCTGCAAGTTTGTCGCTCTCGCAACTCTCAGTTAACAGCTCTCAGGTCAGAGCTCGGCAGCTTGTGGCCAGCTCGCAGCTTGGCAATGCTTAGCACAAATCGAAATTTCATTGTTAATACAAATTGATTTTCTTTCTATTTTGTTTTTTAGTTTTGTTTTTTTAGCTTTTTTGCATTTCAGTTTCAGAGTTTGTTTTGCGCTTTCGCCTCAGCCATGGATTTATGTCGCGGGCCCAGCTGGCGTATACGCAATGTGGCCCTCAGAACTATGCATATAGCTGGGCTCCAAATTTGTAGGACTCTGCCATAGCCAAAGCAAAAGTCTTGCAATTAAAATCCAAAATTGTTTGCCAGTTATTTGTGCCGGCTTGTTGTTGTTATGAACTAACAAGAAGAGCAAGAGAACAAACAGCAGCAATACACTGGCAAAAACAACTACATACATATATATATATATATATATATGTGTATACACATACACATATCCCTTTGGCATGCACGTGCTTGGCAGCAAAAAGTAATTTAAGCAAAAGGCTTCCACACACACAAGAAAACGGAAATGAAAGAGAAAAAGAAGAAAAATGAAAAATCAATGATGCTGTCAAGTAGCCCAACGGCAACAAACATATCGTAGCTATATGTATGTGTGTTCAGATATATATACATATATATATGTATCTTTATATATGTAAATATATAGGCGTACTTAGGGGCAGGCATTGCTTAAGGCTTTACTCAGTTACCTATATATGTCAGGCAAGCCAGCACACTCTAGACAAACAATTACACTAGTTAACAAAATATGAAAACTGACTTAAGTTTTTTAAAAGTTTTTACCTAACTCAATTCAAATCTAATTAAAAATCTTACAAAAAAAGAACGTAAGAATACTCCTTAAGGGTCCAAAAACAGGAGTCAGCAAGGAGTCTGCAGTAACTTAACTGTCCTAGCTCCAGTTCCAAAACATGGGAAGTTATTGGTTTTTCTATTGGTCAAGCCCCCAAGAGGCATATATATATATATATATATATATATATATATCATTTTTGCAGACCAACAGAGGGTGTCAATAATAACTTATTCAATATAATTTCATTTTCTAACTATAAAACTATAGAATATACAGTTTTAATCGATTTGTTAGATCCCCTGTGTGCGTGCACATATAAATTTTTCGTCGATCTATATAGCCTAGCAGTAACGTACGTGCCATACTAGCTCTAGAACTGTCATCTACAGTTCTGTATCATCATACAGCTTTACCCGATTTGCCAGCTTCCAAATGGACGTAGATATACCCGCCATATCTTTTTGATCATGGGTTGTCGATTCAAGAATACATTTAAAATTTCAAGTCTCTAGCACTATAAATAACAGCGTTTCTGAGATATTGATATAGTATTTTTCGATTTGCCACACCTCCAGTGGGCGATTCGGGATGAACTTAACACTTTATTAGGCGAGTGTACCCATGAGCATATATTTCAAATTTTAAGTCTTTAACTTCAACAACAACGAAATGGTTTGCGTTTATACGGACAGACGGACGAATAGCAAAACGGACAGTGCATAAAACCAATATGCCCATTTCACTTTTTGAATGAGTAGAAAACATTTGAGGCACTGTAATATCTTGACAAATTCCTAAGACATCATCAATTGAAAGAGACTGGCCGAAAGAGAGGCAAAACCTAGAATGTTAAAGATGCAGAGGTCATGAAGCTGACGCATAAAATATACTAAAAACCTGATTAGATAGGTTTAATCTAATTATTCAGATTCAGATTCAGCAGGTCAAAAACCTCTGTTAAGGCATACACTCTGTTGCCTGCTTACTGAATTCTGTTGGACTGTGTTGTGATTTAATTATTTAGCATTTACTGTCGCTTGACTGTAGAGTATATGGACTTTTCTTATATATATAATATATATATATATACCCCATTTATAATAGAGAGAGGAGTACAGTGGCTTGGTAGGAAAGCCTGTGACATTTATGAGCTGGCAGCGCGTATTATAATTGTGTCACAAAGCAGACAGCGAACGTCGTGACGTTGTTTATAATGTTATTATGTGGCTCGAGTGAGTTCTGCCAAGAGTTAGCAGTTATAGCCTTGACCGATCTGTAGAACGAAGAAGGACTGCCTGCCAAAAAGGAGGAGCAAGGAGGGGGACAGCTTAATGCGGGATTGATTTGTAAATCATGTATTTGGCACAAAGACCGCTGCAACGGGCGGCGCAGATAACCAGGCCAAAAGTAAATTTGCATTGCCTGCCGTGCACTGTCGTTGACTTGCCATGCGAACGCAATGCAGTCAACGACACCTGGTGCCCAGGGCTGGTCGCCTGCCGCCAGCGTGTTTCGCGGAGTTTCGTGTCCTCTCGGCTGGCGCTCCTGCTGGCAAACCCCTCGAAGGGGGCGCTGCCAACCCAACAACTCTGGTTGGCTTTATTAACCCCATTTTCATGCTCGCAATGTGCCCGCAGTCATTGTTTCAACAAGCAGCTCCTGCTTCGTCGTGCGGGCAGATTTGTTCTGTGGCCGGGCAAAAAGCAATTCTCTGACTCAAGTAGCGCCAGCCACCCACCTGGCTGCCCACCTGCCCACCTGCCCACCTGCCTATCTGCCCAAACACCTTACGCTTGGCTGGTCCTTTGCTTTTGTGCTGTTCCCGAGACGTCGAGGCGTTTGGTTAAAAAACTTTATAATGTCAAGTGGTGCTACAGAAATCAGGTTAGCCCCGCCTTTGCACCCACCACTGTTGCCACGGCTGCCACGGCAGCAACTGCTGCCACTGCTGCCACTGCTGTTTCCACACTTTGTTGCCGCATAACGAATTGCAGCACTGTTGCTCAAATAGCTTCCTCATTTTCTTCGAAGTGCTTTTCCGTTTTGGCTGCAATGCAAAGTGCAACGTGTTATAAGTGTTGAGACCATCATTAATGATGATTCTTCAACGGCTATACACTTAAAGAAAATATTAGTTTAAACATGCATATATTTGAGTCTTGAAGTGGGTTTAATCAACTGCAAAATCATTATTAATATGCTAAAACTTAACAAATATATTTATAATAGTTGTAACAAACAAATAAGCAATGTAAACAATTTTTTAAATATATCAATATTTCTTAAAAGATTTATTTATATTTTCTCAAATATTGCAATTTTAATTTAAATTTGTTTAAATTTTATTAATATTTAAAATATTTTGTTTATTTCTTATTAGTTTTTGTACCTTTTATTAATTTATTAACTTTATTATTATTTATGTATTAATAACCTGTTAATTATTTTTTATATACTACAACTTACAAGATCTACATAAGATAGACTTTTTATTGGTATTAATTATGTGTAAGCTAAAAAAAAAGAAATAATTTTAACTTTACAAAAAATGTTAATAAATACTTTTTCTCCTAATTAATATATTTTAATTTTTATAAGGTAAATAAAAAATTTTGCCAATATTGTACAGCTTGTTAGATTATTTTATGATTTATTAAATATATTTTTTTTGTTTTACTTAAAAAACTAAATAAAGTATTTCATTAACATTACGAATTTTCTTATATATCTATTCATTTATTTCTTATTTATTATTAGTTTCATTGCCACAAAATTATACATTAATGAATTATAATATTACCAAATTTGTCAGATAAATTTGATATATTTTAGCTAATTATTTTTAATATTTAAAAATGATTATAAAAATCAAATTTAAACAAATTTTTATATTTTGTATGTCTTTTATTTATTATCTTTACAAATAAATTACAATTTATTTAAGTTTTATTATTATTATAATTTTTATATACTAAAAATTAATCATGAAAATAAAAATAAATATATTTTTTTTAGTTGCAAAAATTATAAGACAATTCACATATAATTTTATAAAATTTTGCAGTTAAATTTCATAAATATTTTTCTCATTTATTAATAATTTTTTAAATTATTACAAAATTAATTTATCTCGTAATCCATTATCAACTATTAGGATCAGCTCTATATCAGAAAAACTAAAAAACGAAAGAAAATTCACACTTAAAGTTTCTTTGGCTTTTGCAGCATTTGCTTGAAGGCGACGTGAATCAATTGGTTTGCCAAAGTGTTTGAGTGGCTAAAAATCGCAATCTTTCAAGTGTAAACGCAAAAAGAAAAAAGAAGAAGAAGAGAATAAATCAAACGCCAATTGTCAAATGTAAAAAAAAAAAAACATTGTGTAAAATTCCGTGTGATGAATGCGCGAAAATTGCAGGAAAGTTCCCTGTCCCATTTGGATGTGAATTACGTCAGTTTGCCGCATAGCAACGTCTTCGAGAACGACTTACAAGAAGAAGAAGAACTGGTAGAGCACCAACAACAGCACCAACAACACCAACAACAACAACAGCAACAGGTAAGCAGCTCATCTAATCATCTTAGCTTTGATAGTTTTTTATCTTAATTTCTTTATATACTTATATGTATATATATATATATATATATAAGATGTGTTATGTAAATAGAAACTTCTTCCATTGTAGCTGGGCTTAACTTTTGTTATAGTTTGTTAGCAATAGCAATAAATTCGATTAAAGTACGCATTTATAAACGAAATTCGCTTGGCTTTCGATAAATCGTGGCCCCGGCAACGAAATTTATGCATGTTGAATCTTAATGAAGATGGGCCAATAATCAATTTTAATAGCTCTCACTATGCTAAAACTTGCCTCGGACTCGGACTCGGACTCAGTGTGCGAACTGGAGGAGCGGACCACACCGCACCGCACCGCACCGCAATATTCAAATTTTTATTGTTTTTATTTTGTTTGTATCACTGAAATTGGCAACTAAACCGCGTCGAAAACAGTAAACACTAAACCCAAACTACTTATTTTGTCTCTGTGTGTGTGTGCTCAAAGGCTGTGGATGTGGATGTGGATGTGGATGATGCTGCTGGCCGAGCCACTCGCTACACAGTCCATGATATCATGATCTATTTTTAAGCTGCCGCAACTTGGTTAATAGGCTGAATTGATTTGCCAAGCAGCGACGATTGTAATTGATATTAAACTGAAGTGGTTTCACTTCATTTATATGTATTTGCTAAGTATCAATCGGATTATTAGGTTTATAGATGCTGAAGAGCATTATTATATATACATGATGTGATATCATGATATGACCTACTCTTATATGATGGTCTCCTTATATGAAATTTCCTTTATTTGATGTTCTCCTAATATGATGTGCTTCTCATTTGATAAGATATCCTCATCTCATCATATCCTTCTCATGCACATAACCCGCAAATATGTTCCTCATACGGTTTGCTTCAGATAGGATATCTTTCTCATAAGATCTCATTCTTATACAATATGCTCTTCATATAACATATTCCTGATATGCACTCATCCCCATTTGATATCTTACTCTTATAATCCTTGATCATCCTCATATGATAGTATTATTACTTAGGTCTTTCATATATGATGTACATTTCCAGCTATCTGTTTACTATTTCATGGATATACTATCCATTCAATATGCTTTTTATATAATATCTCCCTTAAATGATTTACTAGGCCTTTTATATCATATCCTCCTTGTATGATATCCCCTTTCATATAATATCCTACTCATATGATAGATCTCATATATGAAATAATCCTTTAATGATAGCTCTTAATGTGACATCTTCCTCATACGATATCCTTCTCATACGATATTTTCTGTATATGATCTACCTCATATGGTTCCCGATCGCATATCATCCTGTTCATATCACATCCCTTTCAAACGTATATATATATAAATATTTATAATATAAAAATGATATGATATATATAAATGATATGATCTGACTCTTATATTATCTCTTCCTCAATTGACATCTTTCTCATATGATATGCTTTTTATACTCATCATATAATATGTTGAATGAAATATTCCTCATATGATCTAGTCCCTATGTTTCTCCTTATATTATACATGCTTCATATACATACATACTCACTCTCTCATATGAGATATCTTCGATCACAGATCATTTCCTCTTTCCGTCTTATGATATCCTTCTCATATGATGTCTTCTTCATACGATATGCTCCTCATGTGATATTGTCTATAAATGATTCATCTGATATGATATTCTTCTCATATGATCTCTTTCCCAAATTAAGGCTTTCCTATATAATATGATCTTTATCTTTCTGATCTTTCTCAAATATTCCTCAGATAATATCCTCACCATGTGATAAGCTCCCTATTGATATATGCTACATATAAATATACTCACGCTCTCAAATGAGATATCTTCGTTCACATATATCCTCCTCGTATGAAACACTTCCTCATGCTCCTCATCTAAACATTGACAAATTGATTAACATACCAATCACTTATACTTATGAATTCTCAGAGCAATTTTAAGAGCTCGATGACATCGTCAGGCATCAAAATCATTTAAGATGATCCAAAATGTGGCACTAACTAATGACGTTAACAATGCCGATGTTAATGGCGTTGTCTCAAGAACTCGTTCCGATCGAGCAGTAATTGCGGGCGGGTCGAGGGCGTGCCAAGCACATAACACTTCCGTAAACTTACGCTTAAAAACCAGTACAACCAATCGAAAAAAAAAAACCAAAATGAAACAATGATCGTAGCAGCAGTTAATATCAGACCTGTGCGCATGTCCGATGTCCGATCGGAGGCAAACGAGGAGGTGTATTTGTTGTCTTTTGGCTCGCAAATAAACCAGTTTTTTAGTTTCAGTTGACTGTTTGAATAATATTCAATGATAACTGAATTTAGTGCAGGATAAATTTGATTTTGTGACGTAAAGCTCAAGCGGAGATACAAAATCACGAGTTCAAAATAAGTAGAACTAAGTCGAAGCGAGAGTGCCTGACGGGCAGATACCCTGACTGGATTTGCAGAGGCATTACAAAATGAGTTTTATTTGAGAATTTTTGAAAGATTGGGGTGGGATGAACAGCATGTGAAGTATTTGAGATAATGATGTAAACCAAATTTAAATTAAATTTAAGATCTTAAGACTGACATTTCTTAAGGATTATAATTGATTTCATGTAAATGTGAAATTATACAGAATATGATGTGAATGGACTCTAGAAGAGGAACTAAGTGTAATATCAAGTCTCTTGTTCTTATAATTTTTGAGGAAAACGGACGAATGGACAGGTGGATGGATGGACAGACCGACGAATATTTGGACATCAAAAATATACATATCTTTTAGGATCAGCCTCGCCTCCTTCTGCCAGTCAAAACAATATACCCTCTTAAAGCACTTCAGGGTATAAGAAGACAGAGTGCTTCAGTTGAAAGTGTCTGATAGATGGATCTACGAACATTTCTAGATCAGCTCAGTTTGTCATTTTGATGGAATATTTATAAGAGCTTCCTGTTGGCTATGCAAGCACTTGCATATATCCATTAAGCTCTCTATATATACTAAATTAAAATTCAAGAAATACATAAAGAATGAGGTCAAACACAAAGAATCGAAGAATTGACTCTTTGTATAGAGTTGAGAGCAGATAACTTGAATTTCTTACGGCGCTCGAAGTTGAGCTAAAATGCCTAAGCCATAAAATGTTGATGCCCAAACTGTTCCAGCAGCAGCAGCAGCTAACCCTGTATTTGTATTAGTATCTGTATTTGTCTCTAAATTTGTATCTGTATCTGTATGTGTGCATCTGTATCTGTAAGTGATTTCAGTTATGCCGCCGGCTTCATGTTGGGTAATCAAATTAATAATGGGCTAAAAATTACATTTCAAGTCGTTTGAATAAATTAACAATTATAGTAGTATATATAGTAGTTTGTCTACGTATATACTTTTTTGGGATAAAACAATTTTCTATGCCAGCGACCATATGCTGTTAATTTATGCATAAACAAGTAAATGGTAAAGATATTCCGGTCGAAACTGTATCCAAAACACTGGGCACGATCATTAACGAGGGAAACGGCAGTTTACTAATGCGTTTGCTAACGTTTAATTACTTGAGTTTTGAGTTTATTTTTGTGGTTTTAATTCGAGACATTGTTGAATACTAGAAAAGAGTCTTGCATATTTTAAAAGAGCGCTAATTCGAGGCAGTCGCCTGCAGTTCTACTTAAACCGAAGACTTTTAACCCTTCAAATGATAGTTTTGATTCATCTTTCATGGCGCATAACTTCAGTGGAACAGAGGCAAAGACCCACAGCGGCACAGAGAGCCATAACAAATTGTTTGTGGTCAAAAGTATTCAAATGAATTCTACAAAATTAATTAACTTATATACCTTCATGACTTCCGTCAGCAGCTGCAGGGATAACAAAAATAACAACTAAGAACATTGCCACCGACTGCAGAATACTCGTTCATGCTGTGCACAGAAAAAACTTGGATACATGTATTCACTTATTGATATTCTCGTCTAAGCATCAAAACTGTGGAAGATATTGGTTTTTCCATCAATTTCCCACGCCCCTATCATCAGCGATCTACAGAGAAGTTTGAAAGTTCTAGATCTATACATAAATTCTATAGTAACTCACTTCTCAAATGTTTGAAACTCTGATTGAAAAGCTGTAGTAGATATTCCCGATGTTTTATGTCTCCAATAGTCTCCAGTCTCCAAGTTAAAGCTTGAAAGTCAACGATAGTGGCTCTACTCGATAGTTTCTCCCAGCGATGGATTCATTCATCAATACTATCCATAGTTCCATCGATCGACTTATGGAAAGTTTTTTTTAGACTTTCAAGATTTTAAAATAAAATAAATAATAATAAATATTAAAGAAATTTCATTTATAAAAAATCTAAATTTACTAAAATCATATTATATAAATCAACTTTTCATAACTCCTTAAATTAACCTAAACTGTTTAATTTTTTTAAACTAATTAGGCATTAGACATTATAATAAGTCAGAAATTTCACTATTAATACATATACCATAAATGAAGATGATCTAAAATTACCTTCCAGACTGGAATAGTTAATTCCAACATGGTTTTCTTACCATTCATGCAGCCCTCTACTTCCAGTACACTTCCAACAGTTCATCAAGAGTTTTTCTTAGCTATCCGTCAAGTGAGACGATATATCAACATCGAACAAAATCCAACGATCAATCGCAAAATACCTGTCAACCCATACTGTCGATGGACATGTGTGGTCCATCCATAGCATCTCTACTCCTAGTCTCTAGCTCCCATAAATTATAGCATTTATAAAAGATATAGATATATCCGAACAATTCACAAATGTACAAACGAACTTTCTGCCCAAAAACCAATATGCTCATCTTTATCTAGCTTAACGTGTATCAAAAAAAATATATATACAATGAAAATTGCACATGAAATCTGCGACTTCGACCCTGAAAAACTTGACTTTAGCCACACAGCGCTTTGGGTTCGCATTTTATTTAATTTTTATTTATATGTGAATATATTTTTTTTTATTTTTGGAAATTTGTAAGCACGTAGTGCATTGAGTGAGCCCGTTAATTATAGAGCTCGATCAATTATTCATTTGGGAGATTACCTGAGAGGAGCGCAAGCGTAGCACAAACTGAACTTCACTTAAAATGATTCTGCGAATTTTTGCATTCATTTGCTCGCTGCGCTCTCTCTCTCTCCCTCTCTCTCTCTCTGTGTCTGCGGCTCATTTCAATATTTTTATTGTCTGATTGAAGTGTGACGTTGAGGCCAGCAGCTGCAGATGGAGCCGAAGTTGGAGCTGGGGCTGGAGCTGAGTACTCTGGACTCTGGTCGGCGTTTTGCCAAAGAGATTAATTGCCGGTCGGCTGCGTGCTTTTAAGCGTTGATCAGCGCGCGGGCGGCATTTGGGGGTACCTGATCGTCGGTGATGAGGCAGAAACGGGAATTGCAGCATGCCCAACAATTTTCATTTCCGACTTAATTGTTTGGCTCCAGAACACAAAAGTTCATCAATCTTGTACCGATACTTTAGCTAGACTTAAGCCCAAAAAAAAAAACACGCCAGACAGCCGCACGCAGCATCCAATTCAGCTGAATTACCAAATGGATTACCGCATTAACAGTAAATCTTCAATTTTTAAATATTTCTCAAAAATATATAATTATTTATCCCATATATTGATATATATATATATGTATAACATATCAGAGTTCAGGAAAAAGCATTGATAAGACCCTAAAATATGTGAATTGGCGGACTATAACTCAAATGATCCACAAAATATTTAAGATTAAGGAATAAACTGAAGGGGCTTTGTGCTGATGATGCACAGTATATATATATTTTAATACTATTTCCGATAACTCTATTACAGCAGCTATTTAAGTTATTGATTATATATAGATGCCGAAGTATTCAATATTTGTTCATAAGATGCCTTAGATATAAATAGTCAACAACAAATAAGTTTGCTCTAGTTGGGAATGCCCGACTAGTTAACACCCCGAACCCTACGTAGAGCTGTCATTTCAATCATTTTGCGCTTCTTCCCTGATACGTACATTTTAACAAGAACAACATACCCTAAAACGTCATTATCAATTAGTTAAGGGTATACAAATTTACTGAAATTCATATTCAATTGCTAATATCCAACGTGAATTTCGTGAAGCTGCAGCTGGGCACAGTGCAGACAGTACTTCACACAGCTAAAAAGCTTCAGCCCGATGCCATAATAATGAGCCATGCTCAATGGCATAAATGTAACTTTCAAATAAAATCAGAAACCATATAAAATCTTAAACTGTTTTTGTTTTATTACAACTTCATTTGGTATTGCTCTTATTTGGTCATACCATATACTAAAGTTTACGCTTACAATCTGATTCATTGCAAGAGAAGAGCTTCAACTACTCTAATACGAATAGCTATTATACTATATCGAATACTATATACAACATCTATTATTGTCTTAGTCTTAATATACTTCCATCATATACATATGTATATAGAATATATCAATATCTATTTAGGTTTTAAGGAAGAACTTGAGAGGTTCGTTGCTTGGTTAAGCACTTTCCTTTAATATTTTCTCTTTATATCTCAGTAATTTCAATATAAATTGTAAATTAATAAACTAAATCTTCTTCGAAACACCTTTTTCAATACAATCCTTCAAACTGTCCCAAGTAGGTGTATCTAGAAATTAATAGGGCCTGGCCATGTAAATGCTCCCAAATTGAACGCTTCGTTGGCCGTGTTTGTAGACCAACAACAGTTTGGCAGTTGGGCAGTTGGACAGTTGGACAGTTGACCGCGGAAATTAGACAACGCTTTCCACCTGCCTGAACTGAAACAGACAGCCAAATTTGGTGATGACGTCGGCCACCACCGCCGCAGGTGAAAATCAAGCGTTCCTGCCGCCTCTGTCACCGGGCCGCGTTGCCGTTGCTCGTTCCTGTTGCGTGTGAATTTTCAGATGGTCCCAATGTCTGTGTTCAATTTCTCGAATTCGATTTCGTTTTCGTGTTGTTGTTCGTTCTGCTATGGCCCAGATGCAACATACACGTGTTGACAGAGACACGCAGCTAGGCGGCTATGGAATACAGGTAGTCCTGGCCCATAGGCCGCAAATGAAATCATCGGACTTCAAGTGTGGTCACGGCCAGTTGACATAGCCACAGGTCTGGCCTCAGAGACCGCAATTGAATTGAAAATCGATTTTGAGGCCGAACAGCAACAACAACAGCAACAACAACAATGAAAAAGGTCAAATGCATTGCACTAAGTGAAACTCGATATCGATAAGCGAGCAAATCTAAACCAAGTCCAAGCCAAGCTGCATCTAGTGCAAACATCCTGGACAGCTGCCGTTTGGCCTAGCCACAAGGACACAACGCCAGCTACCTCAGTCAAGGCAGACCATAGCAGACCAGAGCCGAGCAGAGCCAACAAGTTAAACCAAACACCCCACAAATACCCAAACACTCTTCTAGCAGATGTTAATGTGGGGCGCCCACATGTGTGTGTGTGTGTCTGTGTGTGTGTGTGTGTGTGTGTGTGTGTGTGTGTCTGTGTGTGTGTGGGAATTGTAATTAGTGGCACTTTCCCAGTTCTTTTGTTTGCGCACACTTGACACAGCAACGATTGCGGCCAGCCCAAGCCGGGGACGAAGCAACCAGAGCCTAAATTGACATGTAATATCTGCACATATATATATGTATATACATATATACATATAAATATATATAATACATGTGCACATATATGTACAGCAAATAGTATCTTGGCTTAAATTTGCTCAGACAGCATTTACAGCCGCAGTCAAAAGTATTTACACAGCTAACATATTTTGCAGATTTTTGTCCAGTTTTCTATATAATTTTCAAAATTTTATACAAATGTCCCTTTTTGGCCTGCGTATACCCCATTTTACTTGATATTTTGCTTTGCAAAGTGCGTAGGTATGTTTAAATTTGATAACAATTTCAAATGGGATTTTTATTGCTAAATACCAATAAAATGTTTAACAATTCTACTTTCGATTTACTTATTAAAAATGAAAAATAAATTGAATTTTTGCTTTATACCCTGAACCTATTGAAAATGGGAGATTAGGGTATAATGGTTTTGTTAAAATGTATGTAACGGGCAGAAGGAGTCGTGGGAGACCCCATAAATTATATTTATTCTTTATCAGGGCGACAAGCTGAGTCGATTTAAGAAAGTCTATCTACTAAGAAACTTATGTAACAATTAAGTTCCCATAACATAGCCCTTACTGCAGTCCAAGCGCAGTCGCTGCGTAACCTGCGCAGTTAGAATCTTTTGAATATCAGCCCTTACCAGGGTTCAGTGGATCTCCTAGTCGAACATTCTCAAGTATAGCATTCTCACATGTTTTTAATTTGTCATCTAAAATACATTACTTAATTTGCCTCAATTGTTGCCCTATCAAACGTCATCGCCGTTAATATTCATAGCCTTAGCATAGATCAAATGATGTGAGAAACTTTAAGCAACTCTGTTGTAGTCCCTGAAAAAATTCTATAATGAAATATCCAAGAACAAATAAGAATGCTCTAGTTCCGATTACTATCAGATCCGTTACATTTTTTATGGTAATGGGGAGAGTCAAAATCCGAAACATTTAAAGTAAAGGAAGCTACACAGTAAAATATAAAATCTCCAATATTTGTGGTGTTTGAGTTAGGCTTAAAAAAAAAAAAATGTCATATTCGATTTTGATCGATAACAAGGAAATGACATAAATTATCGATAGTAAAAAGTAGAAATAATAATAAATATATAAAATAATAATATAAATATACAAGATATAATATGTATAATACAAGACGTAATATTATATAATATTTCAAGTCTTTAGCGCTTATAGTTTATGAGATCGCTGCATTCATACGAACAGACGGACATAACTACCTCGAGTTATCTCGTCATCATCATCAAGAATATTTAAATACCTTATGAAGTCTTCCATCCTTCCTCCTACCGCCTGTAACACACATTTGCGCTATTAAATTCCCATTCGCAATTTGTGTAGGGTATAAAATTTGCCAGCTGTATAAATACTTTTGACTAGCACTGTATTTCTTGTGAGATTCAATCAAGTACATATTGAATTAAAGCCCTTCCATAGAGGTTTCCAACTGCATATAAACTTTATATATATGAATTTTTTGGGGATGGGGATATGAATATATATTTATATCTAAATTTGAGACAAATTTACATTTAAAAAACTTTTCTTTTAAGTTTTATTGCCAAGACGAACGACATTTGTTTTTAAAAGGTGTCGTGCAGCCATATTAAACACTATCTCCACCCACATAGAATAGAGGCGAAAGAGAGTTCCAACGCTCGTTTTCTATTGTCTAATGTCTGGTCTGTTTCGTAACTTCACTTTGTTCGGGCAACATTCATCAAAATTATATAGACAAATTATGCAAAACAGTTGAACTGCACTCAACCCGAAACCCGAAGGTGGATTTCCACTTTCCAAAAGATCTTACTCGAGACCCTAAATCAACTGGCGAGAGGAAGAGAAAGAGACGGCGCGACTAAAACTTAGTTTTGGGGAATTATTTGCCATTGTTTTGTCGCAATTGTTGTCATTGTTATCGGGTAGTGGGGTTTGCGTTTCCACCATAATTCTTTTAATTATAATATATGATCTATTACATTAGGCAGATACATATTTCTCGCACACTTGTAACACATTTTAGCATATTTTATTAATTTAAATAACTCAAGTCGGCCACTCGAACAGATCTGGGCGGCACGATAAAGCGCCCGAGAGCTAAGCTGCACGATCCAGAGTCGCGTCAGAGTGAGGCGGGGAAGACGACGGAGTACGCGTTTGCTCAGCGATATGTGACGAAATGCCGGACAGCCGGTTGAAAGTCGCAACAGAGTTGAAAACTAAAGAAAAACCCAGCGAAGCGTCCAAGCGATCGCATCCACCTTCGTTTATTTGAGTCGAGGTCGCTAATTAAATTCAGTGGAAAACAGGCGCATTTACCGAGCGACAAACGCACATGCCCACTACAAATATCACTTTAGAGACAAAAAAAAAAAAACAAAAAACTCCCACTGCCGTTCGTAATTTGTTTATTATCATTTACCTTTGCCTGTACCTGGCAGCAATTGACGTTCGCCCACCTTTGTTTCTCGTTTGCTTTTCACCGGCTTCGTCTTGCCACTGCGTCGACATTCTTGACATCCGTGGAACATGACTAATGGGTGTCTAAGTGACGAATACGCCTCTTGGCCTACTCTAAGTGCTGGGAAATTAAACGTAGGCTAGGCGTATATACAGTTGAATCCGAAATATTGCTGAAAAAGATAGTTTCCTATAATTAAGGCAGATCAATAAATAGGTATGTGACATTTCGAGCCTAATAGATTTTATAATACGCATTCAACTTCGCAGGACATCTAGTTCGATTTGTCAAATCTCAATGGGCAAAACATTTAATTGAGAGGTCTATCCGTAGAGGGGTTCAAGTTTTATCCAGAGATGATCATACCCAAAAGTAAAGATATTGAAGATATAGTTTTTCCTAATTGCAAAGCCCTTAAGTCTACCTGTAGAGGAGGTGAACAGTAATTCACTTTTAGGTAGCTAGCTGTAAAGCTGTAAGAGATTTTTCTTCTCTTAACTATACAGCAACTTAAAGGGATGCCATTTATGAATATATCTATTAGATTTAAAGGTGAAACGCTTTACTTTCATATGAACAGGTGGACAGGCGCCAGAACTGAAACAATATATACTCATTTAACATCTTGAACTAGTATAAAAACCTCCTTTTTCCTCTCTCGTTTCATGAGAGACTTTGACTTGCTTCACTCTCAGCATTACACATAAAAACTTAACTCTACCTCTCAATAACCCACAAAGTAACGCCTTTCTAGGCGATTCTCATATGTTGACATCATATTTTAGACATTAGAGTTTAATTTCCTAAGCTAATTCTGTCAAAGGTCCAATTCAATTTGCATATTAACCTGTCAGCACATAAATCTCTCTTAATAGCACATAGAAAATAACGCCTTCCTTTGCGATTCTCATACCACATATGACAATGCGTTTTTGGTCTGCCTCTCTAAACTGATTCTTTCAAAAGTCAAAAGTCAATTTGCATATGAGCTTGTCAGTACATAAATCTCTCTATCACCCAGCAGCAGAGTGTCAAGTGCACACAAAGCGCCATTAGCTCATGGGAATTTTGGATGCAGCAGCGGCAGCTGCCACTGCTGCCACTGAAACTAGCGGGTGCCAAAAGTCAATAGACAGAACTGTTTGCCCACTGCACACAAAAAAAGGGCTGCATAATCAAGGGCTCGATTCCCGGTTGGTGCGACGCGTCAGCGTTTATTAAATGCCGCCAATCCTTCAATAATGCAGCAGCTCGCACGTGTTAAATGCCTCAATGTCAAGTGGCTAATAGAGCAATCGACGATGATGCGCTTTGAATAATGATATCTGGCTACTGTTAACAAAACCAAATGAATGGTATATGAATGGAAAACCCAAAGAAACACAAAAACCGAAGCCGAAACCGAAACCGAAAAACTCTAATCCCAAGACAACAAGTGTCGCTCCTGACTCTGGCTGTGATCCTCACGCGCCATCAGTCACTCAAGCGCCGTAGATGTTGAGATGTTGATGTTTTGACATCACAACATCATTATCTACTCATTGTCTAGCTCGACCTTAGTCTCACGAACTGAGGCTGAGTCTTTGCCCCAATCAGAGGCAGACGTCACTATAGACAGATGTGCCTCATCATCATCTGCAGCAATAGAAACAGTTGGAGCAACAGCTCTCTGCCAACTGTTGATGCCGATCCCATGTAATTAGGGGCCGAACCTTACAAAGTGCCCGTTCAGCCTTCGACTCGATTTGATTGTTTCATATAACTCTACGCACACTTTGTGAACCCATTTTGTATTTGGATTTGATTTCAATTGAAAAACCCCAAGCTAATGTCACTGTGTTGCCAGAGCACTAAAGATTTCAATCATTGCACACTCGTACAGCCCGCTCAGCCCGCTTGCCCGATGGTAATCTGGGCGAGAATACATCTTGTTTTACAGCCCAAAAGAAAGTGTGAATCAATTAGTCTCGAGCTGAGACTCAATTGTTTACTTTGCCAAAAGGAAAAACCAAAAGCAATTAGAGATTTTTTATAGCTACTCGATTTAACTACTCAAAATACAATCTTCATCATGTTCTTGTTGTTGTTGTTGTTGTTGGGTTCGCTGTGTTTCGTGCCCGTTGTCAAAGTGTCGTAAAAGTGTTTGCTCGTTGGGTGAAAGGCCTGGCTATAAAGTCGTAAGTACACAAACTGCGATGACAACACTGTGGCATTGACAGCGATATTGCGATAGCCCAGCCCAAGTCAAGTGCTAATATAGCCGTGCCACTACGAGGAATACCCCTCCCCTTGGCCCCCCTTTTACAACAAGAATTTGTCAAAAAGAGAAAAATTGTTGCTAAATGCGAACGCTGCGTCATCGTTCCGTTCACAGATCGGATCGTCATCGTCATCGTCACGGTTCTTGGGGTAAGTGAGAACCACCTCAAACTCAAATCTTTGGCACGCGTTCGCTGCGCTACGCCGATCCACCGACTGCGACAGCGACTGCGACGTCGACTGCGCCAGCACCAATTGAAATGATTAGTTTGAGTTGTCAGATTTTGACAAGCGGTTGTCATCTAGGCTGTCAAACATTTTGGTTTCGCTTGCCTTGGCAATGAAAAATTGACAAATTCTCTTATTTCTTCTGATACTCTTGTAGAACATTTCAATTCTATTTTATTCTACTTTTAAGGTTAATGAATACCGATTGGTATTGAAATATAGTATAATATTAATGATTATGTATATATGTATTCCTGATCTGAACTATTTGTGTGTGGGTTCAGAAAGGGTCCATGTTTAGTGTATGTTATAAGTGATGAACGCCTTTCTTTGCGATTTTCATGGTAAAAATTAAAAGTAGAAGCTGAAATACTTGTAATAGTTTTGTCTTAGACTAATTCTCTTGTTTTTTAGATGCTAACTATATTTAGTATATGTTAACAAAGATACACAATAAATGGAGCTTCTTAGTAATTATCAGAATCATAATCAAACACACATGTTAGAGCTTGGCAATAGTTCCTTATCTTATGAGTTTATTGTGAACAAAGAGTTTCACTCGATTATTCAAACTTAAAAAGACCTGGATTACAGACATTGACATTGAGATTAGATTATCAATTCCTTGTTAATTCAAAAGATAGTTTCTGTGTTCACATAAGACCATCCACAGAGTAGGATACGTTTGGGTGCCTATCCAGAGATGTCCTCCTCTTTAGTTACCTTAAGTGGGCTGAAAGCATGCAAGCACGAGTCCGTACCCAATAGATTGCTAAGTGATGAGTTGGTATCACATTTTTTGTTGAAGAGTCTCCTATTATGAGGGAGTTTACTGTGTGACATTTGAGACTGTAGACAGGAGCTAGACCAATCTGAGAGGGGTCATAAGATCAATTATTTCATCATTTTGTCTTGTAGTAAAACTATTGCAAGGCAACAGTAGAGTATCTTTTTGGCACTCCATGTTTCACTTAACACTTTAGCTTAGAGATGTTAGATAAATTATCACCTTTCTAGATTATTATATATTGAGTATATTAAAGAAATTAAATTTGCCCAAGAACATAATTAACCAACTTAAAAGTTAAGTTCTAAATTTACCTGTTATTTAAGGCATTAGATTATCTACTCTTACTAGTTCCACTTATATAAACGATATAAGAAAACCGCCTTTCCTTGCAATTCTCATTGCTTAATTAGGAGTTAAAGGCTAGGAAATTGTCACAGCATTGCTTAGACTATCTACTCTTACTCTTCCACTTATATAAACGACATAAGAAAACCGCCTTTCTTTGCAATTCTCATTGTTAGATTAGGACTTAAGGCCTAGGAAATTTTGACAGCATTGCTTAAGACAGTAGATTAAATTCCCTTACCTTATATTTGATACACTCTCTATGTTTTCAAATGGTAAATCTGAAATATTCGCCTTCCCTTGCAATTCTCATGGTCACACTTGAATATACAGCCTAAATATGTTATTACAATATTAATTTAAACATTTTTACTTTACTATTCACTCCATTCTTGACTTCTAGTTGTTACAGATAATCGAGCTACCTTAAATTACATTTTGTTTGATTGATAACATTTCCCAAAAGACAAAACCGTCAACCTTTTAGCCCAACAGAGACTAAAGAAAACGTCAAAAGCAATCAAACAATCAAGAAAAGTAAAAAGTCCAAAACTTATTTCGTATAGAATTTCGTAATTAAATGTGGATATGTAATTTCGAAGCTTTATATGTATCGTAAGCAACGATAACTGGACTTTGATCATAACTGGGCATAATTATAGTCCCAAGGCCCATAACCCGAAATTCAGTCAGAGCACACAGACTAGACACACACACACACACACATAAGTCTACTCACACGCTAACAGAATTTTTAGAGCTTCAAAAAGATGGTGTACTATAAAAGTGCTTTGTATAATTTTCCCATAGCTGACCGATGCACGGAACGAATCTTTATTTATGGCATAATGATCGCTGGACTCCCAATAGTACCCCAGCTCCCAGGTCTTCTTTGCATGCAGAGCGAGAGCGAGAGCGAGGGAGAGGAAGAGTCGCTACGGCTGCCCGTCTCATCGCTTTACGATCAATGCTCGTTTGTATCTGTGTGTGTGTGAGTGTGTATTGGGCATCATCTGGACCCGTCTCTGGCCAGCTCTTCGATAATTCTTTATTATTTCTTTAAAACTTCACCTTTAATTAAACACGAAACGAAATTATAAAATTGTACCTGCTTTAGCAGCCACCACTGTTCAAGTCCAACTCGGAGTTTCAACTTCTTCGTGCCGCTGTTGTTGTTGTTGTTTCTGTTTCAGCCCACGGGGGAATTTTTACCTGAACCAGCGAAGTGAGCGACCAGCGCACGCAGCGTCCCGCTCATCTGCTCTTTGCTCTCGCCCCGACTTCTCATATGTGTGTGTCCCCAAATTCGATCAATTTAGATACAAACACCCATTTATGCATCAGTACCTTTTATTAAACTACTAGCATGTGTGTGTATCTGTCTCTCTCTCTATCTCTATCTATCTCTGTCTTTCTCTGTCTCACTCTCTCTGTCTCAGTTGCTGTCGCCGTGCTACGTGCTGCCTTAATAAGCCCGTTAATGGAATATTAGGCAATGGCAAAGAGTTTCAATTCGGCTCGGGGTAGACAATCAATATCAATACACTACACACATTTTGTCGACGATGCGACTCGCACATGGCGACGGCGACACACTGCGAGTGAAAGAGACACCGGCCCGGCCCGGCCCGGCCCGGCCAGCGCGCTGGGGACAGAGCCAACTCCAACGGCTGCTGCCGACCAGCTCTGAGCATCACACGATCGAAAGATTTTAGTGCTGGAATGCAATAAAAATTTTATTTTTGTTTTGTTCGATTTGATACAAGTTTTATAGTTGGTCTGCTTATTGTGTGTAGGAGATACGTATGTACATATATGTACATACCAATATATGACAGTACACACATACACACACACACACAAATACACAATAAGAGTCACAAAAACAAGTAAGGCTACTCTAGGCAAGAGTGCATGACTAGAAGATACCCTGCATACTAAGCAAAAGTTAATCATTCTAAGCTTTTTGATTATATACATGCACACAAATACATACACACATATACACTTACACACACACACACACATAAGCACTCGCTTGGCTAACTATATTCTTTATGAAGATCCAAGCTTATTCTGTTCCTTCAGCTTTTTCACTATGGGAATAAGTTTCTATCTATATTGTAATGCAAGTTTCAGTTCAGAAATATGACATCAAAATGTTTTTTTGAACCAAAACCCAAGACTCTTCAGTTTAAAATAGTTTTTTCAATATTAGAGAAAGTTACGAAAGGTATGCCAAATCGGAAAGTATTTGTAGTCTATGTAGTCATCTAGATTTTATGCTTGAAAATTAAATACAAAATATCGATTTTTATCCATGACAAGAAAATGGAATGAGATATCGAAAAAAAATAGATTAATATATAAGAATACATATATATTTAATATTTAAAGTCTAGTTTACAATGTAATTGAGTTAAGACGGACGGATTGACAGACAGACGGATATGGCTAGATCGACTCAGCTTGTCATGCTCAAGAATAACATATATATAAACCATATTGGCTCTATCACACCTCCTACCAGTGCTGCCAACTCTTGAGGGCTTAGAAACGCCAGATCCCAGAACTCAAAAAAACCAGAATTAGTTAGACAAAAATTGGAAACTCTAGAAAATCAGCTTTTTACGGTTTTAACGAAATTTTTGTAAGGATTAGGATATCGCCAGACATACAATACAATTGGCTTTAGATAACATTTTTTACACACTACAATTATACCTGACCAAACATCAAATTTTAAAATTTTTCCTCATTTTGTTCACGCTAAAAAGAAGCCAGTAAGTATTTCATTATAGCTATAATTCCCGTCAGCAGCTAGATCACAATTCTTGCCGCATTCTGTGCTTATTAAACGCCAGAACTGACTGAAAAATAGCTCAATTGGCCACTGCCTCCTACCCCCTCTTATATACAAATAAGTTCCCGTTTGCAATTTGTTTACAATCAATAAAACTGTTTGTTGAACTAGGAGTATATTTCTTTATGGTCCATCCCTCGATCCTTCCGACACCACATAGATAGGCAGACTCAGCTCGTTCGTGCTGACCAAGAATAATACTTTAAGGGATCTGCCATGCCTCCTATTGCCTGTAACAACCATACGCCAAAAGACAGTATACCCTATTATAACAATCTTAGTGGGTATAGTAAAATCAAGTCTACAAATGGAATAAAAGTAACTTGCGTAGACTATTGTGATATGAATACACTAAAAAAAAAAAATATGTTATGAAAATACAAGTTTTATTTATTTATGACTACCGAACCTAAGACAGGATGTTGACTTGGCTCATAACAGAATCTAAATTCTTTATGAAAAATTCAATGTATTATTCAAGTAGATCTCTACAGTTCTCGAAAGTACATATCTTATAAGACAAAGTACATATACTCTATATGATATTTCCAGCTTTCTAAGTGTATTTCAAAGTTTCCGCCTGTATTTCAACTAATTCAAGTCTGAGCCATTGCACAAGGTATTAGTGTCTTCTCTCTGCTCTGGGGTCTTCTTCTTGTTCGTTATGTATCGTTGTCTCTCTGTGGCTGTAATAAATATTTGATACTCGCACTAAACCCGAATTAACATAATTTGATCGAGCGGTTTGCCGCCGAGGGCCGGGGTCCACTGACAGCGGTGCATTTTTTATATGCCTGCTGCCCGCTGGACACATCGGAAAATTATTACATGGAAAACGATACCTTTTCCCCTCACTCGCTCGCTCGCTCGCTCGCTACAATAAAGAAGATGCTTTCTTTCCATCTATCGTCTAGGAGGATCTATGTATTATGATCATGCTCTCTAATGCGGCACAGACAGACAGACAGACAGACTGACACGCATACACATACGTATACCAACTAGACTAATGTTATTACCACAAGAAAGAAAGAAAGACGCACAGCATAGAGAAGATCTGTAACTAAAATTTATTCAAAAGTGATTCGAAAAGAAAGAAACGTCGCCATCTCTCGCCCCTTTCTTCTCTCAACAACACACTCGCTGAGGCTCGTTAAGAATAGATTTCTCGATTCGTGGACCATGGTAATGCGTGTGACTGCCATTAGAGCAAAGTACTTTGGACGTTTCTTACCCTGTCGCTATGGCTGTCCCTGTTTTGTGCCCGTCCCTATCCCCAGCTTCATTTCCCACTCCAATTTCCATGCATTAGTTACCGATACAGCATCAGCATCAGCATCAGCATTTCACTAGATTCACGTTTGCTTCGTTTTTGGCTTTCTTTCACCTACAAGATTTATCGCTTTGTATTTGTATTATTTTTAGTTGTTTTATGTCAGCTGCAATCCCGACCAACTGCTCGGCTTTACCTCACCCGCCTGCTCCCCCATCCCCACGCAATGCATACCTTTATATCACTTCACATGCAATCATATTGGACAAAGTTAGCTTTTGAGAGTCGCTGCGACATTTTATTGGATGCTCGATGCTCATTCAGTTCGAATAAGTTTTCTTTCCTCTTGATACAATGCCCAATGTAATATAATTAGTTTCTCTGTTTGCCACTGATCGGATGTGTAGATGCATCTATTTTAAGCTCTTATTGCTCTGGCCACATACTCAGGGGGCGCTTGGGTAGTGCTGGAGAGAGAAAGAACTGTATTAAATATGTCAAAGAATTGTCTAAAAATATTCAACAATTATACAAATTTATGAAATTTGAATCAATTTTTTATAAAACTAAAAAGTAGTATCAAAAGTTGAAACAGAGAAGAGTCAATTATTATTATATCTAATATGGACTACTCAAATGAAATGAGGTCAAACGTTAAAAGACTTTTGCAACATCTCACTTTAATGGTATTCTCTAAGTCATCCCAACACTAAGCTACGCATTCCCCATTTTACCATTTGTATTCTATGTAGAAATGAAACTGTTGGCTTTTGCATAGAATAGGTGCCATAAAGAAAAACCAACTAGCAACTTTTCAATTGGGTGTAGCCGACTGCATAATGCTCGCTTATGTAGTCATAAAACTAAAAAATTAAATTTAAGAAATTTCTAAATTCCGATTTTTCATGCGCCGTATAACTTAAAGGTCTATCTATAGCGCAAGTCAATAACTCTCCAACTAAATATCCCAGTGAGCAAAGTTCTAAAACTGTGAACGATATTGTAATTTTATAGTATTTTCTCATTCGCCACGTCCCTTAGAAGAGTATTCATATATTTTTTTATCTATAGAGTTAATATATACAGTTTTTGTTCGATCTAGACTATAGAGAGAGTCAACTGCTGTCCAACTGTAAATCCTGATGATCTTAGCTTGAAAACTTAATTATTTTCTGATTTCCTACGCACCTAAGAAACGTGTATATAGCTTTTCTATATATATTTGGTTGCTAAATATAGTTTTTGTTCTCTTCCATAGAAGCTAACTATAGTTTTTGGTCTATATAGTTATTGTTCGATTTATAGAATATACTAACATTAAGTTGCATTAAAAATTTTCCAGTTTTAGTTATTAAATTTAACCGCCCTCAAGAGGCGGATATATATATATACACATACATCAATCTAGTTATTTTTATAAATAACGTCAATAGTAGCTTACTTGTTATGTAGTTGTGGAGTTCAAGACTTTTATGTGATAATAATCTATTCAAATATATTTCAAATTTGAATTATCTAAAATGTATTTTGATCTATATATAGTAATTGCCCATTTGACCCACCTCCAGTCCAGTCGTATGCAAAGTATCTTAACATGTTTATATGGCTAGTATATCTAATATAGCTAAATAGAATATATATTTCAAATTTCAATTGCCTAAAATGTATTTTGATCCACATATAGTAATTCCCCATTTGAGCACTTCCAGTTCAGTCGTATGCAAAGTATCTTAACATTTTTTTTATGGTTAGTATATCTAATATAGCTAGATAGAATATATATTCGAAATTGAAACTATCTAACCGTAAAACTAGACTTATAGACTCAATAAAACCAATATACTCTTTTAAAATTTCAGTAACGTGTATATATATTAAGTGTAGAAAACCGTTAGAGCTATACATACACATACATATATATTCTCTACGCACATTGAAGTTCCATTCTTTACATATTTCTTGTTGTTTGCCATTTTCGTACAAATTTCTTTAATGATCCAGAACAAAAGACGCACGAAGTGTGCAAATCATGTGAGGTGAGGTCAGGTGCCACGATTCCCCTATCTGCTGCCAATCCTGGACTAGAACTGAAGAAGAACAACACGTCGATAAATAATGTCGTTTCGCTAGTTTCAAAAGAAATTATTAATTAATGTATGACTCGGAGTTGTCTTGAGTCTTAGTCTCTAGTTAGTTGGCTTGCCTGCCTTGCCCTCAACCACAACAGTTGACGACCCGACCCCCAGCCCGAACCCGAACCCGAACCCGAACCCGAAGCCGAATCCAAGTCCAATGCTGCGACCCGTCTCCGTTGCCTAATGCTTTCGGTCATTCCCATTTCGTATATTCCAGTTCATGTTATGTTAATCGCCCAGAGAGTGACCAAGCTGATGGAAGAATCTATCTGACTTTACGACATGGCCATTGGAGACATGTTCTCTGTATAAAATTAAGTATTATTTGATTGCTTTTGTCGAAAATCGCCGCTAAGAATTTGTTTAGTTGTAGTTGTGTTACTCCTATATACATATATTTATATATATATATATATATAAATATACATTTGATTCTTTCGCTTCAGTTAATAAATACTCAAATTTAAATAGAAATTTCGGTCGCTCCAAGAGTTCATTGTACTATGCCGGGCCATAGGCGCACACATATATATAGTTTGATGACAGAATAAGAAGAAATGTGCACACATTACAGATGGCAATAGTTGAATGTCTGCGAGCCATTCCCGGAAAATCGAAAGGATTTTCATTTGCTTCGATTGTCACGATGTAAAATTGCTTTAGGCAGGTGCCTGAATGGCCTTTCCCAATTATTGCACTACATTTCGAGATGCGATCGATTCTGCTACGTGATTTCACACTCAAGATAGAGCGCGTCCTTGTTAGATTCCTGGAATGGAAATGGGATTAATTTTCCGTTGTCTTTTTACCACTTTTTGTTCGGCGCACGTTTTGGCAAAGTGCTTGGCCGAAAAACTCTCTTGCCTAAGAAATTGCACGTGTGTTACTCTGTTGCAACACCCAAACGTGAGTCTATGCGGTTGCACAGTTTTCCTTTATATAATTCAGATTACTCAACATATGTTTTAGTCAGAGCAGAGCATTGTTTCATTCAAATCTAATGTCGTTTTACTGGAATTTCCTTTTTAGAGCATGTGAAATATATAAAAGTATTTATTTTAACTCTATGAAATTATATATACATAAATTTTTATATGAAATTAAGATATATCAATTTGTATCATAGTAATCAGAAAATACAAATTTAAATATTCTTGGTTAGCTTTAACAGCTGAGCCGATGTAGGGTTATCATCTGTTAGTCCATCCTTCCGACGGTCTGTGTATAAATAATTCGACTTCCTAACCTTTAAGAGTTAGAGACTTTATATTAATAAACAAGTCTTTTGGTTCCACGCTCAATTCAAGTTTCTTTCAAAGAATTGATTATTATTATTATTATACTATCTTGCACGAAGTGAAAGAGTATATTGTTGTTTTGCAATGCCTAGCTGTCCGTCCGCCCATCTCTCTGTCCTTCCGTCCGTCCGCGCGTCCTTATGCACGCAAACTATTTTGTCACTATTGAAACTAGAGACTTGAAATTTTGAATATATACTTGTGTTAAGGCCTTTCCGATACGCCCACTACGCCAACAGTTTCTACAGTTATAAGGTTTTAGTCCCTGTTAGTACAGACATTACAGTTAAGTTACTCTAGACTCTTCGAGACAAATTGTATCTTCTACAATTTTACAGTTAGACTCAAAATTTAACGAATAAGTTCAAGTGTTCAGATTCAATAAAAATCTTCCTTTTCATTATTACAATTATTATTAATATTAGATTTTTGATTATAATTATAAGAAACTGCAATGCCAACCCACTAACTAACTACTATAACTAATACTTCTTCTATTTCATTTTCAGGGTTCCTCACCTACTCTGACGCTGGTCACCTCAAAAGTGAGTAGTTCGCAACTTTTCGCTCTACATATAGTTAACTGACGCTTGCACTATTGCACGGCTTTACCCTAGCTCGAGAATGCATGACTTACATACTTAGTAATTCGTTTAGTTTTGTGATGCATCGCGGTGAGTTTTTGGGGGCAATTAGGTTGAGTCATTGTTTGTGCTGCTGATGAATCAAAGGCGAAGACTTGGAAATTTGCTTCTCCTTATCCCAGTGAACAACAATCGATGTTGCAGACATTACTTTGATCTACAGGATTTCGGTAGGCTGAACTCTTCTCCAGCTCTTCCCTTTTGGTGACTCAGCGCAGAGTCACGTAAAGGAAATGACTCCAGCCGAGGCAGTGAAGTTCAAAAGAACTTGCAGCGCGAAATGTTGCACCAATAAGCACACACACACACGCACACACACATACAGACACAGAGTCACTCACTTAAGTGGCAACTCCAACTGCGACTGAGTAAATACATATCTTTGCGATTTCAGTGCTCATTTCTTAAGCTGGCTGCACTCGTAAAAATTATACTTTATATGTTAAATTGGATGCAGTGTCACCGGCGTGGCTTGTAATGGGTTTAGGGTATATAAGGTATATTTTTAAGGTAACCGACAGATTACCTGGCAGCAGATTACAATATCAGTGGATAATCGCAAAGCTGACGTCGTTAGACCCTGAGAAATGGCCGCACACTCGGCGAAATTCTGCAGAAGAAGTTGAGGAGCCAGCAGCAGCAGAAGAGAAGCTTCAACGTGCGACCTTGAAAATGCAAACTATGCCGCGAGGGCGCTACACACTCACACACACACACACGCACACACACACTTGCCAAATACCACACACAGATACACAGCAGAAGGCCTGAGAATGGGAGCTACTCTCGCAGTCAGCCAAAGGGAAAACGAAGTTATGTCTGTGTGTGTGTGTGTGTGTGTGTGTTTGTTTGTCCTATGCACGATGTAGTGGCAGAAAACGAGTTTCGCTGTCGGCACACAAGCTGCATCTGTGTATCCCGTATCTAACAGATACGCAGATACTTCGCATGCAAACCCGAAAGACCGCAACGCAAAAGTCGGTCTTTGTGCCAATAGAACTTAGAATGCGGTAGGACGCCAAAGTCAACTTTATGTTGTTTGTTTGTGTGTTGTGTGTGTGAATCTGTTTGACTTGTTGTTGTTGTTGTTATTGTTGTTGTTGTTGCCTTTGGATCGCTGTTATTATGACGCGCCACAGGAAACGGCAACACTGCCCCCAGCTTTGGGCTTTGATCTTCAATCTGTCTTGTGTCTAAACAACATTCTGCATGCATCTGTGTGAATGTATGTATGTATGTATGTATGTATGTATGTATGTATATATATATATTTGTACATCTATGTATATCAGTGCTGCTGCTGCCGTTTGCCCCAGTCACCAAATCTGAGTTGTTGGCGGCGATATGCAAGATTTAATTTGACTTCAATAATTTCTTCTGCTGTGCGACACATTGAAAAATTTAATTAAATCCATTGTTTGGTCTCGAAATTTTGACACATTTCATGCGGATTTCAATTTGTTGTTGCTGTTAGCTTTGGCTAAATCCTTTATATACCCTGAAGCAATTGGAAATGTCAATTCAGGGTATAATAGTATGAAGTTTGTTTATGAATGCAGTTCGGGCGGTGTTTACGGTATCTCCTAGTCGGACACTCCCGACTAGATATGTCTTATTTGCTCTGACTCATAAGGAGTATCGGTCGCACTGGTGAAGTTTGTTTATTATAATCTAATGTTTTCAATTGCTAAGCATTTGGTGTCGTTGCATCTTATACTCTTGGACAAAATGTAATTGTTATTGGCATTTTTCGATAGATTCAGAATCTGTGCATCATTTTACACCAGTTTTGATTGGCTTTTAGCTGTTGCCACTTCGGTTTTTGGTATATTCATATATGCAAGGTTAAGCATTTAAGCCTTTATTTAAGCCTAATTGGTAATTACTGTTCACTTGATTGTTATTCACTCACAATAGTAACTCCTAATATTATTTACTATATATCAAAGAGGCTTTCTTCAAAGTCTTCAGTCTGCTCTAGTATATAAATAGACCAATTTAGATATCACAAGACATATGTAAGAAATCAATTATATATCAATAAAGCACTCAATAATACAGTTGAAGTCAGCAGGAAATTACCAAATATTAGAGTTTATGAGTTTTTGAACTCAAGGTAATTTTAAAATTGTTATATAATAAATATAAAGATAAAATTCTTAAAGCATCATATTACTTTACTACAGCTAAACTTTTTATAGATTCGTAATCTGTAGAAAAAAAGCTTTTTCAGACTCTAATCAGTTAACTTGAAAATGAAAAATCGTTGTGCTAAAATGTTATAGGAATATATATATAGAATCGATCAAAAATGTTATATTAAGACTATGAACTTAAAACTGAAAGTTCAACTGATAATTGCCCCATATAAAATAATCCTATTATATATAATTTAAATATATATATATATATATATATATATATAATATACTAGACAAAAGTCAATAAAAAATGTTAAAATCGAGCCACAAGAATGATTCTTCTTCTAAACATTCTGCCTGTTGGACATAAAAAAGTTTGCAAAATTTACGAACCAACCAAAAATGTTTTTTTTTTTATCTTTATTAATTTAATCAAATATATTTATATATAATTTTAACAAAATATTAATATACATTTATTTAAATAAATTAATTTATATTTTTCTATCTTTCTCTTTACTTCAAAAGTCACACAAAATAATAGAAATTTATCTGACTTCTCTTAAGTATAATTTTCTACCAACAAAATCTACCAATTTTAGGACTTATCGCATCAGCTCTGATACGATATCAGCTAATATACATATACGAAGCTTTGCCATCTGCTGATATCGTCTCTGGCTGCATATGTGATCGATCCAAGCTTCCAAGAATGCATTAAGTTAGCCCTATGGAGGGCTCTATAGCAGCCATATCCAATGACAATAATGCGTCGGAGTGCTATACATATAAAGATCAACGTTTTATGCATCCTTAACTTACACTCTATTTTAATTGCCGAGAAATCCTCACAATCACAGTTGGTGCCTTCGGTCCAGCACACCGACCGAGGGCCAAGCTTATGTGCAATTAAACCAGAGTTGCCAAAGGCAGGGGACAGAGGGGTGGAGGGTTGAGGGTTGCGGGGCGTAGGGGTGCGATGCAAGGGGCACGGGCAAAAGCAAATTTACGTCCGCTGTCAAAAGGCAGCGACGTAGCGTATTTAATATTTTTCAGCGTGTTTTACCATTTCATGTTGTGTCATCATCATCGTCAGCATCAGCAACGGGCGCAGTCGCAGTCTCCGTCTCCAGTCTCCAGTCTCCAGTACCCAGCTCCAGTTGGAGTTGCTGAAAAGAGAGAACACAAGATACAGATACATTCGGTGTTCGGAGTGGTCAATCCTGTTCCTGGGGCTTCTGTGCGGGCATGGCAAAGGCAGAGAGAGAGGGATACAAATTTGTACGCTCAACTACAAACTAAAAAGTCTTAAAGTCTTAAAAGCATTTGCAGAAACGAAGGCAAAGAGTAAACACAATAAAGGCATAAAAATTGCGAGTGAGCAAACAAATAAAAGGAAACAAGGCAGAGGCATGGAGGGCACGGAGGGACGGAGGGCATGGCAGACTGGGTATACGCGGGGTATGTTGTTTTGTATCTGTGCTGCTCATTTGCACTTGGAATACAAAAGATACATTTTCGTAAGACCATTTTGACATGACAAGATAACGACAAGCAATCCGACCAAGCGACCGGACGACAGCTCGAGGGAGCAGCCTTAGGGGGGCAGCGAGCGGCAGTTGCGCCTGCTCATTGGCTCCTTGCCGACCTTTTGCCTGAGTGTTTCGTATTTTAATTTTCATTACGGCCACACCGTCGCATTGGTAGGTTCTTGAGACGACGACGGCGACGGCGACGACGACGGCAGCCGGCAGCGCATAAAGTCAGCGCAAGGCAGCGCAAATGTGAGTATTTCTCAGAAATTGCAAATTATTTTTGAGCTGAGCGCCTGCGCCTGCGAGTTGCCTCGAGATGCCTCGAGTTGCCTCGTCACAGGTACGACTCGCAACTGGCGTCGCAGGCAGCAACAGCAGCAGCAGCAGCAGCAGCCACAGCCGCCAAAATGAGTTAGCATCCCAATCCCAATCCCCATACACACACACACATGTGTGTGTGACTTTTGCTGAGTGCCGAGCGAAACAAATGCGCAGATACTTTTGCCTGCATTGACACTCCCGCGCCTCCCTTGATGTGGCAGTACAGCTTGCGACGACGCGGCCATCAAGTGCTCCAGTCCCTGTTCGCCCGCCGCGCTGCCTCTTCCCTATAAAGTCGTGTTTATGCACTCTCATAAACATTTTTATTTTAATGATTTTTATTATTGCGCACATTCGTTACTTTTTATGCGACCAACAGAGAGGGAAGCAGAGAGAGAGAGAAAGATGATCAACTTGGAGCCATTGGCTACCCTTAAGCTCAATCCTGTCCTAATCTTGACACTGAGTGCTCTGAAACGACATTCTGCATTTATGCAAAGATCAGCAGCAGCTCTTACTCAATTTCTATGTACTTCTTGCAATTGCATGCCACACATCATATGTGGCCAGTTGCTGTTGGAGTCCTCGTCTCACCCTTTTGGTATCATAAAATGTAATTTACGTTCGATTGCCAAGTTTTCGCCTTGCAGTGGACAGCGCCGCCGTCGCGGATGACACATAAAATTCCACATTTACGACTCCTTAAGATTCAACTCGTGTATGGCAAAAATCTGAGCGACGTTCCACAGCGTCGAAGCCGGCTTATCCATTTCGGTTTCATTAAAAAACACAAAAAAAAGAAACCTGAAGCCCATAAAAAGTAAATACAGTCTACCTCTCGGATAACTCGAAATACACATACATTGTTTGAGCGCATAGATCCTTGGATTACTTCTGTTTTGCTAAAGTTAAACAAGTTTGTTTATTAACATATAACTTCTTAGACTAACTAGCTTATGGGAGGTCAAAGCGTATTTGTTGGCTATCTATAGATAAATGTCGTTTAAGTATATATTTTTGCTACCTATGAGTAAAGTATTCTATATTGAAGTCACTTGGAATTGCGGCCACCGCCGAGACGTGCCACAGTGCGACGCAGCTTGAGTATCTCGGCTTGGAGCTGATCCACGCTGGTGTCCAGTTCCTTGCTCTTTGCTGGTGGTGCTGCTGCTACGGGCACAGGAGCAGCAGTGGGCGTGGCTGTTGGTGTGGGGTTCAGTGTGGCTATGGGTGTGGGTGCAAAAGGCAGGGCGCCCTCCACACTGGCAATGGACAAGTTGGGATGAATTTGGGGTGTAGTCACGTGTACGCTGTTGGCCGCGGAAGCTGTTACGGCAGTTGAGGTGGCTGCCAGATTGGGTGCAACTGCAGCAACTACAGCAACTGGAACTGGAACAGCTGCATCTGGAGCAGTTGTTGTTGTTGCTGCAGCTAGTTGTGCCAGCCCGCGATGTGTGGACAGTAATTTCTGTAGCTTTGCTGTGGCGCTCTCGCGCTGTGAGTCCAGCAGCATGCGCATTGCCTCCTGATCTTCCGACTTGGCCTTCTCCATGGAATCGGAGCCCTCGTCTATGAACACATAGTTAATCACATGCGCATGGGTGCCTGGCTTGATCCGATAGATGGGCTGGCCGTCGCCGCCACCGGCTGCAGCTGCCAGCGAGGGTATGTCGCCCATTTTGGCCATTTCGCCGCCCACTTGGAAAATCGATGTCTTGCCATTGACCACCAGTGGCTTGGGCATAATGTACGGTGCAGAAACAAACTGCGAGCACTTGCGCTTGGTCACCTCCACATATTTGCTCACCCGGCAGCCGGTCGTACTGCAGGCACGCAAGGGCGCTGCCATAGGCTCGCTGCCGGCACTAGCTGCAGCTGCTGCTGAATTTGAGCTAGTCGTTTGCATCTGCAATTGCCATTAAACATAATTTCAACATATAAACACGGGTTTTAGCTTAATCTTACATTAATTTAACTTTGTTTTCCTTTTTGTTTGGTCTCGTACGACGCCTCTTCGATTTTTACACACAAATTCCTTTGCTTTATTCGGTCACACTGATTTGTGCGCTCAGAGAGAGAGAGAAGTTTTTGTGCTCACAAAATTATTGCAAAGAGCTGAACCAGTTCAAGTTGTTTATTTTGAAGGCACTTTATATGCTTTATTTCATAGTATCAGCACATGTTATAGTTAACAAAGTATTTGAAATAATTTACTTGTATTCTTATATTCTTATATTAAAGTTTTCTGCATAAAAATTTATACAAAATATATTCAAAAGAACTTGCTCAAGTTCAAAGCGAACTATTTGACTCACGCGCAGTACGCATGACTGGTTATCGATTGTGACAACGTTCGATAACATGCTTGGCAGATGTTTTGGCGCGAAACAAATCAAATTTGAAAATAAAAAAATAAAATCCAAACACCAAATATAAACAAATATACAATTGCAGCAAATATTTATATGTTATTATTAAATAATATTAAATATATAGTGAAATAAAAAAAATCAGAATATTCACTTATGCATATTCATGTGTTCAGCGGTGGATTCTATACTGCAACATTAAAACTGTGGCCGTGGCCAGTCCATTGCGAAGTGCAATGACCCAGAAGACCTCGAAATACAACATTTTGAGCAGCCGTAGCGAAGTGCAGGCGCGACAGACACCCGCTTCATTTACATTCCCGAGTACTTTACAAATGGGCTGGCAACGCCAAAGTTGAGTCGTTAAAAGCACTGAAAGCGTTTATCATGAGGCGGTTCGCAGACCAATGCCCGGTCCTGATGCCAGCTTCTTTAATTTTCACGTCCATCTCTCACGGCAACAGTCGCTCAAAGCGCTCGAACGGACTTGCAGCCTCATTGTTGGCTCAAATGAAATAATTACTTTAGCACACGTTGACTGACTGACTGACTGCATGTTATATACATACACATATGTGTGTGTATGTATGTGTGTGTGTGTGTGTGCATCCTTAGTCATGACCAATATATCGACTCGCATTAACAACAACAATGCGAGCCACAGCCGCAGTTGCAATAAAAATCTTCGGACATATCCACGTCGCGCCCAGTCCAGTCCAACAATAATAAGAAATGAAATGCCATTTATTAAGCATTAATAAGTGCGAGCGTCCATGTCCATCCATCCATTTGCGCTGCACTTGGCTTGAACCGCAACCGGCTCTCGCCCTCCTCCACCTGGTTGGTTGGTTGCTGGCTGCTCTGACTCAGTCTCAGTTCTCAGTCTCTGACTCTGATGTTGCCTTTAGCCCAGGCGGGCTCTTCGTGCTTTGCGCCTTGCCTGGACGGACCCACGGACCTGACTCGTGTTGGGTCAGCTTGTCTGTTGTCGATTTATGTTTGTATGAATTTGAGATATTCGAACAATAAAATATCTTGAAAGTTCTCTGCAATTGCTGGGCATTACTTTAATATACTTTAAATGACTATCATTTGGCTACAAGTTGATATTGTTTATTTGTCTTCTTAATCGACATATATTATAAAGAATTGTAATATATATATATTAATCCATTCCCACAAACCTAATTGATTTTAAGTAGTAGACAGAAGAGTATTATTCTACATTCATCAGGAATACTAAGAGTTATACTTAGTAGCTCTTAAACCTCTCAAACTGATCCCCTTGTAAGCAGCAAATTTAATTAGTTTCATAAAAGCGAAAACTGTTTAAAATTCACATCGAGTATCTGGGAACAGCCCCCAAAAATTGTTGCCTTTAGTCTTTGAGCTGTTTTTAGTGGCGGCAACATGAGAAAATTCCATTGCCATTGGCTCTTCATAACAAAAATCTGCAATTATGAAATATGAAGCGATTTGCTCTTAAGCAGAAAAATCCTGAAGCCAGAATAAGACTACAAAAACGGAAATGTTTTTTTTTTTTGACTTGAAACAGAATTGATATGGACCTATTGGAGCACATCAATTGATTTTGAGTATTATTAAAGCTAGGAAATGAAAATAAGAGATGTAAGATAAAGATGTAAAAATAAATAGGAATATTTATCTATATAAATTAGCTCAAAAGACAGATATGAATTAGCAAGGTCTGCCTATATCTATAGTGACTTCGTGACCTCGAGATCGTAGACCTAAAAGAGAGAATGATAAAATTTTCCTTTTAACTTGCTACGCCTGCAGTAGAGATTGATAAATGTAATGCATATATATCTGTATAATATATATGTGTATGTATATAAGTTCTTACTATTGGGTAAACACACACAAAGGGAAGGCTGGCTTCACTCGCTTTTGCTCTCTTTGCAAGAACTGCAACCAGACAATTCACTCAATGGTTATACTAGCTTAGTTAAACAAGCAAGGCGAAGACGATATCAAAGTCTACTGCTAATAAAATGGGGCTACTCGGGATATACATATGACAAATACATATGACATCAAGAAAATTTCGAAACGAAAATTATATACATGTCAAAATATGTATGGAAAACATAAATATACACTGCGCGCATTCAGGATAGCGTTCTCCGCTTCTCCGTTAATGTCGAATATTTTCTATATAATTCGAGCCATATTCCTACAACTTTTTTCTATGGGACTCTGCTTTATCTTCTGAACATACTTTTCACATATATATATTTTTTATATCATTCTTTAGTAAATACTAGAAAATACACTTTTCACATGTAAATATTTTTTTATCATTCTTTAGAAGAAGTTAACTGCAAAGCTTAGTGAAATTGTGATAGGTAGTTTTGCCGTTTTGTCACATATCCAAAGGGCGTATCCAAAATAAAACTTTATATTTTTTCAGACGAGAGAATATATGAAAAATATATTCCAAATTTGAGTTTTAGAGATGCAATAACGCTAAATAATTTTTGAATTTAGCTTATGATACTGATCAAGTAGAATATACTATGTATATTCTTTTCTGATCAAATATATGTACCATGTATATTTTTTAACGAAATGAGTACGTTTTCTACGTCAAAAACTTTAACCATTTTCAAATTATTTTTATTTATTATTTTTAAATAAAAATTTTTTAAAATTTTTTTAAATATCAGATAATAATGAATATTTCTTAAAACTATTTTGAATATATAATTTTTTATTTTAATTCAAAAGTCTTGTTGGAAATAATGATTGACATGGTTGAATCTTGACTAAGCTCAATGAGATACTTATCAAAAATTTATATCAATTGAGTTTTGATTTCTTTGTACAAGAAGTACTAAGATATGAGCTGCTTTTAACTATAAAATAGGGCAAATGGCCAATAGTTTCTGGAAAAAAGGCCAACAAGATATCAATTGATACAGCTGCCAAGTGAAATTGGTAGTGCAACTAGCTGGCTGGCATCTAATGAGTCTTCGCTCCGCTGGTTATTTGCGCCTGCGCTGCAAAACAAGTCGCGTTTAGTTGAGTTTTTCTGTTTTTTTGGGCAAGCAGGTTTCGCAGCAGAGGCAAAATGAAAAAGAAATTGGAATTCCTTGTCTGGGCAGACACCCAAACAACAACAACAACAGCGAACTAAACCAACCAAAACAAGCAGCCAACACACAACACACAACACACATGGCATTCAGTTCGAGCAGCAGCAGCCAGAATAACCACAAAAAGCAACAATAAACCCAAAAGGCCCTCGGGCGCTGTACTTGTGCTTGATCAAGTGAACAGCAGACGGCAGACGGCAGACAGTCGACATCCTCGTCTGGCCTCTGTAGAAACAACAACAGCGCGTTGCGCATGCTTAGCTGTTAGATACGCGTAAAAGATACAGATACAGCTACAGCTACAGCTACAGATACAGATACAGATACATAAGCACGTGCAAACGTTGAAAAGGGAAACCAAAAAGGCAGCGCAAGAAATAATAATAAAAAGGAAGCCAAATGTTTTACTTGACCTTGACTGTGAAATGCTCATTGCAAAAGCCAAAAAAAATAAATATATATAAATACATACACACACACACTCACACATACTCACACACACACTCACACACCATAAAGTATCTGTATCTTTTGCCTCTGTAGTTCTGGCTTTATTTTCCATTTGCAGCTTTACTCATAATATAAAGCTCAATTATCTTCATGAATACGATATAGCCTATACTTATATACATGCATACATATATATATATTCTCATACTGTAGTTCTTTGTCAGACTTTCTAGTAATCAAAACTCAACGATTTCTTGTTACCTTTTCAGATGAGTGCAGCTCCACCCTGCACATAGCTCAGTTCTTTTCCAAAATTCAGCTGATTGCAGTTGCCAAGTCAAGCAATAATCCCATCCAATATTAACCAATATGAGCACATAGAAGACCCCATACACACACGCGCACACTCACACACACACATACACATACACACACTATATATACATATATAGAGATTTATATGTGTATATATGTGTTGTAGACAATACGTGTACAACTGAGCACTGAGCAGCAGTTTTGTAACCCCCAAGAGAATTGCGGAACCAACAGGTACGCCACAACAAGTCTAACTATAAATATATATTCTTTAGCTATCAAATATAATATGATCAAATACTTATTTATATCAAATATCATGATTGGAATATAATCTACTAAGATTAAATTATGTGCTAGCAACTACATTTAGATAAATAAACAAACTGTTCTTAATCGAAGACCTTTAAAAACAAAAGTTGAACCTGTCAGCATATGTTAATAATAGTATACTACATTATATCGAAACTTGAAGCCATTCGAATACGATTTCGAATAACTAACTTAATTTCACCAAGTTACAGCCATTCCAAAATTGATAATTTATAATGCTGATCCCAAAATTTATACAAAATCTGTTAGGACTTCATTTGGCAACAGTTCGAAAAGCAGGCTTTGACAATGCTGATCCCAAAATTAATACAAAATCTGTTCATTTGGCAACAGTTCGAAAAGGAGGTTTTTCATGTTTCATCTTTCTCTATTTGTCAAATTCGTATGACAGTCGAGATCTTTTCCTTTTTCAAAAAGTTCCCCAAACTAATTTGATGGAGTTACAGTCCATTCAAGTTTAATGATACTGATCTGGAAGTTGATACAGTCTGCGTTCGGATTTGATTTGGCTACAATTAGATTGTAATACTTTTCGAAGTTCGAACTTCAAACTTGATTTGACTAAGTTAGAGTTATTTTAATAAGGAACAAGGTTTATTTCGAAATTGATTAAAAAACAAAGACTCTTTATTTGTCAAATTTATATAACAGTCGTGATCTGTTCGAAATCGAAAAGTTATCTAACGTAATTTAAACGAGTGACTAGTTAGCAAAACAAAATATATTTTTTTTTTCAAAATAGGACTTCATTTTGCCATGTTTTACCAATTTGTAGTATTGAAACAATCAATATCAGTCAGAATCCAACCACTTGGAAGTTAAAATTGCTAATGAAATTTAATAGTTGTAGCCCCTATAATTCTATATTCCTATAAGAATAGTGTTCGAGTTCATGTATGAAAATATATATCTTCAAAGACAGAGAAAAGATTTAAAGTGTGGAAAGAATAAGAATTAGAATCGATAATTTTGGATCATTTGATTTCATTTGCAATTTGACAGTTGTAATCATTAGACGAAATTTAACCAAAATGGTATTTCTAATGTCTTTCCTAACTGAATTATAAATTGGATGAATGTAGAGCAAGGCGGAAATAATTTTCTTATACCTAAAGTCTACTTATAATGGGGAATACAGGGTGCAGGCCAAAGAGGATGTCTGCAGTTGAATGTGAACCGTGACGCTGCTCCCCATTTCGATTCTGATTGCTGTGCAACGAAGGCGACGTAGGCGGGCGATGGAGCCTGTTGCAGCTGCCACTTGGCACACGACAAAAAGTCCTTTGGGCTTAAGTTGCTGCTGCTGTTGCCGTTGCTGTTGCCGTTGCTGTTCCTTTTCGGTTGTCTGTTGCTCTGCTTGTTAGCCGGAAAGGTGTTGCCTCAGACAATAAACTAATTAAATTTAATTTAAAACAGTTCGTGGCATTTCATCAGACCAGCCAAAAATGTTTCATATTTAATTGGCCGGCTGCTGTTGCTGTTGCTGTTGCAGTTGCTGTTCCAGTTGCTGTTACTGTTGGTGGCAAGCGACGAGTGTCCTAAATTACCACAACGCCGAGCTGACCAAATTAGAAGCAATAAAAAAATTGTTTGAGTTGCGTGAGAGGGGAAAGTGTCCGTTAAGCCAATGGGCGGGGTTAGACCAAGTACCGCGACATGTTCGAGGCTTGTTTTTATACTCGATCATGAAGTGAAGAGAGTATATTGGTTGGACGGCTTGCTGCCTATCTGTATGGGGGATAAGTTCTTCGCTGCAATTTGAGCGAGGGACTTGAAATTTTGGATATATACACTTGTGTAGCATCGTTTGATAAAGTGTATGTTATATAGTCAGTTTTATATGTTATATAGTACCAAAGTCAGAAATTTTTGATTGTAATTACAATATCTCGAATAAAATAAACGTTTTTCGAATATATATAAAAGCCATATCTAGGTGTTAGAGCTATGCCCTTTATATGCCGTACTACAGTATAGAAGTTTTTACCCACAATTTCCCATTACTGTTTAACCCTCCCACAGATCAACCACGCCTACTGCACACATTGCCAATCGTAAAAAAACTAATTCCTTTACAATTTTTGAGTTAGGATCAACAATTCAAACAGATTGATTACTGTTAAACTCCTGTGCAAATAGATCTTCAAATTTCGATATTTGATTAGATTGAAATGATATTTTATCCTGAACGAGTATTATGCAGTCAGGCACAGCCGAAGACATATTCTAATTTGTTACCTTTTGGTTGCTGCAGCTGCAGCTGTTGCAGCAGCACGATTTGATGTGCCTCTAAGCACCAAGCAGCAGGTGTCTGATCTGAGCAGATGCCAATGGACGCAAAGTCAGTGGCCTTTGCAAAGCAAAAGCAAAGCTCGATTATGGAAAACTTTTAATGTGACTTTTCCTATAGTTTTTCTTTTTAAGCCAAATTTTGAAATTCAAGATAAATGCAAGCACGCACACACGCACACACACACACACACACACACACACACGCAACTAAATCGAACTGAGGCCAATGTAGTTTGGTTTACCGTTAGACAGGCAATCAAAACGGCTTTGTGAGCTACCTGGTCTCGTGCCTGTGCCCTACTGCCAAGGCCAACAGAGAGCATAACCCATTATTATTTCTGAAATTTAAAGTCTCGAATTTGGAGCAACCTCTCGAATCTGGATCTGCATGCGGATAATTATGGGTGTGGTCGAACGATCCAACGATCCATCGATATCAAAAATAAATTTAGAATTTACCCTCAGAAAAAAATATTAGTTTTACCTGCCGCTGCAGGCACTTTATGTTTGTGCTCCCATTTGAATGGACTTTCGTTTCCAATTCAAATTTACGATCAATTGCCTCTGTATATATATCATGTTATATATCATATACAAATCAACTAAAGGAAATCGAGAGAGAGAGAAAGAGAGACCAATTATTGCTGCGATCTCTGCTGTCAAATTCTATTCAAATCAATTGTCAATTATAACTGACAAATGTGACTTTATTTCAAATTGATTTATATTCTGCATAAATCATTTGCATATCTGCAATTTCGTGCTGAATAAAACCGTTATGTTGAATATTGGAGCAACCTGGCTAAAATGACTTAAAATGTTAAGTTTAAGGGGAATATGTTTTGTTAGAACGTCTGTTTCTTGAGAGATCCTCAGCCATCTCACCTTGAGTTCTTTCGTATCGCAAGGGTCACAAAGACTCCAATTTAGTTCACTTTTTGATCAACTTGACTTGCATATACCCGGTCTTTGTATGGAATACCTTGAAGATGTGTCAGTTGATGGCATTTCCTAGCAACTGCGCTACACGAATCTATTAAAATTATTTTATACTCGTTTACTAACTCAAAATAGTATATTAGTTTTGTACTATCCTACTATCTAGAGACTTAATGTAAGGAATATATTCAAGATACTGCTGATCTCCTCTACATTATTATTATTATGTGGGTCATCTATGAAAACAGCAGCCAATATTGGGAGGTACAGTAGTCCTGGTGTTGAGATTTGCACAACTTAAGGGAACTTTCAGGGAAGGGAATGGTTTCATATCAGCTACTATTGTAGATAGGTAAAGGATTTGAGCAAGGGTTACCCCAATCTATGATTCTGTGTAAAATGTTGCAACTGATTGAATAGAAGCATTTAAAACTTAACACAGCTCAAATTTTTACTCAGCCTTAGAGTATACTACACTCAATAGTCGAAATATTCAAAAGTATGCAACAAAATTTTTGTATGTAGTTTGATTTGTCACAGCTCATTACTTAGACTCTAAGCGCTTTTCGCCTTAGTCCAGACCTAATTATTCGTTAGTTAGTTAGAGGTATTTCATATAGGAAAGTTGGGACGACTATACCCTTGTAAATGGTAGGTTTACTGTTAATTAAATCACTTAATTTTACTCATGCGAAATCAGTTACTCTAGAGGTTTGAATTTTCTCAGAATTGTGTATTTTAATTTGTTGTAAACTACGAATAAATTATGACACGCCTCAAATTAGATACCCTAATAAAAACCTTAAAAATTGTTTTTAAATAAGTGATAACTATACTATATGATATAGTACTTTGCTTCAAAATCAACAGGGTTAGAAAATATATACATTGTTATGGAGATTTTCATACATTGTTAATAATCCTAAAATAGAATTGTATTTTTATTATCTGGTAGAGTAAAACTTTTACTATGTTTTTTACGTACGTAGAGTAAAAACGAGTAAAAAGAATCAGTTGAGCATTATAACTTTTTATTCTTAACTAATTTTTCATAACAACCAGATAATACTGTAGAGGGAGACATGGCTATATTGATTCGTATATTAATTGATTCATATATTAAATTACTAATTCTAGTTATTACTAGATATTATTATTTCTTAAGATATACTAGATATATTTATCTGATATATCTTAAGATAAGACAATATATCAATACCCTCTTTGTAGAGTATAATTAACAAGAAATTAACATGACTTTTTTTGTCTGTTTGTTGAAAATTGCTTACACCTCTTCAGACAACAACTTGACAACAGCAACACCTCCACCTCCACCTACTCAGATAGAAATATAAATATATATTTATAAATATATATCTCAACTTTAGAATTTTATGTTCGCTCAGCAAAATATTTTGAAATTGCCTATTTTGCAATTCGATTAACTGTGGCACCTATAAAAAGTGTAGGGAAAATATAGTAGATTCTCAGTTGTTTTATCACCTGTCGCAGTTCCAATAAGAATTAATTACTGACCATGAAGTTGTTCGTCGCCTTTTTGTTTGTGCTACTCGCAGCATTTGTGAACTCATCCTGTCCGGGCATAGCATCGCCGCCTTGCCCACAGAACTATCTGTTTAGTTGCCAGCCGAATCTGGTGCAAGTTCCATGTAGTTCATGTAATGCTCCCGCTGCTAGCTACGGCTCTACAGGTGCATATACGGAACAGGTGCCCGCTTACGCCTACTTTGGCAACGATCTGTATGGACAGGATTATCAGTACTAAGAGTGGATGCAGTTCCCAGACGAAACTGTCTGTCTAGTGATTGCAGCTCTGCCTTTGATATACGATGATGACGACCCTACGCATAGAAACTTTATATTTTGTATATCTTTATTGTTTCGATCAGTTTGATTTATTATATATATGCAAAAATAAAACCATTATAAATAAGGATTATTAAAAACAAGATTTTTGTTTGTTTTGTTTATACCTTCAGCTTATAGTAACTACAGTTCTCTTTGCCTTAGATGAGGATTATACGCAAAGAAGAGATTAAGATCATAAGTAATACTATTCGAGAGATTGTTTATCGACTGTCTAATAGGATTCTAATCTGAGTCAACGTAATATTGATAACGACAATTAAAACTGATTTGATATGCTTCAACTCTATAAGAGCTGCTGCATGGGCTGACGTATTAGTACTAACAGTAGGTCTAATGCATTTAGACTTAAGTTCCTTCGATAACCATAGAAACTTAAGATTTTGTAGAACATTTTCTTCAGGGTAGTCTGTACAATTATGCATGAAACAAAAATTATTACTAATATATAATTTATTGTCCTTGATTTCCCTACGCTGCCTAAAAATTTTGATGACAATTGACATAGGAATCTCTATGCATCTTCATTGTCTTTTGACCCTATGCTTACACTTCTACAATCCCAAATTTGTCTGTATTCTTTGCTTAAATGCTGATTTTTGATTAACTGAACCATCAGCACTTATACTAGCTACAGTGCGCTATGACTCTGATGAATTATGACGAGCGCACACACATGGGTATTTCCCATTTTCGAAACATGCCGAACTAAGTATACTTTGGATAAATATGTTATGATTCACAAAGACATTACAAACTGTTCGATTGTCCTTCAACTCCGTTATCTCTTAAGATTTCACCAATTCATATCGTTCGTTGAGATATTAAGTTGATTTGTGGTTAATGATTTGCCGATCATCTGCCCAACATCAGCAGCTGTGGCTCATCTGCCCCTGCGCGCCACTCCGGCTGCCCCTCAAGAGAGGCGTCGGCTGCCAAAAATAATGTCGCCGTGTGCCTCCAATTCGGCATTTAGACATACATCGTTGTCCACATATATATATATATATACATACATATGTATATCTGTGAATTCGGTTCCACTTAGCCACAGTCGGAATTGTTGTCTTTGCGTTTGTGGTCGGTCGCAGATCGTTTGTCGCCCATCTATAAAAAAAAAAAATAAGAATCGAAATCCAAATCGAAATCCAAAAAACAAAGTGATGCTACAGTTTACATAAATATACAGAAATTGTGATATTTTCATTGGAAATTTCACTTTAAAAATGTCACGTGCCGCCGTACGATCCTAACTAAAAGACACTCGGAAGAGTTTAACCCAGTTTTGTGATCCTAAAGTCCTAGTCTTGGAAGTGTTTTTTCTTCAATTGAATGTTGGCCAAGATGTTTGTTTATATTTGATTTATATTTATTTGTGATTTGTGATTGCATAATTTATACGGGGACATCAAGTGCTTCTCTGTTTTGTGATTAGCTGGCTCGAGTTATCCATAGACCCATCGATAATCGCTCGCTCCACGATGAAGAAACTACATTTGGGCGCCAAGCATAAGGCGAAGTCATATAAACCCTTTAAGAACAAAAATCGTCGGGTAAGTGTAAGCACGGACGGACCCAGCCAGATCCGACAATATACCCATTGGCCCACCCCTTGACTGGCCCGGTTTGGTTATTTTTAAACACTTGCTCTCAACGTGGATCTGGCGGTGCTCTTAAAATTTCGCTCACTTGACCATGCTGAATATCACTCTTTCGCCTCGGCTCTTTCTGCTCTGAATTATGGCACAAGTAAAGGCATACGAAATTGGGCCAAAGACTGAGCGAAGGCACAAATCAATCCCTAAAATGCTGTCGATTGCAGTTTTAAAGAGCTTTAGAGAAGTGGGGAAAGGTCTTACAAGTGGCGGGGCAAGTTCATTACTCGTTGCCGTGTCTTTGGGTCACATTTGGAATTAGCGGAAAAGGTAAACAATAATTCGCCACACACTTACCTTCAGCCAGAGTAGCGCGAAAGGGGGGGAGGCAAATGACATTCGCATTTCTCTCTGGCATTGGTTTACACACAACAAAACAATGGGACAAAGCGCAAGAAGAAGCACGAGGGAAAAAAGAGAGCGCATTTCGGCGCCTGCGCAGTTCGCGAGTGTAGAGTTTTGCTTTACTGAACACCCATCTTCTCTCTCCCACTCATTCACTTGATTACTCTCTGGCTCTCTGTGTGTGTGGCTATGCGCTCATCTGGAAATGTTTCCTTCCTCTCTCTCTCTCTCCCTCTCTCTCGTACGCACTGGATGATGGACAACATAATGTTTACGTTGTAATGCACATTGTGTTGGCATTTTAGAATCAGGGGGAATCAAGTTGGTGATGAAATGAGGAGCATTAACAATGGGTTTCAAATCTTTTATATTTATTCATTTATTTATTATTTTTTTAAAAGGATATTGACTAATCGAGAGTCACCTTTATGATAAACTAGCCAAATATGTTTTATAGCCTAAAAGGAACAGACAAAGGAAAGGAAATACCCCGATAGGATTATTTAAAATTTGTATTATTTAATATTTGATTACAAATAATTTTATATATTTATATTTGTATTTATTAATTATCCTTGCCATGGAATTAATTTATATATTATTTTTATATTATATTGTTAATATATTATAATATTAATTATTAAAATTTTGGTATTATTTTATATATGATTAAAAATTAAATTATAAATATTTAACGATAAACTTATCTCGTAAATTCTTTAACCAAAATAAACTTATTTAATTCTTATTTATTCTCACACTTTCACTTAAAGCAACTCTAATTTTATGCCCCCCACTGTGCCCAATTACACATTTGCATGTATGTACATACATATGTGCATATGTATATATATATGTGTGTGTGTGTGCTTAGGTGTGATAAGCGTGGCTTGCCAACAGGTGGACGACCCTTTTGCTTAATTTAGACAAATATCGATTTTCCACACAGCAACAAAACTCTCAGCAGCTATTTTAGCGAGCCCAATAAAATTGCCTAGTTTTAGAAAGTTTAAACAATTTTCTATAAATTAACATTAAATTTGCATATATATTTATATATGTATATATAATGTATGTACATTATGGGTACGATGGCAGCAAAAGTGTTGCCATTGCACTTGGATTTCCAGTGAACTTAAACGAAAAGAGAATTTTGTTTACATTTCATATTGGCCAAGTAAAAGTGTGTGCATTTGCATTTGTATTCGCATTGAAAGCACGTACGTAGTAGTACTCGTAGTACTCGCAATACCAATCGCAATAGCTATGGCTATGGCTATGGCAATGGCTATGGCTATGGCAATAGCAATCGCACTCGCACTCATTGAATCGTCTCAGCGTATCTAGAGTGGAAGGACAGTGCAGTGGGGGGGTTGGGCGGTCGCTGTGGCGGTGCACACTCCCAACAACATTTACGCACTGGAAGTGAGGGAAACTCTACACGAGTGCTTTTTCTTTTTTCTCCCCAAAAACGAAGCATTCATGAACACATTTTTCGTTTTCCAAATACAGAAACGATTTAGTTTGCGTGCGGAATTGAGTTCGAGTGAATGTTGAATGCGAATGCGAAAGTGAATGTCTTGGCAAAGAGCGCGGGGAATGGTAGCTGAAACGAAATATGAATCGAATGAATCCTAGTTGGCACATAACTGTAATCAAATCACATCAAATCCATCTTTAGCAAGAAACAAACGCACAACAAAATGCCACAATAAAAGTGATAAAGCAACAAAAAGAAAATAGCAACAAAAATATACAAGAATTTTCTCTCAGCGGGAGAGTTCCCAAAGGCATTTACAGCTTGGGCTTTTCCAGTAAATTTCTGTGCGTGTGTGCATATACAAAAGAAAGAAAAAAGAAGAAAAAAAAAATTAAAACAAGCAGATTATCGGCTTGCCGCGGGTCCAACTAAAATGCCAAATACCTATTTTTAACTCACAACAAGGAATCTTCGGGAGGCGCCAATAGGCCAATACGTGAATACGGCGTAGTTAACGCGTTGCGAAAAAGGAAAATAATATTTTTAAGATTTTCCTACCGGGGGGAGGTGGCCAAGTAGTTAGAAGGAGAAGAAGAAGCGGCGCGAAGTCAGCGTGTGTGCCTTTCCAGTTACATTTACCATTTACCGTTTGCCATTTACCATTCACCGTTTACATTTACTGTGTGTGCCTGTCTGCCACTGGCTTCCAGAGTTTGTTATCTCGCTCGCTCGTTCGCTCGCCCGCTCTCTCCCCCGCTCTCTCCCCCTTTCTCGCACTGCCAATTGCCTAATGTGGATTGCAGATTGTCGCCTGGCGTCCAAGTTCTGAGCAACCAGTGGGAGAGTGAACGACGACGGCCATCGCTATTCTCGCTTCCTTAACGTTCCTCGGACATTGCGTGTTGTGGCGCGTCACTTAGTGCTTCTCGACCGTCATCGTCATTGACATCGTCATCGCCATCGTCATCGCCATCGTCATCGTCATTGGCATTAACATCGTCATCAATTGCGTCCGTTACTGTGGCATTGGCAGCTCCAATTGCTGTTGTTGTTGGGCCATCGTGTCGGTAACATCATCAAAATATCTTCATTCGAAGAAGATTATCGGGCTGACAGGCCCATGGTGCAGCGTGCATCATCCTCAGATGCTCCCTCCATTCAGGGCGGCCAACATCGAGAGTCTCGATTTGGCCTTGGATATACGTCATACCAAAGCGGATACAATAAGCTATTCACACAGGTGCAAAATGTTCAAGTAATATAACTAAAATAATCTAGTTCCACCATCCCGAGTCCCTTTGATCTTATAGGGAAAACATATTATTTTATAAGCGTCTATTTTGATCTATGATCTCACTGAGTTCTCTACAGCCTCTGGCGAGCAGCCAATATAATTACTTATGGAGAGAACATTGAATTGTTATTGTACCTGATAGACTTATTGATGTACATACATATATATATATGTTTATTGTGCACATTGCCCTCGTTAATAACATGATTTGTTTTGTTTTGGCTTTGTCAGGGTTCTGCCGACTCGAACTACTCACAACCGTCATCCGATCTGTCGCTAGACGAGGAAAAGGAATCGCTTCGGCGAGAAAAGGAACGTCAGGCCTTAAGCCAGTTGGATAAAGCGAGGGTAAGTACTATCAATGATGAACTATAGCCAATTTTTATTGCAATATATATCCTCTCCTTATAGAGTAAACCTGTAGCGTTCGCTGTGCGAACCAACGTAGCATATGATGGCACAATCGACGACGATTCGCCCGTCCAGGGCGGTGCAGTTTCATTTGAGATCCGGGAGTTTTTGCACATCAAGGAGAAGTATGACAATAACTGGTGGATCGGCAGACTGGTTAAGGAAGGCTGTGATGTGGGCTTCATACCCAGCCCCGCTAAGCTAGACAACATTCGTATGCAGGTGCTCAACTGAATTCCTTTATATCTTAACTGAAGTAATTCTAAACTAAATGTTTCTGTTGCAGAATCAAACTAGACCCTCAAGACTGTACGGCACAAAGGGCTCATCGAGTGGCAATTTAGGTGCGGGACAAGCAGGTGCGGAGCCATCACGAGGTAGCACACCCCCCACACCTGGTATGACACACATTTCATTCTCCTGATTTCTTTTCGGCGAGGTTTTATTTCGTATATTTCGTAATATCAATTTGATTTCTAATCAAAATCTTTTCTGTTGTACGAGTGTTTCAATGTAATATTTACTTTTCGTATTTATGTCGTATAAACTATCTTCGTCGTCGTCGTCGTCGTCGTCGTCGTTAAAATTGAATATCTAACGACCATCTCGTACACATGACGAGTGACCATTTAACATAACTTGTAATATTCCACATAAGAACTACAACTTATATATCTATATATAAACACGAGAGTGAATGGGTCAGTACAACAACCAAGCTACCAAGACAACCAAAAACCGATTGGCCTCAATCCAGGAAGACACAATTATCAATTCTGAAAGCTGAATCAGTCAGCAAACCAGCTAAGATCGTCCGATATGATTTGCACAAACATCAAATGTAGTTTCGCGTACCGTTTTTGACTTTTCATTTAGAGAAACCTAATATCTGGCAAACACTGGGCTACAAAATTGCTGTAATTTCGTACATTTTGTGTTATATATATTTATATCATGCGACATCCATTATAAAACTGCAATAAGGAATTATATAAGTCATCAGCATTTGTCAAATGGTCCAGTCTAATAATACTGATGTAGATATCTAACAACACTTTTTTCTGCATGATAACCACTCAACGAATTGGTCCAGAACGCATATCTCTCTCTGTCTATCTCTCTCTCTCTCTCTGTCTGTATCTCTTTTCAACACCTACACACCACACTGAATTAAAGTCTAAGCTTTCTTATAGAGAACAACTAACAGCACGCTCCTAATCATTTGCTCGTACTTTCCTAATACTACAAACGATATGAAAGTCTAGCAAAATAAATCCTATTAACTGCACTTAACTCTCTTTTACCTCACACAACAACAACCTAAACAACAACAACTATCACTAACAACCACCACAACAACAACAACAATTATATTATCAACTTTGTGTGTGATAAAAAAACGTGTTCCAAAGACCCCTATAGTACAACACCACGCAAGAAACAAGGTTTGTCGAACGTCTCTCATCTGGTAATCAGAAAACTTCATTTTTGAAATCTTATGTTCGCCATGCTAGAAAATAATATTCAAATATCTGTAGCTTCAACCAATCGCAATCAAAAATTCAAATTCCCATCTAGAGTTGAGTGATAATACTTAAAATCATTATCAAATTGATACTCCGTTAAGACTCAATTCGTGTCGATAGTAGAATATTATTATACACAGATATTGATAGTGTTTTCCTACACTTTCACCCGAAACTCCTATTTCTCTAACTGTAGAGCTCTTCTCTAGATGGGCGAATATTTTAGCCACTCACTTCATATATCCTTAGACTTAAGATATGCTTTAGACTGAATCTCATCCTCGAGTTGGCATTTCAACAGCATTTTGATATCGCGTTGTACAGTTGCAAATTACAAATCAAATGATACTCCCCCAAATTGGATACCACACACACACACTCGAACAGAACACCAAACAGACACACACACACACAGTGAAAATTTTTTGATCTTTCCAATTGAAATTAATTGTATATATATATATTGTATATAAAGCAAATATTTGGTCAAGAAAAAAAAGAACTTTAGTTGTAAATTGGCTTGGCAACTTGTAGCGCTCGATCGTCGTATGTAGAATTCATAAAATCGCTCATCCGTTGCCATTATCTCTTCTCTCTGGCTATTCGAATATGATACTAACAATCAGGTGACGAATCAGATTCCATGGGACCAGGACGTCATGGCAAGACACCATTAGCAACGCCACCCAACAAGGAGAAGCGCAAGCCATTTTTCAAGAAACAGGAAACAGCCAGCCCGTATGATGTGGTGCCATCGATGCGTCCTGTTGTTTTAGTGGGTCCAAGCCTTAAGGGTTACGAGGTAACCGATATGATGCAAAAGGCGCTGTTCGATTTCCTCAAGCATCGCTTCGAAGGACGCATCATCATAACGCGCGTTATGGCCGATATATCCCTCGCGAAGCGATCGATCATGAACAATCCATCGAAACGTGCCATCATGGAGCGTTCCAGCAGTCGGTCGGATTGTCTGGGCAAGGTCCAAGAGGAGATCGAGCGCATCTTTGAGCTGGCCCGTTCCCTGCAGCTGGTCGTACTCGATTGTGATACAATCAATCATCCGTCACAATTAGCAAAAACTTCATTAGCGCCAACAATAGTTTACTTAAAGATTAGTAGTAGTAAGGTAAGTAAATGAGCCAAGCCAGATAAATGAAGAAAAGGAAATTGATATGATCTATAAATTTCTACAGGTTTTACAGCGTTTAATCAAATCACGTGGCAAATCGCAAGCTAAAAACTTATCCGTACAAATGGTTGCCGCTGAAAAATTAGCCCAATGTCCACCCGAAATGTTCGATGTAATTTTAGACGAGAACCAATTGGAAGATGCCTGCGAGCATATAGCTGAATACTTGGAGGTGAGTTTTGATGATATATCTGCTTTAAATCAGTAGTATTCACCTATCTGACTTTTATAGACATATTGGAAAGCCACGCATCCAGATATACGCACTGGGTCCACTGTACCGGCCATTGCCAGGCCGATACCGTCCCAGGAGGTGTCGGCGTCCCCCTCCGCCGATCAAACGCGCATGGGTCCAACACCACCAGGTAAAGTTGGAGCTGCTGTAAGATGTGTTCATTTAGTGAGCGCATTCTCATCTTCATACGTGTATCGTATTCCCTTTTCGCAAAAAAAAAAAGAAAAAGAAAAAAGAAAAAAAGTCGTCAACTATATTCAAGAAATCAATTCCGATTGCCCACTCTATATATCCACTGTCTCATTCACAAATCCGTTTTGGCAATTGAAAACTCATCGAAAAAAGAAGTCACAAATCGATATCAGATCTGATCTGTTCAACTAGTTATGCATTTATGATTTGAATTAATTTATTTTTGTTTTTGATTTCGACATAATACAAAAAACAGTTTTCAACTTACATACAATTTAAGAATAACATAAAAAATACTCATATTCACAATTGCAAAACACGAATATTCACAATTTTAATCAAATCACATACTCGTATATGCTCGTACAAAAATACAATTCTAAAATTTGTCTTTCTCAAATTCAAATTCCCATGACTGTACCGAAAAACAAAACAAAACAAACCAATCGATGCTTCTTCTTGCTCTCTCTCCACATTCGCGTGTCCGCGTGAATAGTCGATGGCGAGGAGTTTGACGAGCACGAGCCACGAATGGCTAGTGCCGAACGCGAGGGTAGTCGGGATCGGGATCGGGAGCGGGATCGGGAACGGGAGCGAGAACGTGGCAGTAGGGAAAGAGAACGGGACAATGAACGCGACTACTGGGACAGGGAGTTCAACAGAGATCGCAGTTCGAAGGACAGAGAGAGAGACATGGAGTGGGAGCGCGAGAGAGCGCGCGAGTGGGAAAGAGAGCGAGAAAGGGATTGGGATAGAGAGTTCGATTGGGACCAAGGTAAATTCTATTGTTATTTTTCATTTGGTTATACTATAATCGCATAATTTTGAACAGCAAATCTATACGTAATACTTTCTCAAATAGTGTTAAACGTCATATACATACATAAATACCAGTATTCTTATTGGAGATTTAGTTGAACCTGTTGTTTATTATAAAACTATATTCGCCATAGAGTTTCAATGTGTCACCTATAGATATATCGTATACCTAGCTCAGCTTTTCTAACAGTATATACTTAACACTTTGATATTTTGATATTTTGCTATTTGCAGCAATTTTAATTTATTCTTAACTAACTTTATTTTATATACAAATGAATTATCTCATGTGTTACAAGATTATCTCAATCCCAACGATTTTTTCTTTCTATAATTTCAAACTTTTTAGACCGTGGGGCATCTAAGTATTCATAATATACCATTAGTTAGTCTGTTCTCTCGATGTTTTCATTTACATGATCAAAACTTTTACTGTGTTCTCCTAAATATTTGTTTTCAACTAGAGTTTAAGAGTTTTCATTGGTTTTTTATTTATACATGTTCTTTTATGCCAAACACTTCACAGCATTCACAGCACGAGACATACCCGGTTCCTTTACAACAATGCTATAACTTAAATCCAATTACCAAGATCGACACAAAATCAAAAAAATGAAAGCGACATCTACAAAAAGTACAAAGAAAATGACAAATAATTATCCAAATGCAATGCAAGAGTCTGTTCCAGTTTGCCCCTCATCCACGACGATCAACCAAGAGATATGAATACGACTCGAACTAGAATTCGAGTTTCAATGAGGTGCACAACTCCGTAGGAAGCGTTCTTTCTTTCCCATATATATATACGTATATATAGGGCGCATTCCGTAGCCCCCTTGATCACTAAAAACCTATTAACCATAATATTTAAGATTGGTTCTTTACTCTTTCTATAGTTTCTGCTCGAGTTCTGCTAACAACTACTAAACAGTGACTCATTCGAATCTCCGTGCTTTCTCCAATGCATTAACCATTATTCATAGAGTCCACCGATGCGACTCGGTATCAACGTATATTTTGTAATTGTCTAAATGTGCATTTGCCATGTTTTGTACTCGTTTCTAGTTACTCCTGGCGTCGTGCGCCTCTAGTGTCCTCTCGTCCTCGTCCTTCTACTTGATTCCTACATTGCTCGGGTCCAGTCTATCAGGCTCAGGCTCAGCAAATCAACTCAGTTTACTATCTTGTGTTTGTTTAAGTTCAATACTTTTATTGCCGTTCGTCATTTCAAGTTAGACAAATATTTTAAAAAAAGAAACCGTTATTTTAGACACACATAAGGTTGGCTTAGTGAGTATTTCCTAACCCAAAAAGGCTTTTATTTATTCTGTTTAATGTAACCCCATCCAGATGTTATAATTGGTTAATTACCTCCTCCATTTTGACAACCCCCGAATGCTTTCGTTTTCCATGATCCTATTAGTTGCTTAATTTCCATCATTAGTTCATAGCAAAAGATGAGGAAATCAGCTAAAAATACAAATTATAATCTAGTACTTTTCCAGTATTTTTAGTATTTTTTTTTTTCAAATTTTATTTCTAATCTACAGAGAGTAACAATATGACTTGTAAGCCTTTAAATCCATTTTTGTACAAGATTATATTATGAATAATAAGAAACTTATTTTTCGGCTAGCTTTGCTTTACGAAAATTCTAATCCACCACCCAAAAAAGAAACCAAAAGAAATTCCTAGTGAATCAATAATATTACTAACTTGAGGGAGATGACAATTGAATTGCAATACGACTATATCTACATATATAGTTAGAATACCACGCAAACTATATGCACTCTCCCGTGTTACTAAAACCTCAAGTGACTTTTGAAGAACTTTACCTTTGCCAATTGATGCGTTCGAATGCTTTGCTTTTCCGTTTTGTTTTTATTAGTTTGAGTTTGGTTTACTTATGCGTTGAATTTCAATTTGTTTTTACCTGATGGAAAACTTGGTACTGACGAATCTGTGTGTTAACCGTTTTGCAGGAGGTGCCTCTTATCATCACAGTCGTCGTCAGGTCTCTGGACGCCACCAGGAACGGGCCAGCGGGGGAGGCGGCGTCGGCCATGCCGCTGGCTACGAGCGGGACAGAGAGCGATACGAGCGACAGGAAAGGGAACGACTTCACGCAAGGGATCGTGATCTGATGCATTACGATCTGAACAGCGATGAGATGCTGGACGAGCGTAACTTTGAGTATCCGGCAATGCGTAGCGGGCCGAGCGGCGCCTCCCACCATGGCCACCTGTCGCGCGGCGGTCGACTGCTCGACGACACGGACTTTGAGCGCGATGATCGACTGTTGGGCAGCTCGAGGTCACGCTATGGACCCGGACCATCCACACGCATCGACGATCCCCGGGACATGCCACGAGCAGCCACTGTGGTCGATCGCGATCGCGATGAATACAGTCCGCACAGAGGTGGTGGAAGTAGTAGGAGAATGCTGAATGCCATGTAGGAATCGTGGATATAGGGGTGGGATCAGATCGATTCGAAAGCGCCAGGTTTGATGGAAGCACGTGACAATAGTTTTGATCTTGACATGATACACAAACCGAAACCCAAACCCAAACCGCTGCTCAGACAGCACTCACAATCCCACTATCAGCCTCAAAGTCAAACTCAGCCTCAACTTCAACTTCAACCTCAGTCTCAACCTCAGCATCAATCTCAATCTCAATCTCTAACTCAGACGCATCAAGCACATCCTTCGCAACATTCATTGCTGGCCAGGCAACGCAGTAGTGGCGGCCAGTGGCTGTCATCCCCGTCGTTCTCCCTGTCGCAGGCCTCGATCAGTCAGCCAAGGTCAAGCGAACACTTTCCGTTGCGACACCAGCCACTGTCCTACCCGCAGGCGCGACCCCACAGCCAAAGCCACAGCCAGCACCACCAGCCACCACATACGTACACTTCCAGTCGCATGCACCCACACACCTCCTCAGGCACATCCCTTTCGACGCGCTCCCAACTCTATCCCAGCGATACGTTCCAAAGCACCTCATTTAGTCATCCGCCGTGCAGCGACAGCGACGTCCATCGAAACAGAAGCAGAAACAGACCAAAAAGTTCAGCCGCGGAGTATGATTGGAGAACGTCATCCTTTTCGCAAATCGATGCAGTCACACACGCAATACGTAATAAGATTATTGTTGAGGAGGACGAAGAGGATATACTGACCCCAGATAGGTTTTATTGAAGAGATTTCAGCGAGACAGACACTAGGCACAAAACAAACGATATTTTGAAAGGAATGGGGGCATTGCACAATATGTTTACGTAGTAGGTTTTCCTTAAACAAATTTAGAAAGAACAATTTTGAAAAGAACAGTATATATATATACATATATATATACCGATATCCATTCACACGTAGAGCATACTTATTTCAGTGCCAAAACACATTTGTACATTTCCATCGGGAGAGGGGAGAGGCCCATTCGTATTTCTTAGCAGAAATTGTCTGGATGGAAATACATAGTTTATGATGAATAGCACAATGCTAAGTACAGCCTTATGTGTCTTAAATACTATATGTAGCTAAGTGTAATGAGATTTTATTTAACAAGTCGTACATATATATATATATACATGTATGTATGTTATATATATATGTATATATATATATATATGTATATGAATTTAATGAAAACTAAGCATAAGATTTACACCTAAACAACATTTGTTGATGCATTTCGCCACATCAATTTTTGGGGGAGGGAGGGAATGTATAGTGGGAGGGAATCATTGTAGCTATATATTATATATACATATATATATATATGTATATATATATATATATATATATATATATGTATGTATATATATTTTTATGCAAAAAAAGATAAACTAAGTGCAGCTTTAATAATTTAGTGAACATACTACTATATATTAATCTCTAAGTAAATGCAGAAGAGAGATAGGGGTATATACACACCCAAACACTCACACACACACACACATCACAACAAATCGAATGAAATCTCTTTGATAAAACAAATCTGAATTTGCTGAAATGTCTGCGAAATCTTTAAATGCTAAACTTACGCTATTCGTAATCTATATATCGAAGTCCACTTCCTATAATTCAAGCTGATCTTCTCTAAATTAGCTCTTAACTTAGTTCTTGTTAACGTAATTTCCTCTCGCTTCTTTTTCCTACAAATTTTCCAGCTTTTAGTTAGTTGCTTGAGTACAGCAATTACTATACTACCAGTGCCTTAACAAAAAGAAAACCATTCAAAAAACAAAAACAAAAACAAAACATTTGACACACTAATAGATACACTAGATTGCACTTGAGCATTAGTCTTTTGTTCCTTTTTTGAATTATATTACGACTCGTATTCCCCATTGCCCTTGCTGCTTATTACGTTTTTTGCGTGCTTGGCAATTCGTTGCGATTCAATCATTAGCCATCATTTAATGGAGAAACTATTGTAAGTATGTTTTTTGATCTGGCCCATTCCAAACGAGCACTCTTTATACAATTCCAACCACCTGTACGAATTGATCAAAGGTTTTCAACAATTTCAACACTGAATTCAAATCGATCGCGACTTTGATGGGAGTTTTGAACTTCCCTGAACTTCCAGTGTTAACTTGTTTAGCGCTAAGTAGCCGTAACTTCCACACCTGTAATTAAGACCATTTGCCAAGCTACCTTTACGAAAGCCTCGCAATAGATTGTGCTTAAAGGACGGGGGCGGGGGTAGGGAAAACCTGACGACAGCCGAATTATTGATTGATCACTGCACTCCCTATAAAATTAAGTGAGAATATGGCATAAGGGCGACTTCTTATACTAAAAGAAAACTCTTGTCTCAAGTATTTATCATCTCTTACATTCAAGATCTTTAACTCTTCAAGTTGTGATATATTTCCACTTCAAATTCTGTTTGAATTGGTTTCAACTTTTCAAGTCGCCCTTAGCACATTGATGAGGAAACCTACAATGGAGCATTTTAAGCTAAAGGAACTGGCTTTAAGAATACCAAAAAAATAAAAAACAAAAGAAGAAATATTGTAAAATCGGTGAATATAAGTTATATACAATACATGAGGGCTAATAGAAATATAAGCCCCTCAAAAAACTGACATTTTGATAAGAACTGTATTAAAACAAAAACAAAAAAACAAAAAGAAGCAAACATAAAAGTGAAAGCAACTATTGGGCAAAAATTTGTTAAGTGTTCAACCCATACAAAAAAAAAAACTAAAACAAAGAACTTGTAGGCAAGTGTGCATATGTATAAAAAGCGATAATAATAATATGAATGAACGTGTTTAGATTTTAATATTGGTTTTTTAATTGATCCATATAGTACCGAAACAAATCATAATACATAAGTATCCTAATGAAAGAGCCTGGTATAAAACGTAGAACTTCAGGACTATGCTCAGCTTATAAATAAAGAGAAAAACAAAAAAAAAACATGAACAATATTACATATATCCATATACATAGTACACGCATATTCGAACATACTTAATAGACCTGCACTACCAAGCATTTGTATCACTTGAATATAGAAGGAAGCAAATTAAAAACATAGCAGTCGGCTGCCATCGACTGCCCAATACTCGTTCACGCTTCAAAAACTGTTAAGTTGCAAAGATAATTCGATATTTTCCGATGTGCCATGTCCCAATCCGTGGCAAGACAAATAATAGATCTCTTTATAGAGGAGGCTCCAACTCTTGACTCTGTGCAAAACACTTTTTAATGATATGCCATGACTTTAACAATCCTATACATATAATTTTGGTCCAATCTATAGAGAAAGTTAGTTGTAACTCGTATTATAAACTTCATTCAAGTATGCAAAAAACAATTTCCAATTTGCCACGCCCTCAAGAAATCTTTATCCTTTATCAAAAAACAGGAATAAACAGCCAATATACTCTTTTTCACATCGTGAACGAGTATTAAAGAACATGTTAAGAGACCAGTTCATTTCGCAATAAAAATGCTTACGATTTCCACCCTGAATGGAACGGGACGAGCGTGGAGTTTGGGGCAAATGCTAAAGCCATATGCATATACATACTATATATAATAAAATTAATAAAATAAATAAATGAAAATTATAACAGTTCTTGTACAAAGTGGCAACAAATTTATTTATTTAGCTATAATTAAATATATTGAAAAATTACTTTTTAATATTAGCTTGAAGTTCAAGAAGCAAACACGAACGGAGGAGAAATACCTAAATAAGTAAATGATAAACTTAAAGAACCCAAAAATACACACACACACACACAAAAGAAAAGCAAAATATGATATACAAAACAATAAAATATACATATACTAAGTATGGGATATACATACAGACATATGTAAATTATACAAAAGAAAAATTTATTCATATGAATAATTCACAGAACTGGTAACTCACAATAAAGTTAAAAGATATATATATTTAAATATATATATATATATATTTATAATATATATAAATATGTAAATGTATTCTGCTATAAATAACAAAATTTAAATAAACCACTTTACCAATAGTACTATAATTCAAATACTTTTGCATAATATAATAATGAAATACAAAATAAAAATAAATAAAAATGTTAAAAGGATTTATTTTGAATATTGCAAAATTGTTTAAATCTAATCCAAAAACAAAAGTAAACCAAAATAAATTATTAACAAAAATACATATATTATAATTCGTTGACTTACTCTCTCACACATACACACACACAAACACAAGCAATTTTTATAGCGATAATACCTGAGGTATTATAAAACATATTTTACACACACAAATACGAAATTCATATTTCATCATTCAAAACTCAATTTTGCTAACGAGAAAACTCCATTTCATTTAAGCCAATCTAATAAATGCAAGCATTATTTTTTTAACAACAATAAATATATGCAAACAAATTTATATTACGAAATAAAAAAATAAAATAATAGTAAAGTAAAGTAAAGCACGCCTGAGGTTCCGTATTCGAAAAAATTCTATTTCAAATTATGATTAAAAAAACCAAAATGGGTGAAAATATAAAACAGAAACAAAAAGAAAAAACAGAATTTGAGAATTATCAATCCAAATTTATATAGAATATTTTTTACGTATACATATATATATTGTAAAAACCGATAAATTTAAACCATAATCGTTTGTAAATAGTTAACGATATCTGAATTTCCTTATATGTATATGGTATGCTCTGAGTTCCATATGGAAATGGAAAGAAAATTGCAATCTACCCTAGGTTCGTATGGTTTCCGTTGTTTTGTTTGAAAAAACTATAAAAATACTAAAAGTATGATTTAAAAAGGTAAAAAAAAAACGAAAAGATACGAGTATGTAGTTAAATGATGCTAAATTGCAAATAAAACCAATTAAAATAAAATCAAACTTGAGTATTATTTATAAATATAGTTTTTTTTCTTGCAGCTAAAAACAATTCGAAATATAAACAGTTTTGCTCTAATCTAATCAAAAGTTCACCAGACAACATCTGATATTGATACGAGTGTTTACTTCCTTCATAAATGTTTCCTATATCAGCAAATGAACTTTCCATCAGCTGACAACATCCATGACGTAGCTTTACCAAGAAACTGTGACGTTTTATAGCCCACGCTGCACACAATGGGTTAAACTTGTTTTCGCGCAGTCAAGAATATTCGCACAAGTACACACATACATATGCGTATGTCTATGGCATGTATATGTATGTATGTGTGTAAGCTTGTTTACTTCATTAACTGCGCTGAGCTGATATGCGAATATGTGGGAGCGAGAAGAGAGTAAGCGCTGCTTATCGACGCCGATCAGAGCTCAGACGGACGCAGTCGCTCGACGCTGACTGCGCAGTCACTGTCGCAAATTGCTCTCGAGCCGTTTCGCTGCCTGCTCACTCTCATTCGCCAAATCAGTTGACTTATTAAGCCCAGTGCGACAAGTGCAGTACGTGTGAGTTGCTCCGAAAAGTGCCTTTGTGTTAGTTTCTTTTCAAGCCCAGCAGTGCAGTGCGTGTAAGCTCTTGAAAGTGCTTCTGTATTAGTTGTTTTTCAAGCCACATATAATATAATTTGCAAGAATTTTGTTTTTCTGAAAATATGCCGCTGAAAATTAAAAATGTTCTGGTCTGCGATGCAGTGGACAAGTCGTGTGTTGAGCTTCTAGAAGAGCATGGTATCAATGTAAGTCCATAAGTATGATACATACACACACACTCACACATTTATACGTATATACATGTGTGTATGTATATATTTATGTAATAAAAGTGATTATATATGTATTGTGCTTGTGGTTTGTGCTTTTATTTGTTCAGGTTACATACAAGCTGAAGCTGCCGGTGGATGAGCTCTGCAAGGAAGTAAAGGTGATTATATAATACTTACAATCATATATATATACTTACATATTTTATAGCTGTATATCAAATGCCTTAACAAGCACTTATAGGTACGCATGAATGTGTGTGTGTGTTGGCAAAAGGTGCTCCTCTGTCGCGAACACGTGTGGTTAACCGTATTAATTATACATACAAACATTCGTAGCTGTTGTCAAGTCTCTTGTTGCACTGTGCATATATTTTCCATTGATAACGTTATTTGTTTTTTAAGTATTTTGCTGTTTATTGAATTCAATTCCCTTTACATATTTCATATTGCTTAAAGATTATTGTTGAAAATTTACTTTTTAAAAATAATGAATATGAAGAAAGTGAATATGAGTGTATGTGATTTGTATGTATATATGTATGTAAGCTGTAATCTTTTATGTAACATGGAAAATACTATGAAAATGAATATGAGTGTATGTGTGTGGTACATATGAATATATATGTAAACTGTAATTATGTAACATGGAACATGTGTGTAGTACATACAAATCTGTATATGTACTTACATATGTATGTATGTAAGCTTTAACCTTCTATGTAACATGGAAAATACTGAAAATATGGCTTAATATTCTATTGTTTCGGCAGTTCTTCTTGAATATCATATATTTTATATAATATATGTAGATATTTATATATAAATATATATATATATATATATTATTTTTTCATCAACTTTTCGTTTTATCAAATTCGGATTATTTTCTTATCACTTCCTTTCTTTTTTTTTTTTTTGATCTGATTGAAAGTTCATATTTACGTCTTCGGTGGGTTCAATGAACTTTTGTTTTTGAAAAACTACCGTTAACTAGCGTAGCTCTAGCGTTCAAGCTGGCGATTCAGTCGCTTGTTCCAGTCTTTGGGGGTCCACTGCAAACAGGTGGGATCAATGCGCATCTTAGACTTTTCCATTGCAATGCGATGTTGTTCGATGGCCGCTTGATTGATGCAGACAATGTGCTGACCCCTGCAGTAGGTCAGGAGATTAAGCCTTTTCAATGTGTAGATTACATCATCTTTTTGAATAGCCGTCTGCTCGCAAATATCATTGATTGTTGTCGAGGGACGCACGCCCTCGGCTGCTGCTTTTTTCTGATTGATGAGCAGCTCGAGAATGGCCTGTGCCCAAAAGGATCGATAGGACAGCAGACCCAAGTCGGAGAGCGGTTTCTCTGGTGTTCCAGTTTTGCCTTCATACTTGGAAAGTTCGTAGCTAAACTCAATCAGCAGCTTGCCGTAGCCCTTGCGCTGATACGGCGGCAAGGTCAATACACACGCAAGGTTGTAGTCCTCGGCGCTGATTTTCTCCTTGGAAAAGTAGCCGACAGTCTGAAAGCCACGCGAGTCAAATTCCGTCATTATGTAGAACAGAAACGGATCTGTGTCAAAGTCGACCATCTTATGGTCCAGAAACAACTTGGCCAATAGGCACAAGTTCTGGGCGTACACCTTGTTCTGGCGCCCATCGACCTCGAAGAATGATATCGTGTCCTTCCGATAGATCTCGTTACCAGGCGGATGCTTCAAGGTGCACTTGGTTAAGTGACGTCCCAGGCACACGCGACTGTTGCAGTACTTCAAGCAGAATGCGCATAAGTAGATGCAGTCCATCTGACAGAGCTGCTCCGGATACGGCGAAAAGTACCAGGGTGTAATACGATAGCGACCCAACTCAACCATCTTCACATTCTTGATGCGTGCCACAGTGTTATCCGGCTGTTTGGGTTGTCGAAGCTTTGGCTTCTTACTATTCTCAGCTTGGTTCGTATTCTCCTTGCTAGGAGCCGCAGTGCTTACAGTTTTCTCTTCACCTTTCACCTGCTTACGGCCCTTGATCGATCCCTTGGATATAGCTTTTCCTTGTTCCGGTTTTTCTTGTTGTGCCACCTTAACCTCTTCCTTTTTGGCGATCAGCGACGATTGACGCTTTGAAAGCGCGGCGCCACAAGCAGAGGCTGCACTTTGCTGGCCAGCACGGCTAGCGAATTGAACTCTGCTCAGATCCAAATCAGCATCGTCGACCCAGTCATCAAGGCGCTTATTGCACTCCTCGTAGTGCATATAGAATTGACGTCGATTTTCGGCCAAGTTCTTAATGCCAACAATCTCAGCCATGCGCCATTTGCCCGTAGTTCGCATGCGCGCATTCAGGCGACAGCCCACCACGAGAGAGGTAGTTGATTCACACTTGATTGTGGAGTTCATCTTAAGCTTGATTAATATTTGGTAATAAAACAATTAGTAACGCTATGCAAATACAATCGCGAGATAATTAAAGCTGTCCACGCTGGAACTAGTTCGCTCAAGACAAAAGTGAACACTTGCCATTCAAACCGGAAACGTTTATTATTAGAGTGTGGTTGTAGGTGCGAATGTCAATAGCCCACGATTACGATAAAGCTCGCATAGTCAAGTGTCACCAATAAGTAGGTCATATGGTTTATAGGGTAACAATAAATGGAATGGAATATGCTATGCAAAGGCAGCATTATCCATAAATGATTAGTGTAGAGCTAATGTTGGGATACAGGCTTAAAAATAGGGATAATATAATAAATATAATGTTTTTAGGGCGTGATTGAACCCATATATAATATTCATGTATATTCCTAATCAGAAATAACAGTCGAGTTGATCAAATTCAGTTCGTTTATCTGTCTATCCGCCTGTCTGTAAAAGCTGGAAAACTTGGAATTGTATATCTACGTTCTCCGAAACAGTTTCAATTTCCTTTTAAATAAACAATAAGTTTTTCGATAGCCTGAAATCGATTTAATGTGATATCAAGTTTCGTTTCAGCTAAAGTTATCGGATAGAGCATATTTAGAGCTTGCCCCAACTATACACAAACAACATTGGATAGCTCTCCCATTCCCTTATATATACAGAGTTTTATGTACATATAAACTCGAATATATATAGATTATATAGACATCAAAGTGCCGGAGTTGTGACCAAACAGAGTTATTCATAAACGCTTTATCCGTGTTTATCCGTAGAATTTGAGAAGAAAAAGCAAGCAGCGTATGTGTGCGTGTGTGTATGTGAGCATATGTAAGTGTGCGAGAGTTATTGTTTGCATTAGTAATAAAATGTTTAAATATGAAACAAGTGCTCGGTTCGTAGTTCAGGGTGTTTGCCAGTCGAGCACTCCCGACTAAGCCACTCAAACTTGTTTAAATATCAATTACAATTAAAGCCATTGCTTAAGATAACAGAATATCTAGTTTGGCAATAAATTGTCTAAAAGACTGGGCCACTTTGGATGACTCAACTTATTAATATGCGATACAGAGAGCCTCCTAGATGGACACTTAACTATATGTATGTTTGGCAGTTCGGCATGTTACGAATGCATTTTTCATACCCGCTAACCACCTATTTAACATAATCTCTCGAACAGAACTTCGATGCTGCCATCGTGCGTTCGGATACAAAAATAACAGCGGAAGTGCTTGCGGCTGGAGCTGGAAGCCTTAAGGTCGTGGGTCGAGCGGGCGCTGGAGTGGACAACATCGATGTGGCTGCAGCGACGACGCATAATGTCGTTGTCCTTAAGTAAGTAAATGCTGCCCGTGAAAGAAAGCAAAAGCACAATGAACTAGAACAAGAACAAGAACAACTTTAGCAAGAGACAAATATGCACGAATGTCGCATCGAATGCTTTCGCTGTTAGGGTGGTGTTATATTGAACGATGTGACGGGTCATATTAGGCTGCTTGCCACGCATAATTAGACGTCGCACACGTTTGGGGTGGGTTAGATGTGGAGTGCTTTATTGCCATTGAGCCGCCTGGATTGCCAAGGATACTGCGCGAATACGCGCGAATTTTAGACATTTGCATAACGCTGTCTAGTCACAACAAGTACCTCCCCGAACCGCACCTCGCAAGACCTAAAGTTTAGTGTGCTTTACTTTCAGCACACCAGGCGGCAATTCTATTTCGGCTTGTGAGCTGACGTGCATCCTAATTGGCGCTCTGGCGCGTCCCGTCGTGCCAGCCGGCCAGAGCATGAAGGAAGGACGTTGGGACAGGAAGCTATATAGTGGCAGTGAGCTCTATGGGAAAACCCTCGCAGTACTCGGCCTGGGCCGCATCGGACGCGAGGTCGCCATACGCATGAAGACCTGGGGCATGAGGGTAACACATACTATCTGTCCAATCAATTCGTTAAGTTTTAGCTAATATATATGCATACGCTTAAATGTTAGATAATTGGCTATGATCCCATTACCACGGAGGCCGAGGCCAAGGCTGTTGGCATTGAAAAGCTTACTTTGGAGCAGATCTGGCCCATCGCAGACTACATAACTGTGCACACCCCATTGATACCGGCTACCAGAAGTCAGTTGTTTAACCCATCCTATAATAAGACAACGAACAACTAACACTTTCCCTCAACAGATCTCATATCGACGGAGTCCCTGGCCAAGTGCAAGCAAGGTGTTAAAGTAATCAATGTGGCACGTGGCGGCATCATTGATGAGCAGGCTGTGCTCGACGCACTAAAGAGTGGCAAATGCGCTGGCGCCGCCTTCGATGTCTACCCGGAGGAACCACCCAAGTCGGAGGTCACCAAGGCGCTCATCAATCATCCCAAAGTCGTGGCCACGCCCCACCTGGGAGCCAGCACTGCTGAGGCGCAAGTGCGTGTGGCCGTTGAGGTAGCCGAACAATTCATTGCACTGAACGGCACCTCGCCGAAGTACACCACCTACGCAGGAGTCATCAACAAGGATGCGCTGGCTCATTATCAATAATGCCTACGAATTTATTTGTCTTAGTTAATAACTGATTCAATTACACTCACATTCAAATTAATATCGTGTTTTTCTTTCGAAATTCCTTTACATGTTGGCTCACTGAGTCGTAACCTGATTCAGTGAGCCAAGATGTAAAGGTAATATAATGTACTTAAAAGTCCTTCTAGGCGTATGTGCTGACATTAATTTGCCGAGATACTTGACGTTAAGTCAATTAAACTTGAAGAAATGCCGATGTCAATTGAGTCCACATTAGACACTCAACTCAATTCACTGCGTAGAATATAAGAGAACCTGACCCGTCTCGAAACCCAGACAGAAAGAGTCTAAAAATAATTTTAAATCAGATATAGAAAAGATGCTCTTGTAGAATTATCTAAAGTCCAACGAGTATTCAAAAAAACGTTAGTACTGGCATGGGGGTACCTCCCCTGGCACCCCCTCAACTAGTTAATTCCCACCAACTGACCCTGAACTAGAGTAAATGATATGCAAGCAAATGGACATGTGTCCAAGCTGAAGCACGTGTGTCTGATGCCCACGCCAATGACCAAAAGCTACCAGAGGATTACAGAGGCGCTGACAAGGGTGGATAAATGAATTTCGAGGCAGGGAGAAGGAAAAGGAGAACCCGAAGCTGGGCATCTATTGGGCTATGGCTGCACGCCACATAATTTAAATTCAGTTGAGTTCAATTTAACTCTTTAACTAATTGGAAAAAACAAAAATGATTTACCATTAGGTCACTCTTAATTAAAATTTCGACTAAGCGATACATATTTGTTTTTTCTTGTTTTGGAGTGACCCAGGTCCTCATCGGACACCCACGCAATCACGAATCTCGCCACAGCAGCCGCTGTCAGTCATACGACGTTTAATTTTGGCGCGCAGAGCGACAGCCGTAGCCACAGCCGCAGCCCTCTTGTGTTTGTTGCCGGAACCGAAAGGAAGCTGCGCCCCCACGAAGCTAACGGCATAAAAGGACCCAGCAGCCAACAGCCGAACAGCAGTCTCATTGGATACACGGTCGAACAACAACGAACCACGCACAGCGCACCACGGACAACGGAACGAACCGAGCAACAAGTGAGCAAGTGAAAAGCGACTTTTGAAACTGAACGCTTAGCTGGCAGGTTGAAGGAAATGCAGCTCCTGTGCTCCGTGTTCAGTGTTCAGTGCAGTGTTCTTGACTCGTAAAACCCTTTAGAATTTACGAGTAAGTGTCCCGAGTAGCTTACAAAGAACTTTACTACCATTAACTTGGCGCTTTCGCCACTATAATGTGTCCGGTTAACATGACACACAATCGCATTTTTCGCAATATCCGTCTCATCCTTGTGGCCATCGCCGCGCTATCCTCCTGCTCGCCGCGCAACTGCACATCAGCCTCAAAAGACACAATAAATATTGGATTCCTAGCTGAATACTCTCAGATGCGGGTGAGTCGCGTTCCAGCATTAAAATGTAACTAAATATCGAAAAATAAAATATGGAAAAACTAGAGTCATTTTCACAAAAATAAATAACAGTCGAGCTAAAAATTTAGGGTAAAAGAGAAATATAAATTCATTTAATTTTGCCTTTTATTGTTTTTATTATTAGTAAACAATATATTTATATTAGAAACTGTGATTGACAAAATGTGAATAAAATCAAGCTAAAAATATAGAAAAAAAATAATAAACAAGTAAGAAAGCTCTAGTCGGCGGTACCCGACTAGGAGATCCCCTGAACCCTGCGAGAGCCGATACTCCAAACATTCTATGCTTATTTAACATATATATATACAAGCAATACATGCACATACATACACACACACACATACGCACGCACGCATAAGCCAGCGCTCTGCTGACTGCGCAGTTAACGCAGCGACTGCGCTCATAGGCTTTACTATGGGAAATTAAATGTTTAATAACTTCTTTTGTAGTTGGACGTTCTTAATCAAACTTTCAGAGCGTGATTCTGTCATTTATATGTGTATATTTGCCAAAGCACAAGTCTCTAGTATTTGAAATACGGATTTTACAAGTTTGGGGGGAAAGGGAAGGAAAGGGGGGTGGTATCAAAAATTTGACAAAAATCAAAATTGTATAAACTCTACATTATACTGAATACAAAATTTGGAGACTCTAGCTCTAAAGATGCGGGAGATATAAATTTATAACTGCGTTTCGATAACGTTTTAAATCGATAACATTAAAACGATAAAAGTTATCGAATTTTTGAAACAAACTCGATCTGCGCGTGCTATACACGGACCTACATAAAAAATTTCAAGTCTCTAGCTCTTATAGATTCTGAGATCGACGCGTTCAAACATACGGACAGACGGACAGACGGACAGACGGACAGACGGACAGACGGACAGACGGACGGACGGACAGACGGACAGGGCTAAATCAACTCAGCTCGTCGCCCTGATCAAGAATATATATACTTTATGGGGTCTGCCACGCCTCCTTCTGCCTGTTACATACATTTTAACAAAACCATTATACCCTGTTTTCCCATTTTCAATGGGTTCAGGGTATAAAAATAATTATAAATATTATTAACAAGCGCAAGCTAAAAGAAATCTGCATAGAAAAATGAATATTTTTTGAATATGTTATTATATTAAATGTTATGTTATGTTATTAAATTATATATATTTTTTTTATTTTAAGTTTTTTATTTTATTTGTTTAATATATAAAATCAAACTAACAAATAAATCTATTTCATAAACAAATACAAAATAAACAAAATTTTGTTTTAATATGTTAATCTTCCTGTTAACTTAAAAAAGTATATATATTTATATAAACTCCATAAAAATATGCTTATTCAATAAATATGAATATTATTTTAACATATTATTATTGATATTATTTCCAAGAAAATATATGTAATATAAATTTACACAACAAAAGCTTCAATTAACAAGAAAAATTAAAGTGAAATTCAAATAATACATAATAAATTGAATTTAGCTAAAAAAAATTTTGACGAATAAACTAAGATGCTGTCAATCCCGACCAAGGGCCAGCAGCTGCAGCAAACGAAAGAAACCATATCTGGTGGTAAAACATTGTAAAGAGTCCTTGATATTTTGCCTTGCAAATTTCAATAAGTTATGGATTATGATAGATCATAGTAGATCACAGTAGCTTGCTCGTTGATGATTAGCTTTTTGCCAGGCTCGAGCATAACATGGATGCATCCTTTACTCTTCTATTCAGTAATTCCTTGTTTGTTGGTTTGTCTTTGGAGCTGCTGAGCAATCATCAATCTTTGCTTAAGTTTTTAAGTTGCTTTAGTTTATAACGAACACATTTTCCACGTCCTCAGCCTAGAAATGCTTTAAAGCTTCTAATTGGATATATTTAAGAATAGCCAATTGAGAGAACTTTTAAAATAGCCAATTGATCTCTAGAGAGAACTTGCATTTTGAATTAATAAGGTACATAGCTGAAGTTCAGTGTCCACTTTTACTTACCTGTTTTTTATTGATAGAGCGTATTTCTTATATATCCTACATATCAATCAATCACATATCTAAAACTGGACTTTTCCTGAAATTAAAATCAGACGAGGCAAAATCTGTTTTGTTGGCACAGAGCTTGACTTGATTTAATGTATTCGAGTAAATATTCAACTTTAAAAAACTTATGTCTTTATCAAGCATATCGACATAAGTATTATAAAGGCATGCAAATATAGACATCAATTAAAGCTGAAAATTCAATATTATAAATAAATAAAGTTAAATATTATATATATACTAGTTAAATATTATAAACATATGTTTGAACATCAGTTTATTCCTCCCCAATTTAAGCCATTGTGTAAGATGCTGCACAGGACTGCAGCGTGAAGCGTCGTTATGCAAGTTCTGTCTTATCTTTAAGCAGACTTCGAGATAAATGTGACATTGAAATTGAATTTCGATATGTAGGAATGTGCGTGATTTCCTGTGAACAGATTGACAAGTCAATGGCCAATAAATGGGCCAAGCATGCATTTTTCCTTTTCGGATTTCGTCAATCAAATTAAATGAGTACAATCGAGACGCTACTTACACATGCACACACACAATATGAAATATGAGAAATTAATGGAAGAGACTAAAAGTGAAATTTGCATGACGAACTACACTTTATGGATAAATTGCCATGACGACGATGCGCTCACAGCCAGCCTCACCTGTAAATGCGCCAAAGGACGACTGAGAGAATGAAATATGTGCTTAGTGTTGGTCGACTGTCGGGTGCACTCGACTGCAAAATACTTGTTCACGTTAAAAATCCATTGAAATTTGCAACATTTTCGCATTTTCCACACTTCAGTGAGCTCATTTATAAATTAGTGCTTTTGCTGTAAGTGAAGTCAATAGTAATTCGACTGATTTTAAACTTTGTTTATCTCTGGTTTTTGACTCGTTTGGTAATTGAATAACATGTTAATTATCGATTACACTTGCTACAAAATTCTATGGGATGGATAAACTGTAACCAGCAACGAATTTCACGATTTGTGTTCAAAAATTATATTGTTATTGTTTTCCGGACTCGTACACCAGCCTAGCAAACCATCCATAGATATTCTCCGTGATATTTAAGCCGAGGGAGTATGGAGGCCTTTCAAGGACCTCGACATCTTTTGTCTGAATACTCGAGTTTAAGGACAAAAAAAGTGTTGAAAATGCCACTTTATATTCCCAAACAGCTCATCAAGGTAGGGAAGGCTCCACACTCCATCCGCATGATACCCATCCAAATGATGCTCCTCCTTACAGAGATCATGAAAATAAAAGCTATAGCCATCTGGGCCTTCGAAATTTAATTTTGTATACTATAGAGGATATATCTACGCCCTTTGTGGGCTTGGTAAATTGGGTAAAATTGGGTATCTTCCACAGTTTTAGAGGTAGAACCAAAAAATTGTTCATATTCTATTATATTTCGAATACTATTGGAGCTAGATACTTAAAATTGGAAATATATACTCGTATAGACAACCCGCAGCTTATAAGATATAGATTATATATATACGGACATAGGTAGCATGGAAAACTACAAAAGTCTATATCTTCCAAAGTTTTAGAGCTAGAATTGTTGAGTTAAAGTTTGACAGTTCCTTTACAGTAGTCTCATTATAAAAATTGGCCAAAAATTATATGTTCATACTTATTAGGGGCGTCACAAATTAGCCCAACATGTATCTTCTACAGATTTGCAGTTGGAAACTTCAAATTTCATGATTAAAGTAGTGTTGGCCTCCTCTAATTATTTACCAAAAATTATATTATATTATACGAAAACATGACATCTTTTAGACCATGAATGAGTATTACGTAGTCGGTAGCGCCCGACTGCAACATTTTCACTTGTTTTCATCTGAAAAACCCACAAACTTCCACTGCGAAAACCAATTCCTATGCACTTAGGCCAAATTTCCACGTGCCTCTTACCGCGGCTTATTGGGGGGTATTTTACAGGTCTATAAGCTTTCGTTGACATTGCCTTTATTTTGACAGTCGAGTCACATTTTCCTTAGAATTATGGTCCTGTCTGCTTTGGAACTAACCAGATTGTTGCTCACTTTAAAATTATATTCTTAGTTTTTCCTCTTTCGTAGAAAATGAGATAATGTCAGTATTATCACCAAGTTGTGGAGACAGGCCCCCTCCGCCTAAAACAAAGTACCTCGACTTCCCACTTTAAACGTTAAGTATGTAATTGATAAATTAATTGATAAATTGACAAACTAAGCGAGATGCCTAAAATTGCATTCGGGGAAACTAATCTGATGACCTCCAGATAAGTTCAAGATTTTATTGTCGAAAATAAAATAAAATATCATCTATCATAGAGATCCATCTATCTTGCTATAGATATCATTAATGAGCATTGATTGTAAAAAGAAATAGATATTAGAAGGAGAAGCCTTATGTTAGCCCAGGGTATTCTCAATATTCTAAGTTGTCCAGTACAAGAGCTGAATAAGCTCTGTTTTCATTTGATGAGCGAGCATAAAAACTCTATTATGCTTAATCTAACCCACAGCGAAACTTTTTTAAATATTTATGTCAAAGCACGCGAGCATTTTTTAATGCTGCTCAGCGAGCGACAAAGGCCAAAGCCGAAGCCAAAGCCAAAGGCAAAGGCAAAGCCAGAACCAAAGCCAGAGCTCTTCATGCATTGTGTAATGCGAGTGCGTTAACTAACATATTTTCTGTTATATATAACTTTTTCTTGATGAGAAACTAACTCAAGTTCATATTTAGCCACTCCAATTAGTGAGAAGTTTCTATCGTCCACCCACCACCAAACAAAAAATGGCAATCAATCAAAATCCAAACCTTAATTAATTAGGCATCTATTTTTCGATCTTCCAACTTCCAACTCTAGTAGCAATCGATTAAGCCTTCAGAATTCAGTAGTGACACAAGTAAACCGTTTCAAGACACGACGAACATGCTGAGCAGATTCAGGAATATAGTATATGCGCTGCGCGCAAATCGAATCCTTTTGATATTTGTGCTGCTCGAGACAAGTCAGCTTCTGGGCGTGATTCAGCTTGACTATCAGGATATGCCATACGAACTCGTCTGCAGCCTGATCTACACAGCCTTTACCCTAAGCAGCTGTTTCTATGGTTATGGCATTGTCGGCCTACGTAAGCTGGGTCCATTGGGCAAATTTCTGTGCGGACTTTGCGGCTCGAGCCTGAAAATCTGGCAACGCCTGAGCTTTCTAATGCTTCTGCCTTGGAGCTGGAAGGTGCTGCAGCAGATCGAACGAACTGCAAGCAATCGTCTAGGACATGAACAACTATCGGACATGGAGCTGCTCTCTGGCTTAACGATATTAACTGCTCAGCTCCTACTATTCGTTGCAACGCAATTCCTGACCATAAGGCAACACAAGAAACTTAAAAATGCTTTGAAATTAACTCAATATAGTGACAATCATGAGATTCGCAACTACGCTCAAGCGATAAACAATTCATTTGGTTTCGATATGTTCGAAATTCCAGATATGCAAAATTGAAGCAAATTCTCTTTTACACTCAATAAAATTTTGAAGTAAAGCACAAATTTCTTCTGTTGTCCCTTTGCCAACAGGTTACGCTTGGCGGGCTGCCCCTCGCCGTGGAGGATGTCAATAAAAATGTTAATTTGCTGCCAGGGAAAACACTTACCTTTACACCATTTGACTTGGGACACACAAGCAGCGCATATCGAGTAAAGCCATTGAGGTATATTTTAATTAATTTTTAAGGTTTTCCGTCATAAACCACTTTTCTCATTACACCCCAGACTCATGACCGAGTTGAGGGAACAGAAAGTGAACGCTTTCATTGGGCCCGATGAAAGCTGCACGACTGAGGCATTGCTGGCCTCTGCCTGGAATACGCCAATGCTATCGTTCGTAAGTAAATCTGAAATTAAATTCATATTAACTTATGATTTTTTTAAACAAATGTTACTTCTTCCAGAAATGCTCCGACTCAATAGTTTCCAATAAGACCACCTTTCCCACCTTTGCACGGACCCTCGCACCAGCTTCAAAGGTAATAACGAGAGTAGTCTAAAAACCTAACGAAGACAGAAAGAAAATTTAAAAAATGTACAATAATATTTCTTAACAGTTAAAAGACTCCTTGTAATTCCTCTATACAATTTCCCTAGCGGCTATTCAGTGTTTATAGTGCGAACTGCAGCTTCTTTTTCTTTATTGTTGGCAAAGCAAATATATTTTTACTCGTTCACTATGCGAAAGAGAGTATATTGGTTTTGTGCAATGTATTAAAATTTTTTCTATACATTGTTACATTGAGTTAAATTGTATCTTTTACAGATTTATAGCTAACACCAAATCTTGACAAGTACTATCATTTTCACTGTAGATTGGTCAAACATTATATAGCAAATAAATTTCAAAAATCACAAAACAAAAGTATATCTTCTGCTGGTTTTAAGCTTGTATCTTCAAGTTTTGTAGCATGATCTACATATATTAAATAGAGGTGGGAAACTATCGATGGCACTATCGACACTATCGATGGTTGAGCACTATCGAGTCGACACACTATCGATGGTCATGCCCTACCGATAGTGTATCGATAGTGCCTCGATAGTGTCACACGTTAAATTTGGTTGTTCAAGACGGTTTAAATTTCGACGATGACGATAAAACAATGGCAATAATTTCAAAATGTAAAGCAATTGTCAAATTTTTCAAAAAAAGCACTATTGCTAATGAAAAGTTTAAGATGGCGCAAGAAAAGTTTGGGTATTCAACTTTTACAACTCCAACTAGATGGAATAGTTTCTTTTATATGATTCAACGAATACTGGCGACCCATGATGAAATTGCAGTAGTACTATTGTCTACATCCAATGCACCACTCCCATTTCAAGCGGAGGAAATTGATGTGTTGAAGGACATGGAAAAAATTCTTACAGTATTTGAACAAGTTAGCAAAATGATATCTGGTGGGAAATATGCTACGATTTCGCTTATAATTCCCTTGACAGATGTACTTATTCGTAAAACGCATACTCTTTCTTCGGATGTGCAAACTGCAGTTGGACAAAAAATGGTCACTGTTTTATTAGATTCAATCGTAAAACGTTTATCGCCATATGAAAAAAGAACTGCGACGAGAATGGCGACAATTTTAGATCCCAAATTTAAAAAGATTGGGGTTAGTAGTTTTATGTTGGGCACTATCGAGGCACTATCGAGCCACTATCGAGCCACTATCGGTTGTTTGGTAAAAAACTATCGCCGCTATCGATGGTGCCGACTATCGATAGTTTCCCACCTCTAATATTAAAGTGAACCATAGATTTTCCCTATAAACTAGATGACAAATATCGAATTTTTAATAAATATAGCTATTTTTGAATTATGAGTAAGTATTAGCAATCAGTTATGCCCGACTACAACCTGCTTACTTTTTTAAGTTTGGGAAAACAAGGCACGTGAATAAGGTGAGTGAGGGCATCGGTTGTGTGAGCTTACGCATATGAGCAAAGACGGCTAATTAACTTGCAATTTCCATTCCTTTTTAATGAACAACTTTTAAAATACCTACTATTTCGGTACCTTCAGTTAATCATGCAATATCATTTTCTAGATTTTCTTACATTATTTCTGATGTAGTCAGAACTCTTGGTTCTCTATTGCGATAGTCATATTAGCACTTTAAAGGGGCTCGTTTAAGCTCTCCTCCAGCGTCCTCAGAGTAGAACTTAGTTGAATTTTTATGTGCGACAGGATAGCACTTGTCAAATGATCATGTTGTAATAGTTAACGATATTGTAAAATTCACAATAGTAAAATCGATAAAGCACAACAATCAACATGTATAATATATTATATATTACTATATGATAATATTTATGTATTATCAAACCTCTTCCCACAGGTCTCCAAGAGTGTGATAAGTCTGTTGAATGCCTATGATTGGAAGAAATTCGCTATAGTGGTTAGCTCGAAGCCCATTTGGGGCTCAGATGTGGCCAGCGCTATACAGGTAAACAAAATACTGAGTATTCTTAGCTTAGAGAAACTTTCACTTTGTCACACTTCAAAAAAAAAAACCACAGGAACTGGCTGAATCTCGAAACTTTACCATAACCCATTTCAAATACATATCGGACTATATACCCATTAAGAAAACATTGTCCCAAATAGAGAACATCATTGAGGAAACCTACAGAACGACGCGCAGTAAGTTTACCCAATATTTAGTTAAGATCAAATAAAATTGATTATGATATATCACTTAGTCTATGTGTTTATTGGGGAGCATATTGCGATGGTGGATTTTGTGCGGTGCTTGCAGAATCGTGGACTCCTGGAGAGTGGAGACTATATTGTTGTGTCGGTGGATGATGAGATCTACAATGCAAATCGTCGTGTCAATATCATGGAACGCAGTAAGCTGAACCCATTTAGGCCAAGTCAACTGATTTCCCTCTTGGGGTCTTAATGCATGCAACATCTTATTGCAGATTACTTAGATCCTTATATTAGAAAAGAAAAGAGCAAATCACTGGATAAAATCTCATTTCGTTCAGTTATCAAAATAAGCATGACATATCCACAAAATCCTCACATTCGGTAATTTTCTTATCTAACTCCAGCTATAAAACTTTTGTATATATTTTATTTTCTTTTTTCCTTTCAATATACCCTGCATGTATAAGATGTACAGGGTATCAGTGAAGTCTATAACTATATCTCCAACTATATCTATTATTTTATATCTCCATATATAGTTAATCTCTTATTTTACTAAATTATATAGATATATATAATTTAGATAGTATTTATTAAATTTAATTAAATTAATATATTTCTAGGGATATTTGTACCAAAATTAAGGAATATGCACGTAAAGCTCCATTTCGTGTGCCCTATCATCAGAGAGTATTCGAGAATATTTCGGTGTGTTTGATGGATGTTCTCAATCTTGATTTTCTAATTATACCTATAAATACTCATATATAGGTGCCCATATATGGTCTACATCTGTATGACAGCGTTATGATCTATGCACGCGCCATTACGGAAATACTTCAGCGTGGCGGCGATATAAACGATGGATATCTAGTCATGAGTCGCATATTCAACAGATCCTATCATTCCATTCAAGGCTTCGATGTAAGAAAGAGAATATGATTGACAATAATAGGTGTACTTGGATGAATTTGCACCCAATAACATTGGGGTTGATAGAAGGGATAATGTCCATGTGATGATCTATGGAAGAGCTATAAAGAGGCGTGGCCGAATCACAGTACATACATATATTGTTAATCCGGATAACGCGCCAAGTCGATCTAGCCATGTCTGCCTCGTGTGCATCTTCGTACATCTATTCGACGTTCTGTACGTCTGTCCGTATTAATGCGCCGACAAAAGCTAGATATTTCAAATATATGTATATTACCGTAGACACTACGATATATCATCCCATATGCTAAATACTGATATAGAACAACTTGGCTTTCAAAGCACAACTTGACTAGCATACAGCTTTATGCCCAGAACCCATTGAGAATGCAAATTTATGCCATAACCTCTTTGTGCAAATGTATAAATGAGGCAGGAGTTGTGGCAGATCACACTAAATATATATGTATGTATACTTACTGAATCGATCCACACTTATCCGTCAGTCTATCCGCCTATCCATACGTACATACATACATATGTGTGTCCATCTGTCCATCCGCATAAGGTGCTGGCTTAAATAAACTGTGAGCTACAGTATAAATGTACTTGCTGAGTCGATCCACACGTGTCTATCTGTCTATCCGCCTATCAATCTGTTTAAGTGTCCGTTTATCCGTCCGTTTAGACGCGGCGATATCTTAAGCTAAAAAAAAAACTAGAGACTTCAAATTTCCTGTATGCCATTCACAGCACAAGCTTTCTTTTCGATAACTTCTCCGATTTCCTTATTATCGATAACATATCAATATTTAAATTTGCTTTTAACCCATAACTAGAAGACCATAAAAGTTGTTATATAGACTCCACTGAAACACAGATCATGCATATTTCTGATTTTGGGTATCTTATAGTGGAGTAAACACTCTGACTTGTTGTCCTTAGGTATTCATCGATTCGAATGGCGATGCTGAGGGCAATTATACAGTGATTTCGCTGCAGAGCGATGTAAATGCAGGATCTGGAAATTCCTTAGCTCAAATGTCTATGCAGCCAGTTGGATTCTTCGTCTACAACAAGGATTCTATGATACCAGTAAGTAGTTGAGACTCCTTATGAAATAAGAATTATTGAATATATATTGTAAAAACTATTTAAGGAATTTCGTTATATCAAAAATGGACGACCCATACAATGGTTAAACGGTCGACCTCCTCTGGCGGAGCCAATGTGCGGCTTTCACGGCGAGTTATGTCCACGTAAAAAGCTGGATTGGCGCTATCTAGTCACTGCAGCACTATTTGCCTTTGTTCTGATAGCTGCAATTGCACTGTTGCTCAAGTAATACCAAGACCTCTATCAAAATTTGACCATATATATGTGTATCATTGATTCATCCCCATAGGCATTATCGCTACGAACAAACTTTGGCTGGCTTATTGTGGAAGGTGGACATGAAAGAAGTCACCGTAATAAACCTGGGCGAATATAATAATCCAAGTCATAAGAATATTGTGCGTAAGACCCATTTAAATTATACTAAATCTCATTTGATCTGGTTTAATCTCTTCCTAGGTGCAAATTTGTCGTCAGAGTATTCTGGTTGTCGGCGAGCCTAACAAGAGATCATTTACAAATATTGGTGAGACTGACATGATAATATAATATATACATATATTTCCAGCATCATCCATCTATAGCTCTTTTTCGAGGTAACATTGTGGCCATGAAGAAGATTCACAAGAAGAATGTGGACATAACACGTTCGATTCGCAAGGAATTGAAATTGATGCGTGAGGTGCGAGTAGCCTAACTACTCTTATATGAAATGGTATTCATTTAATGTTAACTCTAATTCAGGTGCGACATGAGAATATTATCAATTTTATTGGTGCATCAATTGATCATGGATCCGTTATAATCTTCACAACATATTGTGCACGTGGGAGTCTGGAGGACGTGCTAGCCAATGAGGACTTGCACTTGGATCATATGTTCATATCGTCATTGGTTTCGGATATACTTAAAGGACTCATTTACTTGCACGACTCCGAAATAATATCCCATGGCAATTTGCGATCCAGTAACTGTCTAATTGACTCCAGATGGGTTTGCCAGATTTCTGACTTCGGACTGCACGAACTTAAGGCGGGGCAAGACGAGCCAAATAAGTAGGGAGAGAGTTTGCCGTATATATATTCAACTTAGACAAAATTCTATTATATTCTTTCTAGAACGGAACTGCATCTAAAGCGTGCGCTCTCCATGGCGCCCGAGCTTTTGCGTGATTCCTTTCGACCAGCACGTGGATCACAGAAGGGAGATATATATTCATTTGGCATTTTATTGTACGAGATGATAGGACGAAAGGGGCCCTGGGGCGAGACAGCATATACTAAAGAAGGTATAGGAATAGTTCAACTTTATTCCAACATCTCATGCTTATCTTCCAATTCCTTCTCATTAGAGATAATAGAATTCGTAAAAGATCCAGATCTGCTGCAGCATGGAGTATTTCGGCCAGCCCTCAACTTTTTGGATATACCCAATTATATAAGAAATTGCCTCAGACTATGCTGGGATGAAGACCCCGAAGTACGTCCCGACATTCGACTTGTGCGAATGCATTTGAAGGAACTGCAAGCTGGATTGTATGTAACAGAGGAGTTAAGTCAATATGTGTCTCAATTCGTATGTTTTTCAGAAAGCCAAACATATTTGATAACATGCTGGCTATAATGGAGAAATATGCCTATAATCTGGAAGGCTTGGTTCAGGAGCGAACAAACTTACTCTACGAGGAGAAGAAGAAAACCGACATGCTCTTGTATCAAATGCTGCCAAAGTAAGTTCAAGAATACAAGAATATTATATATGAAATATATTTTGAATTCCATGCATAATCGTAGAACTGTAGCGGAATTACTGAAGAGCGGAGATCCTGTCAAGGCCGAATGCTTCGATTGTGTGACGATTCTATTTAGCGATATTGTCGGCTTCACTGAACTATGCACAACGAGTACTCCATTTGAGGTTGTCGAAATGCTAAATGATCTGTATACTTGTTGCGACTCCATAATATCTAATTATGATGTTTATAAGGTAAGCTATCAATTGTATAGTCTATATATGGTCACACTTTCGATTTGAAGGTGGAGACGATTGGAGATGCATATATGGTTGTATCGGGCCTGCCATTAAAGAATGGAAATCGTCATGCGGGCGAGATAGCCTCACTAGCACTTCACCTGCTGGAAACTGTTGGAAATCTTAAGATTCGACATAAGCCAACGGAGACGGTGCAATTTCGCATTGGCTTACACTCAGGTCCCTGTGCAGCAGGTGTCGTTGGACAGAAGGTAAACTTGTTGAACTCTGACTAGCTGATATTGCTAACAGCACCATTCAACAGATGCCTCGGTATTGCCTCTTTGGGGATACTGTCAATACGGCCTCACGCATGGAAAGTACTGGTGAAGCCATGAAGATCCACATATCGGAGGAGACCTACCAGCTGCTGCAAGCTGTCGGCGGTTACATATGCGTCGAACGAGGACTGACCAACATCAAAGTGAAGCACTTCCAATCCAAGCAGAATATTTTAATGAAATCCTTCTTTCACTTTCAGGGAAAAGGCGACATGCGCACCTATTGGCTCACTAAACGACTGCAGCCTGAAATGCGCGCTTTAATGGTCAACGATTGGGCTCCAGATCTCATCAGTACTGTGGATGGATCCAATGGTTGTTGCTCCCAGGCGAGAGCTGACGACTTGCCCTTGCTGAAGTTTCAAAACCTGCCCATGAGCATTCGGGCGGGTTCATGCAACTGTGCTACCAAATGCATATATAGTCGCCGATCTGATGATAATGTTACCACCTCGCACAAAGCCGCCGCCGCAGCCCTGGTGAAGGGCAAGGAAACAGTGCAAATCAATTGCAATCAGTTGTGCGTATGTCGCTTGAATGGCAGCCAGGTGTTGAGCAATCGAAGTCCGCGCTCCGCTCCTAGCATCTCATTCAGGCTATAGACCTGAGTCGATTAAAGCCTCTGCTTTCTATGGTTGTCAGCTGTTCATTTATTATTGCAAACTCACTTAAATAAATGTTAGCTTTAGCCCCTAAACCATCGATGCATCGAAGTGTCTAACTCTTTAATTGTCCAATTTAAAGTTATTCTTGAGCGCCTGCCAGCATTCGTAGTACTTAGCGTCCAGTTTCTGGCACGTTTCAGCTCCCCATTTGGTAACAGCCAGACTAAGCGACGACTCGAACATAAAGGCCTGAAAGAAGCAACGTGAATAAGTGTTGGGGAAATTGAGGGGGTTAATCGACAAACCTGAGTTCCATCGGCAATGCGTTCAGGCTTAAGTTCAGCCTTGGAAGCACCTTCAAAGCAATTGGCATCTGGGCCATGGGGCGTCATTATCGAGTGTAGAGTAGCCCCACCAGCGGCAAAGCCCTCCTCCTTGGCTTCATAGCGGCCAAGAATGAGGCCCATGAACTCGCTCATGCAGTTTCCTTTAAGATAAATGTTATATATGTATAGATACATCTATTATCGAATTGAACTCACTGTGATAATAGGGCGGACGGAATGTGTGCTCCTGCACAGACCAGCGTGGTGGGAATATGACAAAGTCTGCTATGGCTGTGCCCGGCTTGAGACTCGGGCAGGTGAGCACCGTGAAAATGCTGGGATCACAATGATCGAAGCTAACCGAATTAATTACCATAAACTTGGATAGATCATATTTGTAGGGCACGTAATTGCCGTGCCAGGCAACGACATCGAAAACGCTGTGCTTTTGGTCAGTAACAAACAAGCTGCCTTGGTACTTGGAAATAACATGAAACTCTAAACAAAATGGAAAGAAAACTCAGTTTAAATAAATCAAGCAAATGAAGCACAACACCTGCCTTTGTACGTCTTAGCGTCAAACCAAGCTACTGGTGTCTCAAAGTCTCTGGGATTGGCCAGACCATTGGCCCCAATCGGGCCCAGATCGGGCAAACAGAAATGTCCATCGAACACCTCAAGGAGGTAGCCCCTAAGGTATAGGAATTCCAGAATAAACTACTTTTAATTGAGAGTATGTTCAATAGAAGCTTACCTGCAAGGTGTCTTCAGCTTCACGGCAAAGCGAATGCCTTGTGGAATGACACAGATCTCGTTTGGAGCTACCGTCATGCGACCCAGCTCCGTTACGATATCCAGAGTTCCTTCCTGTGGCACTGAGTAGGGAATTAGTTAGTCTCATTGTAAGTGGATACCTGCCGACCCGACACTTACCTATGAGAAAATCACCGTCGCTATTGTAGAACGCCGAGTTGTCCATGGAGGCGTTGCAGAGATAGACGTGCACGGCCAAACCATGGCGAGCCCTCGCATCGCCAGCACCACAAACCGTATGGAGTCCCTCGACAAAGGTAACGCCCTTCTGATTTGCTCCAGGTATATCGAATGGTTTCCAACGCATCTATAGATGCAACTTAGTGTCATTTGATTGATAAAGAAAAACTGCCTATGGGTCGACTTGCCTGATTTGGATTGGGCGGCTGCTCATCCCAGTTGTGAGTCAAATGCTTAGCGCCTGAATACGGCAGAAAAGGCGTGTGAACAGCGCTGGGCAGTTTCCTATAGAGCCATGTGCGCACGTTCTCGGAACGTGGAGCTGTGAAAGCGGAACCTGACAACTGCTCGGCGTACAGGCCGTAGGGGCATTGCTGGGGCGAGTTCTGTCCCACTGGCAGAGCATTGGGGCAGCGCTCATCCTCGGACGAGAAATGGCCCCCAAAACCTGTTAGATACTAAAATATGCAGTTCCGTTAGTTATTTAAATTCCAGTTTGAACCGATTTAAGCACGAAATATATATATATATATAACTTTAAAATATTCCAGTTGCTCTTCTTATATTGGCTTTACCTTATATTCCGGCATGTGTTTATGCGAAGCGAGATAGTAACAGACTAAGGTTTCTCGAGCAAAGATCGCTGGTATTTATATGAGCTGTATCGATAAGTCCGTTTGCCTCTTATACCCTATAACAGCATCATAACGAGAGTATACTCTGGCTCGGCTATGGCTAGAAGATGTCAAGCTATACCGACTTCTTAGCATATTTTATTTAGTCAGGGTAGCATCTAGTTGAGCACACTCTCAATAAAATATCTTGTTTTTTCTGTTCAGATATCTTGTTGTTTTGTTTATTTTGCTGGGGAAACTAGTCGAGGCGATAAGCCGGTCCCCGCAAAGAGCTAAGCGGCACGTAAACACCTGCTCCTAGTTACCTATGCATCATTATCAGTGCCACACTTCTAAATGTTGTTTTTGTCTTTGTTTTTTTTATGAGATGTCAACAACAACAACAAGTTAATCATATCATATTTTGCATAGCAGCTCAGCGGGTTCTGGGTTCATTCAAATGGATCAAAACAAAAGTTCGAACCGGTATTTGACCGGTAAAGCTAAAGTTAATGCTAAAACTAGATCGTAAGATCTAGATGCCATATGATTTAGCCAGTATTTACTATTTAATATTGTAAACTAAATACCTAGTTTATATACTTTATTGCGGCAAAAGTCAATTTGAAATTATGCAGTATTATTACAGTTAATAATGTATGTTTGTTTTGTTTGTTTTGTTTTGTTTGTTTTGTCTGTTTGTTTGTTGCATATATATGTATATGTATGTATGTATGTACTATTTTAAAATACTTAAAGTACCTTTGTGCAGTAATTAAACCTAAAATAGTTTATAAATAATATGTTTTTAAGACATCAAGCGCTCAAGAGACTCTCACACACTCCAATTGCAGCGCAGCCAAACAATCAACAATAATGTATGGACTGACTTTATCTACATTTCTGTTAGGTTTTCATTTAAAAAACAAGTTTTTTATATAAAAATTTGTTACGATGATCAGCATTGCAGTTTGTGAATGTCATTAAGTGTTTCTCTTGTTTTAATATCGAATGATATACATATATATATCTATATAATTAGTTGCCATAAAAATAAGATCTCTAATGCAGATGCAGAAGCAGTTGCAGTTCTTTTTGCTTTCGAACTCAACTCTCGAAATACTGTACTCTTCCTTTACCCTGCTCTAATTCTATTTCATTGTACATACAATCTCCCGTAGTCAACAATCTCACATTAGAACTCGATTGTGGCTCAACTCGGATGTTTACAGTGAGAATTATATATCTTATGACTTTAACTTGGAGCTTAGGAGATTCGCGTGACATACTATAGGTTTATATATATATAGAGTCATATATATATATTCATAATTGAATGCTCTGCTGCATTAAGGGTAGATACTGATAAGGAAATACTGCATTAACTGGGACATGCGCTTGATAGGGTGCTTGATAGGTCCACAGGCAGTGCCCTAGTCGCCTTTCCTAATCGTGTGATAAGTTTAAGACATCGTCGCCCACACTATTTTTCGGTATCTTCGCTGGCGGCGGTGCGGCCAAATCGGCCACCGAGGCGAACTCCATGCGCTTTTTGGGCATAGCATTGCCCAGCAGTGCGCCCGGTGGTGCCAGTTCGCTGTAGAGGCGACTCAAGTCGGGCGAGGGACGTCGATGTGATGAGCCGCTGCTGCCATCAGACGGCGCTGGAGATGGCGTATTCGAGGGCACGCTTGATATAGCCAAGTCTACGGCACTGAAATTGTATTTACTGCCGGAGTTGGAATTGCCACCACCTGCACCACCACCGCCGCCGCCGCCGCTGATGGACTTGGTGGGCGTGAGGCGTTCCAGTGCCGGTGAGGCGGACGACTCTCTTGTGCGCGCCGATGAAGGCGTCGTCGATTTTGGCGGCTTCATCATCATTGCTGACAGCGATTCCTGCTGAATTTTAAACAGAGCCGACGGCGACATGAACATATTGTTAGCTGCTAGCGTCGACTTTGACAATGGATCCGGTATGCCGTACTTTCCATGCTGCTGCTGAAAGAATGCCGCATAATCTTGCATTTTCTCTTGCGCCAAGGCGTTGTAGTAGGCGGCCGAGTTGGTCAGCGTTGATGAAGATGGAACGCCTGTTGACATTGCAGCCGCTGCCGCTGCTGCTGCTGACGCTGCACTGCTGCCACTGCTGCCAGATTTTGTAGCATTGCCCGCAGCAGCTGCCACAGCAGCAGCAGCGCCCGATGGCGTGGCAAATAACGCATCCAGGTCGGCAGCTGCCTTATTCTGACGATACAGCAGCGCTTTGATCTCCGAATCATGCTTTTCCAATTGCAACAGCTGATTGAGCATGTCTGACTGCATGTCCTTTTGCTTTTGCTTTAAGCTAACTGCGCTGCCGCCACCAGTTGGCGCCAGCCCCCCAGCGCCAGCAGCAAGTAAAGCAGACAACTCGTTGTGTGCTCCACTCATGTGCTTGCTGCCCGTTGAGGCCATAGCGGCAGCAAACTGATTATTCGGATCAAAGAGCTTTGTATAGGTCTGCAACAATGCTGTGTAGTCCGCTTGTGCTGCTGATTGCTGTTGAAGCTGCTGCTGCTGCTGTTGTTGTTGTTGCTGTTGCTGCTGTTGCTGCTGCTGTTGCTGTTGTTTCTTCGAACTGCTGCTGCTGGCAACAGGCGGTGGCGGTATCGATGCAGCCGCAACTGCAGCCATTTGTTGCTGTAGGAACACGTTAAGGTCATTGCTTTGCTTGCTTTGCTGTTGCATGTAGGAATCATAGCCCAGCAGCTTGGACGCTTGTATTAGATTGTTGTAGTCGGCGTTGAGCGCAGCTGCAGCTGCTGCTGCCGAAGCTGAAGATGATGTAGCTGATGTTGATTTTGAGGATTTGCTGCTGCTTGGATTTGCAACTTGCTGATTGCCTGTCAGATAGTTCAAGTCGGACCCAAAGCCCAAAGTACCCAGCGTAGTGGCGCCCAATGCCTCAGCCTGCTGCAGCAGCAGCGCCGCATACTCGGGCGACCGTATGAGTTCACTCATCTTTAGTGGATCATTCTTGAGTTCGTCCAGCTCCTTCATGAGCTTTGTCTTGTACGAATTCGAAGACGAACTCGAATTGGACGAAGATGAGGACGCCGAAGACTTGGAGCGATCCATCTTTGATTTGCTGCCGCCGTTGTTATTGCTATTGTTATTATTGCTGCTGCTACTTCCACTGTTGTTGCTGCCAGTTGGCATGGGCATGTTGAAGCTGTTCGAATAGGCAGCCACTGCTGCCGCCACATTGGGATCATTCAGACTGCCCAGCCCAGCGGCCACATTACTGTTCTGCTTGGAGCCACCAACTTTGGCTGCCGCAGCAGCCAGTTGATTAAGTGAGGAGCTGCCATAATCTTTGCGCTGCTGCTGAAACAGCGAGGCCAAGTCGGCTTGCAGAAAATTGGGCGGCAACTGGCCGGCCAGCTGTGCCAAGCTGGCTGCCATTAGATCATTGGCCGTGGGCAAGCAGGCTGCCGACGGTGGCACCAGCGGCGTAGTCAGATCGTATTTGTTGGGTGTTATGCTCGGGCTATTCCTTGCAATATCGCTGACGCTGAACTTCCCAGGACTCGGCGCAGGCGAGTTGCGAGTGCGTGATGTATGCGACGAGGCATCCGACTTTGCTGGCGAGGGCGAAGCACGCACCGGCAGTTCGAACTTGGCGGGACTGGCAGCATTCGACTGCAGCTGAATGCTGGTCGGGCTGTCTCGCGGCGAGGCCGATTGCACAGCAGCTGCAACGGGTCCACTGTTCGCGTTCGTTGATGGCGTCTGTGGCGGAAGTAGTTGACTCACGACCGCTGCATTCAGTGGCATGGTTGGCACCACGGGAGCTGTGGTTACAGCTGCTGGCGTCGTGTTTGTGGGGTTTGGAGTGGCCAATGGCGACAGCATGCGCACTGGATTCATGTTGAGACCCGAGGGCATGCATAGCTGCTCCTGCAGGGACATTACTTTCAATTCACTGGCTTTCTGCTCAGCCTGCAGCGAGGTTTCCTCCTCCGTTTTGCGTGCCATATCAACAGCAGCCAATTGAAGGCTGTCGCCCATCTGCTCCTCCTTCGGCTGTTGCTCTAATTTAATTTCGTTTGCCAATTCAGTTTGGGGCTGGGTCTCTGTCTTTACTATGACCTCATTGTCTTTTTCATTGTCAATAATTTTAATGGTTTTCGGTGGTATAAAATCATCCTCCTGCTCACAATCCAAGACGGCACAGAGCCAATTCCATAACGCCTTATCGCTCTGCTTCGATGGAAACTTCGGATAGAGCGTGTTCTTTAACTTCTCGTTGTAGGTCACGTCATTGTTGTAGATATTGCGAAACTTAACAATTTCGCCGCGAAACTGAGTATAGTAATCAACGCAGGACTGAATTTCCGTGCGCACTTCTTCGGGTATCTCTTTATCTGGCAGCACAGAATATTGCATCAGCATGGGTCTTCCATATTCCATTGATTGTTTGTTCTCATTTGGTGGCACGATCCAAATACACTTGACCACCGATTCCAAAGTGGGATTCTCTTCATAATAGGGAGCTGCAAAGGCAATGAGAGCAATTAAGCTATATTTCATATTATATATACAACAAACTTACAAATGATTAATGAAACACATGGCGTATACGTTAGATCGCTAACGCCTCGCATTCGTATTTGATAGTCGAGCTGTGCATCGCAGTCGCGTAGAGTGGGTTCAGCTTGAAACTTGGGATGTGAATGATACCAGCCGACGAGCAGCACTTGATCTTGTATCATCATTTTCTGAATATCACGCTCCACTTCCGCGGCACGTTGTCGATCGAAGCGCGTACTGCGACATGGATATGTTTTCGTAATTGTCAATGCTGCAAGGAACAAACATCAGTTTAACGTGACACTAAAACAAACAAGTTCAAATCTGAAGGCCGGACTCACTGTGCGTGTTCATGTCCCAGGTGCCGCCCAGGTATCCGCACACCTCGCGCACCGTCAAATGACAGTGGAAGTCAGCCAGCAACAGGGCCGAGGAGGTGATGGTCAACAAAAACGGTTGCAATTTGCCAACCGAAGTGAATGGAATGGCCTCAATCATCATATTGGCATCACTGCAACAAATACGTTCATTAAATAATAGGCAAAGGATAATCTTCTTAGCCACTTACTGAATTATATTGCGATTGGCAACCGTGTTATGTGGAAATACTGTTCGTTTGACAACCAGATCTGGTGAATCGGTCTTGCGTTCTGTATCTAATTAAAAAATATATAAAAATTAGATTATTTAGACTTAGTTTTATATGAGCAAAATACGGAGCAAGCGTAATTTATCAATGTTATTGTAAGTTTAAGATATAACTAAGATCATTGGTTTATACAATACTAAATCTATTTATGCCTGGGAGTCGAGCCGGGAGGCTCCTTGTCTAAGAGACAAGGCCCTTAGCCAACTCATCTAGACTCTGCTATCGAATCACTTTTTACATATTCAATAAAGATTAATTCTTTCTCTATTACCTGGATCGCCGTCTTCGGGCGTCGACTCCTTTTGTAGAGCACATTTTCTCAAATAGGTATTCTTATATGCATCCAGTTTCTTGCCCTTATACTTCACGGATGCCCAGCCGCAGCCACTTTTCTTCTCGGGATTGATAATGCGTTTGCAGTGCATGGCCCAGGCGCTGGGCGTTAAGAATATGGTTTCAGTCTCTTGTGATTTGATTTTACCGTCCGACAGCAAGTCGCCCACAAACTTTTGTCCTAGATAATCAATAGTCATCAACGATTTTCCCGGTTGCAGCACATTTGCGGCCATCAGCGTCTGCAATGTGACTGTGCGGCCAGTCCCATTGAATCCCTCATAGTTTTCTTTCGCCTGTGCCGAAGAAAATGCAACATTATTCCAATATGCATTCGGATTATGCCAACTGTCACAAATGACGCTCACCTCATCATCGTTCTCGTCATCGGGACCATCGCTGTCCACGTCCTTTTCGCACAGACTGTCCTCCAAGATAGATATCCGGCAGGGTGCAATACTTTCAGCAGGAGTTGCTTCTGGTTCGGCGGTTTCTGCTTCGGCTTCTGCCTCAGCCGCATCCGCGTCCGACACAGACAAATCGCGCTCCCCATCCACTTCGCCGTCGCTTACATCGTCATTTGTTGTTTGTGGCGGCTGAGGCGTCGAGTCGCCCTCGCCTTCACCCTCGCCGTCTGTGCTGCTGCCCATTTGGTTTTCGCGTGTGCCTAGTGGCTCGCCGTCGGGCAGTAAACCATTTTCCACACCGTTTTCCATACGCTTATTGTCTAGCCTTTAAAAAAAACCTATTAAAAAAATCACGATAAGCCGCAGCAGCCGCAGAATTTATGTATGTATTCCACGACTTTGCTTCTTCTTCTTCGTGCCTCAAACGAAGATTGTTGGACTTCTGTTAACTTAACATTTGCCAAAGGTGTTATCGATAACCGAAACATGAAATAATTTTTAAATGTGAAAAAGTTAATGAAAAACTCTCTTTAAAGAGTGCACATCATTATTTATAATAATGTCAGAGCATTTACTGGCTGAAAAAATGAAAATAAGTATTTTTTTTATGAATTTGAAATTAACATCTGCTAACTCGCTACCAATCGTTGTCTGCAACAAATTAATAACATAACTATTAGCGATACAGCTGTTTTAAACACTTATCGATAATTAGTGTTGTGCTCAGAGCAATTTGCACGATTGAGTTATAGTAGGTTATGCAAAGCGGCCTGTTAAGTTAACAGTGTGACGTCACTTTATCGGAAATTGGTGTACGGGCGCTGATCTTTGTATGAAAATTAAGCGATTTTGACACTGTTATCTATCTCAAAGCCAGTAGACAAAATAAAAACGTTAAGTGGCGATAGTTACTAGTTCTAAATAGATTCCCAAATCGGACAATATATTGGTTTTACTAATTATTTTTGTTCCAAGTCGTTTTATATGCAGTGATCGCTCAGGTAATCCTTTGACCGAGTTTACTTTCGTGTTGAATAGCTATAACTTTCTATTTCAAGGCTTTCATTTGCAAAAGTAAATAGTATTAGTAAGTATTATTCGTCTCCCATCAATCCACATCATTACATCTACCGCTTTTTATCATTTTATTAAGGATCTGATGGCTAAAGGTGACGTGCAGCATCATTAGCTTCTGTCAAGATTTCTGGAGCTGATTCAGGCAGATGATGTCTTTCTTAAGGCTCTAAGCTAAGAATCATACTCCTTCTTCGATTTTGTAGCCAAAACACAGTTTTGTTTCATTCTTTCGGATGCTTCTGACATTGCAACAGGTGTAAACAGCAGGTTCATTGAAGTGCCTTCTATGTGTATTACATTTAAATATTTGGATAGATTGGCATAAATAAGCATTACTCACTGGCGAAAACCCAGTCAGCACTGTCTATTAACCATTTATTCTGACATATTATCCATTTTGGCCATATCATTGCTGCTGCCAAAAAGCCTCGAAGTTTATGCCATTATCTTCCAAATTTGTTTATTTTAATGGAATAAAATCAAGCATTGACCATTTATGTGGTGTCTATTATTGAAATTGGGTACTAAATAGTTCATTTTGGTTGCTTTGGACCACTTGCCGGATATCAGTTTAAGTGCCCGCCAAACTTCAGTTGAGATAACAGAGCACAATCCGAGAATGTGACGTCACAAGAGCCCTGTTAGTTAACATTAAAAGTAACGGAACTGGTCTTTGCATAACCTATGGTGTCTTTTAACAGTGAGCAATTTGCACCACCAAAGAAAATGTACAAAAATAGAGTATAAAGAGCGCTGACCACTTGATCTGTATATAATATAATAAAAATAACAAACCCAGTTCGTTATTTAACTATAGTTTGTAAATCAACGAATAAATAATTTAATTTTGTGATGCTGCCAATTACCCGTGCTACAATAAACAACTTCTGCAGAGCATGTTTACAAGATTTAGACCAATCAAAAAGTACACAACTGCAACATAATTTGAAAGAGGATCTGCAACTCTTACGCATTGTGGAATTATTGGCAGACGGAGTACAACCGATGACAACAAGAATGAAATTGCACATGCCAACTCGTCTCTGCCATAACTGTTATACGAAAATTGGCATATTTTGCCAATTTGCAGAGATGTCCATCTGTTCGAAAATGGCGCTAAATGAAATAACGGCCGAACATCTCGATATAACGGAAAATACTAAATTCAAAATGATTTGCGCAACATGCTTTAAAATTAAATCGAACAATTGTGCTCTCACACTTGAGCTGCAGAATCTGCTGCGACTCATATTTACGGGAATTAGTGATAAGAAGTCGCTTGCCAAAAGCATATGCAAAAATTGCACTCAGAAATGTAAAACTTTTCTAGAATTTCAAAAAACACTGCAAGGGAGTGTACAATATATCAAATCTACTATAATATCAAAGACAATAGATACGATAGGACTCAACAACAATAATCACTCTAGCATTGAAAATGGTATCGAGGAAAATGAAGATCAGGTGAATAGAATATACAGATTATTTTTAAAAATTCAAAAAAATATTTTATAATATTTTTAGCTGACCAGCGAAAGAGAACTGGACATTGAAAGTGATTCTGATATGAATCATATTATAATAAACTCATTAAAGCCCTTAAATCAATGCCCATACTGTCAGCGCGAGTTCAAGCGTAAGGCCCACTTAAGTGACCACGTGAGATTGGTTCACGAAGGTCTTCGTCCATATAAATGTGATTTCTGCGAACGCTCGTTTGGATTGCCCAGAACCTTGCGCATCCACATCATGGGTCACACGAAGGAGCGTCCCTTTAAGTGCAGCATTTGCCAGAAATCGTTTCGGCAAAAGACTGAATTGAATCTTCACATGAATATTCACTTGTCGAACTCGAAATTTCGCTGTCCAATTTGCTCACATGATCGAGCCAGCCAAGAGGACCTCGAGAAGCATATCGCTCGACACAACAACAAGGAGGGATATCAGTGCAGCACGTGTGGACGTAAATTCAAGAAGCTTTGTCATCTGAAAGAACACGATGATGCTGTGCATCTGAAACTGCGTCCCTTTATTTGCACCCATAATAACTGTGGAAAGGCCTTTGGCGCACGCAAAACACTCTACTCACATCAAAGGACTCACACGGGTGAACGTCCTTTCACTTGCAATATTTGTAATAAACAGTTTTCGAGTAAAGCAACTCTTTCCCGACATTTACATTCACACAATGAAACGCTCGTGAAAGAAGAACTTATTGAGTAAATATAATAGTCACAAAATTATATTCACCAAAAATGAAACCAATATGTGTTTGCATTATTTTATTTTAAAATTTCCGCCACTTTGCGATATCTACAGTAGTCTCATCACTACATTTACTATCGATAGTGGTGAAAAAGATATGTATCGATAGAGTTATCGTTTGTCTATCGTAAAAAAAGCGCGCAGGCACAAGGAAAGCCGGAATATATTTTGACTTTTTCTGTAAAGTGTTAAAGAGCTAGAAAAATAAGCTTTAATGGCGCTCTGGGTGGACAAATACCGGCCTCGTGAGTTATCCAAATTGGATTACCATAAGGTAAACATGCATATAGTCCTCAATACATTGCTACGACTGATATCTTTGGTATTTTAGGACCAGGCTGAGAATCTGCGCAATCTATGCAAACAAAGTGATTTTCCGCATCTGATGTTCTATGGCCCATCCGGAGCTGGCAAGAAGACCCGCATAATGTGTCTGCTGCGTGAAATGTATGGCGCCGGTGTGGAGAGGCTGCGCAACGAAACAATGAACTTTACCACGCCTTCAAATCGAAAGATTGAAATAATGACAGTTGGGAGCAATTACCACCTGGAGGTGAATCCCTCAGATGCCGGCATGTACGATCGCACTGTTGTCATAGATCTGATCAAGCAGGTGGCACAAACGCACCAAATAGACATCAACGGCCAGCGCGAGTTCAAAGTAATTGTGATCTCTGAAGGAGACGAACTGACCAAAGACGCCCAGCATGCGCTGCGTCGCACTATGGAGAAATACGTCGCCACGTGCCGCATTATACTCTCGGTCAACTCCACGTCTCGCATCATTCCAGCCATCCGTTCGCGTTGCCTAGGCATTCGAGTGCCAGCCCCCAACGAGACGGAGATGACAGCCGTCCTGCAAAACACATGCAAGCGCGAAGGGCTCGTATTGCCGCCGGAGTTGGCCAAGCGCGTGGTCGAGAAATCCGAAAGGAATATGAGAAGAGCACTGCTGATGCTGGAGGCCTCCAAAGTGCAGCAATACCCGTTCACGGCGCAGCAGCAAATTGCCGAGCTGGACTGGCAAGTGTATCTGCGCGAGACAGCATCCCAAATTGTGAGCGAACAGACTCCAGCTAAACTGGAAAAGATACGAGATCGTCTGTACGAATTGCTCTCGCAAGGCGTGCCGCCGAATCTCATCTTTCGTGGCCTCGTCGAGCAGCTGGTCAACAACTGTGATATGTCCATCAAGGCAAAGACACTGGAGTATGCCACACAGTACGAGCATCGCATGCAGAACGGCGCCAAGCACATTTTTCACTTGGAAGCATTTGTGGCTCAGTTTATGAACATCTACAAAAAGTTTCTTGCCGAGCTGGTGATGACTGATGACTTTTAACATAATTTTAATATATATATATACTTTTTCTATGAAACCCGCACAATACATAAGGAATTCTTAACCAAAAATTTGCTGCTGTCGGTTTTGTCTCTCAGTTAATATAGCTAACTTAATTTTATCGTCTGTGGTGCGCTTCACAGTCTCAATATATCGGGCTACTTCCTCCTCCAGCTTGGCATGTGCCTGCAAATAATAAATAAGATATGTTAGATGAGAACTATAAAAGAATTTATGATCAATTACCACTTCGTATTCAATGTGTTGACTGCCATTGACGTGCAAGCCATGCAGCAGTAGATCAACCGTGTTGATGGGGAACGAGAGCTGTGGACTAGTCACATTGACTGAATGCTTAAAGTCGAAGTACTCGCTGCCTGCTCCCAGCATGGCGCCAATCATTTCGCACGCCAGGTCGGCTGCGTCAAGCAAACGATTGTGCTTCACTAGCAGATGGAGCAGCTCCCGAGAGTTGGCCAGCTTGTATGAGTCGTACAGCCATTGTGGCAGAAATGCATTCAAATTTAGTATACGGTTAGCGACGCTTTTGCGTATGGAAGTCGACTCGTTGAGCTCATTGTCGACCACTAATTTCTGCAGCAATGACCAAGCCATGTCCGCTGCACTGCTGCGATGAGCCAGATCTGTAAAGTTATTTAGATTTATGAATTTTGGTTTGTTTGGATTAGATTAATTCAATCATTTATACCTGCTAAGTCATTGTTCTGCAACCAAACCCAAGCATCCTTAGTCTTATCCTCGCAGGTGCTAACGCAAGCAGCCGCCAGACTCTCAAATATGGGCAGCACGGAGAACGTATGACCCCTTGCCAGCTTCAAAGCTGCTGTATATAGACCACAAGTGGCCAAGAGGTATGAGAGCTCTTCAGCACCGGCCATTTCATAGGCGCCGACATCTTTGCGATGTTGCGACAGCTCTCTTAAAGCCTCCGTGTGTAGCAGCTCTCGGCGAATATCGCTCAATTCAAGTACAACGACTTCATGAATTCTTTCAATCTCCTGTAAGTCTTCTTCGTTATTGGACATGTCCATGGCCAGCTTATCGTCACCAATTGTAGGTTTAGCAATCCATCTATACCGAGAATCCACCAAGTACAAGCAATTTATGCAAACCAACAACGACGAGCATCGTTTCTGGAGCGCATCGGGTGCATCGCTGTCCACTTGTAGACGCATGGCCTGCTCATACATGACAGTCGCAGCTGGAAGAGAAAGCATTCATATAACTAGGGTATATATATTTAAACAGATAATTTACCTTTTCGCATATTTCCTTTGTTGGCATGAAAGGCGTATAGAAAATTATAGACTTCGTTCTGATCTATGCTCAGAGATCGTGCACGAGATTCAACAATGTTCTCAAATTCCTCTTGCAGGCCATTATAAGGCAATTGCATAAGCAGATCAAAGCGTTTGCATTGGAAAAGCATTATGACCAATTGACGCAGGCAATCCTTTCGCCGCGACGTATCCGCGTTATAGACCAAAGCGTGGTATGCTTCCTCGTAGTGGCCCAGTTGTAAATGGTTATTAAATACGATCGACTGGAACATTGGCAATTGAGGATCATCCACATTCAGCTTATTCATAGCTACGTGGGCCAGTTTAATGATATAATCATAGGCCGAATGCTGTTCAAATAGTTGTATAACCTTTAGATAATAATGCACCACAGCCTGTTTGGTTTCCGCTTTTGTTGGCACAAATTTTTTTCGTTTAAGCACTTTCGAAAGGTTGGAATAGAGTGGAGTGTTTTTCAGCACTTGTTCAAACATAAATGGTTCTTTGAGCACACTCTCTTGGACTCGCTCGAACAAATTAATTGCTTTTTGCGGTTCGCCGCAATCTAACAGGGAAACTGCCAGCATGAAGCTTCCTGAAAGACAATAATAGTTTACAACCGAATATAAAACACTTCAATATATGCATTTACGTGAATCAGCTTTCTCGGGACACCAGCCCGACAGAAGGCGCTCATAGTCCTGAATGATTATATGATGGCAAGTACCAAAAAGCCATTCAGGGAATACATCATTCCATGCCTCTGGCCAGCTGCAATGATATGTTATTTATCATAATGAACAAAATCAAAGTATGTTTGCTACTTACAGCATCTGATTGACGCATCCGACCAGCTGTAGTAGAATTTGACGCATTGATAACTGATGCGCTAATGCATTGGGTTCCTTTAACAGCATCGACAGTGCACTAAACAGGCCCTTTGATTGCAAAAACAAGCAAAGCAGCGTTGTTTGATTGTTCAAATATATTTTACTCGAATAGGGCCTCGTATATCCGCTGAAAAGCTGTGCTCGAGTCAGACGCTGAATAGAAACCTCACTGCACATGCAAAAGACATCAAGTTAAAAAAAGCTTTCTTAAGAGTATTAAAGTTATGTCTTACAAGTTAACTGGCGTATTAAGGGAAATTGGTGTCTCGGAGATCCAGACAAGTGTGTAGTAGGAGTTTAGGAAATTGAGATTAGTCATAACAGTGTAGTCGTTCTTAGAAGCGTGTCCATATAGAATGTACTGCAAAATCAAAAGGTTTCGGCAAACGGCAAAGCTGAAAAATAAAAAAAAAATTTATTATTCTTATATTTCATCAAACTGCAATGAATTGAGTAATTGAATTCCTACCGTATCATTGCCATTTGCTTGACAGTCTCAGCGAGAATGGAAATTCCATATTCGCTGCCAAACAATGCTCCTGTCGATTGCAGAAAACGCGTTGACTTAGAATGACCTTAAATTTAAGATTTCGAGTCAAAAAACAATTTACCAATGTATTCCACATTATTCGTAATATACCTGCGAAGTCTGGATGCGCATCTGAGTCGACGATGGCAAGTGAATCAAGCACCATACTAATGGCAGCATCCACGATCGTGATCGACTGTAGTTTTTTCCTGATTAGCTCGATACACTCAACTGGCAGTGAAATGCCATCGTTATCATCAATATTATCATCACCCTTGGTAATTTGAATTAACAATTTGGTAAGGACTTCATCATCGCGCTGGTAGATTTTCTTTTCCATCTCCATTTTGATATCTTCGCTTAGAAACTTTTCCAATTGATTAACGACCATCATCAGTTCAATGAACCCGTGGGCTGCTACAATATCATTTTTGCAATAAGGTGCCACAAAGGATGTCACATCCTTGTTATGTTCTCCGACAAGCATTAGATGCTCGAGCATTTCACAAGGACGTAGCAACGCAAAGGATTGCCTGCGGATAACGCAAACAGCATCCATGGCACCCAAAACGGACAAGCCAGTTGGCTCAGAGAACTTGACGTGATATTGCTCACAGCAGGAGTAGAAACGATCCCAGAGTCTTGTCGCAATCTCTAAATACTCCTCGTCGCTAACAACGAAGTCTTTCAGTTCATTTTGTATCTCGTCCTCGACCGTCTGACAGACCTGCTCCTTGAGCATGCTCATTGTTAGTTGCTTAATATCGAATTGCATGTTAACGCGTCTGAACATCTGTAAAGAAAATCAACAGAGTTAATTGTGCATCATTAGATAGATCTTAGATAGCTTACATAAAGGGCCTTAGCGATTACGTTGCGATCAAATCGACCCGGATGAAATATATAGGAACAATATGCTTCGCGGGGATCGACGCCCTGCTCTATGGTGAGACAATATCGATCCGGTGGGGGCTCCAATGCAGCCGACACCCATTTAATTGAGCTGTCAGCATCTAAGAAAATCGCCGACACATTGAATTCACCATCAGCATTGCTCCACAATGTCCAAATATGCGAGCAAGTTGCATCGAAGTCAGCCAAATCCATTTGAGGAGCTGGCACCTTATGGAGCACAGCTAAGCCCACAGTTTTGGTATTCGTGTCGCTCGCTTGATTGCATACAATGCTCAAGCAAATAAATTCAGATTCCCGTTCATGCGACAAAAATACACAGAAATTATGATCATCTATTTTGCGCAGCAAACTGTTTTGTGCTATATAAAAGAAAAGGAAAATGAAAATAGATACTTTCAGATTAGCGCTTGTAAAACTTACGACCCTGAGCACCTTGAGACTCGGCGCAAACATAGGATGCAACACTCTGTAAGCTGGCCACCGACCACAATCGCAGCTCATTATTTCTATAGAGTACCAGGAGAAACATTCCGCTATCAATGCGACTGAATGCCATTGAGATAGCTCCTTCTAGATTTTCGCCTCGTCCGCTGCAATAGAATTTAATCACCATTTATATAATAAGTTATCTACTTCAAGACTTACGTTAGGGCGCCCTTTAGGTTGGACAAAAAGCGCGGCATTAAATGCGACTCTTTGACTTCGTGTGACACAGTGCTGCCCGTTCGACAATTCATAATATAAAGCATAAGTTTTGAATGGTAGTCGACTGCAAAATATGCCTCTTCGCTATCACCCGACATGTCGGAGGCTGCAAGATGTGGCACGTTGATAGCCATGGCTCCATCTAGCACATAGAACGTGCTGCGATCCTTCATGAATGCAGCCGCATCGTAAAATATGGAATTCCTGTGCAAGTCCACTGCAGCAGCAGATGATGAAGATGAACTATCCCTCTGCAAGGGAAACACAATCCTATGAATGCTGCTAACGGTCACCGCCAAGAGGGTGACGGTGTCTGCCTGCTCGGAGAGCGAGACATTTAGCACCGCGGAGTCCGTAAAGTGTAAACGTAGATGGTTCCTTAGTAGCGATATATCCAAACTAACTTCAGATAGTTCCACGATATCTTGATATGTACGCCTTTAATAATATCAATCTGTTAATCAGATATATATGTATGTATGTATGTATATACCAATGCTTACCAATAAATAAAGCGATTCCTATTTTGACCATTAGTAAAACAATTGTAGCAATAGCTACCCGACTTGCCAAAAGTCTTGATATCCTGCAGAGTACTTTGTGTGCCTGTTTTATTCAGTAAAAACATACATTTAGCAATATTAACGACAACTTTGCCAACTCTAACAAGTAGAATTGGCAGATGGTACAACAGACAACTCACCTGTATTTATTTCGACTTCTATCCACTCCTCGGGGTTTATATTTCTAGGTATAACCTCTCGATAGCTCATATTACATTTAGTACCCATCTTTAACTAAAAATTTGATCACGAATATTATAAATATCTCGCTGAATAGCGGTAGCCGGCAAAAAAACACGCGCGTCTTATCGTTTTTTTAACGCTATCGATTGCATTAGGGATGACAAATTACCATCGATATCCAATTGAGATCGATATAAAATAGTACAATATATATAAAATCAAATACAATTTGTCAGTTGCAGTAATTCCATTAACTTCAGGAAGACATTGGGAATCTCTGCAAATTTAAAATACATAATAAATATTCTTGTGGGCCAAAAAGACATTTAGCCTTATACGATGTATTGTTCACTATGGAACTAGCAGCCGTTACTGACTCACTGTTAACAGTGTTGGCAATGTTATCATTAGACGCCAAAACATGTGCAGACTTGTTATTTAGCTGCAATAGGAATTTAATTTTGTATCTGATAAAAAAATGACCGAAAAGGATAAGAACACTGATGTTTCATCCCAAAATGAGGATGACATGCTCATTTGCTTGCCTGGAGACCGTTTGTGTCGCGTGGAGGATAACATCGTTGTGGGACAAGGTACCTACGAGCAAGGCGGCTACATTTATGCCAGCAAATCGGGAATTATCAATATAGACGAATCAAGTGAAAAAGTAAATATACTGATAGATGTATATGAGTGAGCAACAACTAATCAATTTACATTTCAGTATCAAATTGTAAGCGTACACAAGCCTGGCTTTCATTTGACCATACCGGCAACAGGCGACGTCGTCACAGCTCGCGTGCTAGTGACGACACCAAAGTTCGCAAAGTGTGCGATATTTTGCGTGAGGAACGTGCTCCTCGAGAGCAGTTATCGAGGTCTGCTGCGCAAGGAGGATGTCCGCGAAACGGACAAAGACCGCGTGGATATTTATAAGTCATTTAAACCCGGCGATGTCATCTTGGCGCGCGTTGTCAACCAAATGGAGCAATCCTTTATGCTAAGCACAGCGGAGGCAGAGCTCGGCGTGGTAGTTGCCTATGCCAGCGATTATCGAAAAAATCGAGTTCCCATGGTGCCCATTGGCTGGAGCGAAATGCAATGTCCTCAAACGACGATCAAGGAGCCTAGGAAGGTGGCGAAAGTATTGCCCGAAAGTTCAATTATGTCTGAAAAATAAAACAAATATTTACGGACTACAAATATCTCTAGCTCTGAGGGAAAACATCGTTGTCTTCATGCTAAATTGGCAAAAAATGTAAATTTAAAATTTGTAATATTAAGTTATTGAAATTATTTGCATAGCTAAATGAGTTTTGTATGCATATATTCTGGTATCTTCACTTTAAGCAATTCTTCTTGCAATCCTCTTCGGAATCAAACATATTCTTTGTGCCCTGGCAACCACCATAAGTGAAGGATTCGCAAAGTTTCTTTGCCTTTATGAAGCGCCACTTGGGAAACATCGCTCTGCAAGGACCCGTTTCACTTGGATTGTCATCGCATAGTTCTGATAGATATAGCGATATAGCCAGTCGTTAGCTGCATTGGGTGGGCTACTTACTCGCATTGTAAGAGCAGCAGATATGAATAACCAGTAGAAGAATTACAATCATGGGCCAAATGAAGGACCTCATTTTAACTTTGAATTCGAATTTTCAGGAATTTTAAATTTTGGTTGGTCGCCAAAACCTAATTTCCTCCTGACAATTGACACAAACTGATGTTTTCTATGTTCACAGAGTGAAAGCCTTCCTAGTATGCCTAAAAGATCTTATTTTCAAAATCGAGTGTCAATTAGTTTTATGATTTTCTGTCCTACTTTTAAAATGTTAGTTAACAGTGGAGCAACATTAAAGTACTAAGAAATAAATAATGTTAATTAGCGGTCTGTAAACATATTGATGTTAGTTAACAATACAATAACTAACATAATGTTGTTAAAGTTTCTGTTAACTCAGTTGTGTTAACTCAATGTTAACCAAAATTTCCACTGTATTGTAACGTTTTTCAGCATAAAATCTCGAGTCGTTATAACGATATAACGACTCAAAGTGCACGCTAACCGGCTCTCGACCCATAAGAAGACGCCACTTTGGAAACCTTCTCAGCCAATAAGTAGAAATAAACCTACTGTAAATATACGTTTAAATTAGTAATAATTAATCTAAACTTGGCGATCTTAGTATAAGACACAAGGTTGACAGTAGAGAAAACAAACATAAAAAAATGTGTAAATATAAATGCATTTTACTTTGTTGCAATGAATGACATTTATTAACAGTTAATTTACAGATTGCTGTTAACTTACCTTACTTACGTTGACTTACAGCTTACAGACTGTTGAAGGCCTATACTTCATGTAAATAACTGCTGACAGAGAAAACTTTTATATTTCTGAACCATTGCATTGTAATGATGCTTGAGATGTTTTCTATATGTATATAAACGGATATTATTATAAGATAAAAATTTTTTTTCAGCGGTTTATTTGCAATCTTTCCTATAGGACAATCAGCAAATTATGTTAGCTTTACATTAACATTTACGTTTTTAAATTTAGTGACTAGAGGTAAACTAGGGTGTAGTGGATAGGAGTTATATCCCAACGTTGTGTAAGGTCTAGTGGGTGGCATATTTTTATATGATATATATTTTCCTTAATATTCTCATGTTTGTAGTACTTTGAATTGATTAACTCCTCGTTAAGCGGTCTAGTCTATCTTTTGTTATATTCCCAACCATAATCAATTAATTACCCAATTTAATGGTCTTTTGATTCGACTGTCTTGATTGTTTTTCACAAGAGGACAATTTATGGGGCAAAGTTATAAATAGATCTCGTGCAGAGCATAAAACTAATGCCTTTAGGAATTTGTCAATTCGGTGCTAAACTCAATAACAATACGAATTATGCTGCCAGGCAAAATGGAATCGCGTGCTCAGGCATTATAGACGGCTATAACTAATTCAAGCCTTGTATCTCATGACAGGTAAGTAGGTCCGCAGGGTCAATGACTAAGTTGATGCCACGATATGCCCTGACAATAGGAAAATTAGTGTTACAGGTGTGTGCACAACAAAAAGTGGCTTAAACACACACACTCAATGTCTCTCTCTCTCTCTCTCTCTCTGTCTGTCTCTCTTCTGCAACATATTTGTTGCAATGGACAGGGAAATGGACAGACCGGCAGCCAATCATTGTTTGATCAATACGTAGCGCGAGTTGTTTTGGCCATTACAATGCCGGTTAATATTCAATTGAAAATAAATAAAACCAATATGATATTCAAATGAATCGCTCAGCAGTAGTCAGTGTCTTAGCCTTCCAAATGATACTGGGGGGACTGCCTGGCTGACTGATGTATTGCCTGGGAACTGCTCATTCAGAATACAACTACAGAGAGGGCAACGACAACGAGAACGGCAGCTCCGGAAAAATGGTTCAGATATCTCAAAGTGAGGAGGATATTAAAATCTCCATTGAACTGAATAGGTTGGTCACCCGGAAGCCAGATGTGGTGCTCCTGCCGCAGTACATAAAGTTCAACAATCCGCCAATATTCTTTGAGCGGCATCTCGCGCAGGAAATTGATGAGATGGCCAGTTACTGTCGCATTTTCAAGCATGAGGCGCGTATTGTGCTCATCAAGAAGGACTTGGGGATCTGGCCGGAGCTGTTCCAGAAGCTGGACAAAGAGGCTTTGATGGCGAAGCGCTTGGAAATCGCCAATCTAATTGTGGAGCGCAACAAGAAACGTGACGAGATGGCCTCGGAGCGTTATGAGAATAAGCGACGCGCCGAAATCGAAAAGGAAGTTAAGCGTGAAGGCGACATGCGAGATCGCGTCAAGAAGTTCCAGGAGGCCGCCCGCCAAGAGGCGCTCATGGTGGGCGTGCGTAAAGCAACGCATGTTAAGCCCAACGGCTCGCTGCTTGGCAACAACTACTCTGACAACGGCAACGGCATCAACAAACAGCAGCCGACAGTGGACGTGCGTCAGGCGACGCCGGTGGTGCGTTATCAACCACCGCTTGCAATGTCAGCGGTGCGTGGCAATGGACGCATTAGCGTGAGCTTCTCCAGTCAGCATAAGATGAATACGCCGAAGCGCGAGTCCCAGGAGGGAATCCAGATGCCGTTTACTATACATGATAAACTAAATGGAAATCCGCCGGCCAGAGAGAAAACTCCAATGGAGACGCTCGACGAGTGAAAAAGCATTTAAAGCAGTTGAAAATTATAGATGTGTGAGTGTGTGTGTGTGGGGGTGTGTGTTTGACAGGGGGTAAATGTATGTGTGTGTGTGTGAGAGAGATTTCTGAATAACTGAAAATAAATATACATTGTATGTCAACTAATGCCATTTGAAAGGAACTATAGATTGGGTAAAGTTGGCTTAAGATTCATGTCTAAGAATACACTCGGATTTTAATTTAAATTGGAATAGTTTTATAGTTTTATTTTAAATTAGATAAAATATACAACAATTATTACATATGCATATCCATTATACTTTTTAATAAGCTTTTCAAACAAAAAATAATTATACACCTTTTCATTAGAGTGCTTCGGTATAGATTATTATTTAGAATATATTTATATACTTGCATATGCATGTAAGATTAACGGTATATACTTTATATATTGCAATTTCATAGCGTGTGTGTAAAATGCTTTCGACTTTGCTTCGAGTTATTTATATGATTTAATTTAGTTTCTATATTTACAAACTTTTCAATTGTCACTTTTTATTGTTAATTATCGTTTTTGTATTCGAGTTTCATAGTGTTTATATATCGGTTTAATATCCAAAAAAGCAAGTCAAATATCTTCTACTTTATATTATTTTGTTTTTCCAATTTCAATTTTCATGTTTCCAATCGACGCCCAGACCGCCTAATCCTTGACATCGGTGCTGGGCGCGTATGGAAAGGAATTGAAGACAAGATTTAGCAATAATTATCCTTATTGGCATCCTGCATCAACGACACGAGTATTAATTCCCTCACGAGGCTTAGGCTTAGCCATGCTACGAATATGAATCCATACAAATACCTTTATATATAATATATATATAAATATGTTAATTGAAATCAAATAAGATTTCAATAGCGATTACATATATGTGTATATATATATATATCCATAATTACTCTTGGTATGTGTTTATATATGCGTGTAAATATGTACAATTCGATTTAAATTTTGATTTAAGGTTTAGTATATAGTAGATAGGTATGTACGCATATTGGGATACTCTTATAAAGTATGGTAAAAAAAGCTTTGGCGCTTCGTAGTAATCCAATCATAACACATCCTGTATCAGTTATCTTTGGAATTACTTTTTCTTCTTGTTTTTCGCAATTTTATCCGGCTTAACCGAAGCCATCAGGGATCAAGCAGAGGTTTCATTCGTTTCCATCCAGCCCTCACTATCATCCTCACTGTCGGAATCTTCCGACTCCGACAGCTCAATGGCCACTCGCCTGGCCAAGATCGATGCCACATCCAACATTGCTGTGTTGCGTTCAATTTCCTTTAGCTCCGACTTTTCCACCTTTCGCAATATAATACCTGAAATATCATATTTTCATTTAGAAGATTGTCTTAAAAACTGTTAGTCTGTGTTTTGTTACCATCTCGAATAGCCTTCATCAAATCGTTGCGTGGATCATGGAATGGCGCCTGTATCTTTTTAGCACTGACAATGTGTGAGCCACCATTTGGCTGGCAAAGCTGCAGTTCCCCATTGGCCAATGCCTTTGGCATAATTTGGTGTGGATGCGGCTGCAATTGTACAGCACCGAGACCGCCCTCGTCCACTGGCGGTGGTGGTGGCGGCGGCGGTGGCGCTACATTGGGTGGCGACATTTTTGGTGAGTGCTAAAGAAGAGAAAACAATTTGAATTATAAATCTTGCACAACTGATATATAGATAGATAGGTACACCCACCTGATCGGGCACTGGCGGCGGCGGGGGCAAGTCGCTTAGCGAGTTCAGCTGATTGCTGTTTGTGATTCCCATGCTGTTGAAAGTGTTGCTTAGCTGCGCCATAACCATATCGTTCGCATTATGGGCACTGTTGCTGGGCGCCATCTGCGGAGAGCCAGCTCGCGATGTGCTGTTGGTGCGGCCCAGTAGCTTAGCTGCCATATGACCGCCGGCCATGCCGTTCATTCCCGACATCGGCGACACCACGTCCGGCACTGGCGGCGGCGGTGGCAGCGCATCCCGACTCGTCGACATGCTGCGTCCACGTGTGGGCGTATTGGCATTCGATGCCGTGGGCGTGCCGCCGCCACTGCCATTCGATGGCGGCGCTGGTGGCGGCTGCGATGGTCGTGGCTTAGTGCGCGATGGTGTGCCCGGTCCATAAATCTGTTCCGGCGACATTGCGCCCTGTCCGCTCTGTCCATAGATCGCATGCGACTGATGGTAAAGTGAGCTATCGTACAGCTGTTGCTGCTGCTGCTGTTGTTGCTGCATGTGCATATGCGACGCAGCCGATATGCCATTGGTACCATACGCAGCTGCATATTGATTCGCCGCTGTTTGTGGCGTGAGGGGCTCGTAGCCACTGCCATCGATTTGCTCTGACTGGTAGCTGCGCCGCAGCTCAATGGAATTGGGCCGCAAGGGGCGTGTGTCGTATATGCCCATGTCTGAAAAGCAGCCCAAAAATATTATTAATACACTCAACAGTTATTCGAAAACAAATTCAAACATATATAAATGTATAAAACAATAAACGGAAACGGATAAAACGTATTAAGAAAACACATAAAATTGCAAAAGAGAATAAAAATTATTGCAAGCAAAATCTGTATTTTTGTGAGTCTGCGAATAAAATGAGATTCGTATTAATTAAAATTAGTTGAAATGATTAACGCACAGAGATCAATTAAAGTGCGTTAACTAGATTAAGACCAACGAGCAAGGCTGGGAATTGTTAGCAAAGCAAAACCTTCAAGGGTTAAGCAGTCAAAGCTTGTGCTCAGGCGAACCCATGAGACCCAATACTTTGAATAGTTGCCCAATATATATATATATGATATATAATCTAATGTAAATTCCAATTATATCTCCATTGTCAAACGTGCAATTCCCAATCCTCTCTTTGAGTCTTAAAAGTGTAAAAAGAAACAAAATGACAGAACTAGAAAGATCTTCCATTAGGTAGAATAGCTAATATGCCCATCTGGTAGGCAGAAAAGTGGGGAACATGTTTATGTATGCAAATTTTAGTGTAGGATCAGCGGGAGTACTAAAAAAAACTTAATTCTAATTATAGTGGCATTGCTAACTATGGGATCCTACAGCGTGTTCATGTTTAGTCGTCTAATATGTATGAAATTTTGCATTTGCTTGGCCAATAAGTGATCTTCGATACTACTATTAGTAAGTAATTGCCATAAGTAACAGCTTAGTAACAGTAGTAGAAAGTAATTTTATGCTTTTCCTATATAAGTTAAGGATATGAATCCTGAATAAAATGATAAATGTTCATATATATGGTGCTTTTCTTGTTTATCATTGTTGTTGTTGTTGTATATCTGCGAAACCTATAACCAAAATGCCTAGATAGAGCAAGCTAAGTACACACGGAATGTACACAAAGTAAAGATAAGTACATAAAGGGAGACTAAAGTGGCAAGTGATAGTAGTTAGTTAGGTACGATAGAAGTAGATGAAGGAACATTTATACATACAAACACAATCGATGTTGTGTTTCGTATTTAATCTGTTGATCTGACCTGTTATAGCGATAGCCGTTTGTTTTGCTAGATTACTGTTATTCTCCAAATGTGAGAGCATATTATAGGGCTTAACAGAATCTGGAAATGAGATGATCATGCGGTGTTTCGTTTAAGCTACTTAAGTACAAATATATGTATACACAGACTATATAGTTACAACAACAAATGAAGTTAAAACATATAAAAACAGAGTCGATTATGAATCGATTCAATTGGATTCTTAGCCATGATAATGTTTGAGCTTTCCATCTTTCGAGAGAGCTCTATCGATCGAAAGGTCAATTTAAAGTAATGTATTACATTTTGTATGTTCGCACAATATTAATCAATTATTGACAATTGAAACTTGGCCATATGAATTATATCTGCAGAAGCAAGTTTTTAGAAAATCTGGACAGCTAGCAGTGGATCATAAGTGTATGTATTGATTATGTATTACGTTTGGCCAATTATAATTCGAGCAATGGACGCATTTATGTTAAGGTTAACAGCAATGTTATAAGACTTGAAATTAACATTATCTTGCTATGTTAATTTTCTTTTACATTGTTTATGACTCATCATTAACATTTACTTGCTATGCTAAATAACATTTACAGTGTATGTTAAGACTCACAAGAAGCATTAGCTTGACATCTTTCTTTGCAATTACAGTGCGTTTTAAGACGCGTCATTTACATTACCTTAAAATGTTTATTAACATTTATAGTGTATGTTAAGACTCATAATTAACATTAGCTTGATATGTTTATTTGTATTTACATATGTTAAATAACATTTACATTTAAGTCTCATCATTTACATTTACTTGCTATGTTAAATAACATTACATTTATATGTTAAATAACATTTATAGCGTATGCTAAGAGTCAAACATTAGCTTGATATGTTAATTGCATTTACAGTGTATGTCAAGAAGCTGCATTAACATTACCTACATATGTTAAATGACGTATACAGTGTAATTTAAGACTCGTCATAACCTTTAGCTTGATTAGTTAAACAACATTTACAGTGTATATTAAGACGCGTCATTAGCATTAGCTTCATATGTTAAATAAGATTTACTTTAACATATCTTTAGTTCGTCATTAACATTAGCTTTATATGTTAAATTGCATTATTATTGTGCCATTGTTTGATCAAGAGTATAAAATAGTCTTGTTTGATTCTATAATGATGCTGGGTAAATGAAGTGATCAGAAGAAAAAGAAGAATAATAATGTACTCTATGGTGGCGTAGATGTTTAGAGAAATGTACAAATGAATGAATCATATCGATTGGGAAGCTCTTGGCAAGCTTTGCAAGTAGCAAGCGATTGCAGGAAATTCAAATTACATGAAATCTCTTTAGGTACATACAAATTTGGATTAACATTTTGTGAATATTAAAACCAAAACGAAAGCCAAGAAATGCGCGCAGTCGGTGACTTCGTGAGCTTCGATCTGCGGGACGACTTCGATGTACCGTACCTACTTGATATACATCATCGATATTCGCCAGCTGTTGTTGTACGGGCCGCCTTCGACGTGCCAGCGTTCCCAGCTGAATATCGCAGTCAGCGTTTACAGTTTGGATTTCGATTAGCTGAGCTATATGTGCATACAGTAATTGGGCGTTAATCAATATGATTATGTGGGCATAATTAGAGCAAGTGCGTAAATACGCATTGTTCAGATCACACACTTCAATATAACGTTCATTATTTACACTCAATGTTAAGTAACATTTCATTCACACAATAACATCACTTTGACATGTTAAATAACATAACAGTGGCCGTTAACAGATCGAACATTTCAATTTGACTTTAATCGTATGTAAAATTTCAACTGCTTACAATTGAAATAGTAGAAGTTCTGCTTAGACGCCTACACCTACGCCCAATATATTTTTTTTCGTTTCATATTGTTTTGATATTATTATAATTAGAAATGCGTCTACTTACTGCCATATCCGGCCTCTTCATTTGGCATTGCGTTGGGCGTGCGATAGATAACATTGTTGGGCATCAGAGTCTCGCCATGGCCTAAAGCGATTTGTCGCTGCTTTTCGCGCGTATTATGCGGTGTTCGAACACGTTTGTTGTGTCGATTGTTTTGGCCACCGCCAGCGCCTTCTTGTCGTGGTCGATGCGTCTTCTTGCCCTTGTCGTGCATCACACGCTCCGTATCCTTGAGCATCTCCTGTCGCCACAGCTCAAAGAAGTAATCGGGATCTGTGTAGAACTTGAGTCCATCTTTGCCATCGTCACGATAGACATTGAGCTTGTCCAGTGGCGGTGGCTTGTCGCACTGTGCATACGTCTCCAGCATGAGGGCGGGCATTGTGGAACGCGAAAAGATCTGCTGATCGAATATCTTCGCCGACTTAAACGCTTTCTTGCGCGTTATATCGGTGAGTGGTACTTCCTCCACGGTGCTATCCAATTGGGTAACCTTTATAGCCAGCCGATCGATTCGCGCCTGCAGCGAATTCGCTCGATCTCCAATATTGCCCACATCTCGCGCTAGTTCGCCAAAGACGTCCTCCGCATGCTTCGATAGCGACGACAATTGACGTATTATGTTGGTCAGCGTGGTATTTGTGACTGTCTCCAATTCCACAGACTGCAGCTCATCCTGTTGATAGACGGATCGCGCGACATGCACGGGCTCTATGGAACGCTTGGGCAACGGCATGTTTATCTGCTAGATCCGTATAAGTCCTACAACTAAGCAGCTTTGGCTAATGCCTGTTCATCGACTGTAAAATAAAAGGGGGATAACATGTATATATTATAAAAGTATTGGAACATATGAATATATATATGTGACGCATATATTATGCGATTTGTATTAGATTAAAAGTTCAGTTGCAAAAACAATTTTATTTGCGCATATTTCTTAATAACGGCACGTGTTCACCTGGGTATTGAGATAATCAAGCTCTATTTCTTTTCTTTTACTTTAATTCTGTTGAATTACATGAAAAAGCCGCCCCTTTGTTCTTAGCCAGAAGTGCAATCTGGGCTTATTGCACGCAAGCTTTTGGTGTTAGTTCGTTACGCTCCATAGAGTTAACCAAGTTTCTTAACAACTGAACCAACAAGAATCCAAAATAAAGAGACGGAAAAGTTCTCATTTAATTTTATATTCGAAATTATCTATATATACTATGCATGGCCAATAGAAATCAATAAAACGGATATTACATTTTCTATTTTTTATACTTTTAATCTTCAGATAACAATACTTATATGTATATATATTGATATGTATAAAAGTATATAAACTTATTTGTCATATAGTTTTTTACTACACGATTCGTGTGATTCGCTTTAACACCGGGGCAAGGTGTTTTGCACAGGCCAAGACACCCTCATGTGTGTGTGTGTGTGTGTCTGTGTGCGCTTGTGTGCGTGTGTGAGAACTTTAAAGTGTATTCAATTGTAAATTCGCTTGCTAAAAGAGCCAATCGCCACTTGGCGTGGACCACACCCACAAGATATGAACCGAAATTGTGATAAGCACACGACAAGCACTCACTCCTTCATAGAGTATTATAATCGCGGTCCACTTGAGTGCGCTTTAGTTGCTTTTATCATTCGTCACTGCCACCAAAAAAAAAAGTTGTTGCTTTAATGCCAACTGGAGCCCAAGTTGTAAATATGTCTCAGTGTGTGTGTGTGTTTGAATGTGCACATGCATATACATTTATATATTATACACACACACACACACAATAGTTGTCAAATGAAGGCTACACACAAAACATTCGTATTGAAATTCGCACACACACACACGCACACGTATACGCGCGCACAAAACTGTATATTACTTTCAAAAATTATCAATTTCCTTTGCACAGTGGCAAGTCGTTAAACTAGATAGCACTAAATTTCATTTGGTCTCCGTCTCCGTCATCCCCTCTCAACTCACCTCACGTCACGCACACTTTTCACTCACTGCACAGCAATATTGGTTTAACACTTTTCGGTAACATACACTTCTCTTATCTTATTGCAATTTGTGAAAGTTAATTGCCCTATATTTTACACTAAATATGTATATTTTTACTTTTTCACTCTTTTTTTGTAAATTTTTGGATTTCCACACCTTTATTGTAGTGGTGCACAATTGCATTAGCACTGGAGTAATCGATGTGCAATCGAATAGATGAGACAAAATTTCAAGTTGGAATTACAGAGTTGCGTTTCGATACCAATATTCAATAATTTTTCACTTGTACAAATGTAACAACAAAGCTAAAAGGATTATTAAATAAATTAATAAATTAATATACTACAATATAATATAATATTTCATATATTTATACAGTCTCATTCTAATGTCCCATTGTTATCGATAGTATATCGCAATAATGAACACGCATAACGACCCTGTTTCATTGCATTCTTAAGACGTAAGGTTTTCGCATATTCCTGCATAATTTTTTGGCCGCATAATACATAAAATACATATTTTTTATAGATTATAATACAATGGCTGGCGTTGCTACAAAAGGATCCAGTCTCGTCAACAGTAAGATTATTACTCCAGCAGCACTTTTATATTATTAAGTAAATTTCGGAAATTATGTAATGTTCCATTTTAACAGGGCTGCTTGTGCAGGCAAGACCACAGTTGGATGTTTTCTTGAAATATGCCAAAGTGGAGCTGACTCCACCAACTCCAGCCGATATTCCAGCTATTCGCCAAAGCATTGGCAATATAGTGAAGGGTGCAAAGACCGGATCTTACAAGAACCTATCGGTCAAGGAAGCATGGCTCAACACACTTGTCACCGCCGAGGTTATCTTCTGGTTCTACATTGGCGAGTGCATTGGCAAGCGTCACATTGTTGGCTACAATGTCTAAATTTACAGTTACGAAAACTTAGCGACTGACAAATGAATTGTCATCACTAACGATTATGTATGTAAACGAATAAAATTTCAAAATTAAATGTATTAATAGAGAAATTATTAATTCGTTTGTCGTATATATAACACAATTTTGGGTAATTATTATAAATTTAAGGCACAAATCAAATTGAAGAGATTCACATCTATTTTAAATATTTAACATGATTGATTATGACTTAACATCAGGTTTCAAAAAAGCCAGAATTAGCTTAGCGCCAGAACTGACGGGAAAATAGCAAGGTTGGCAACACTATTTACCATAAATCTGAATTATAGCAAGCCTATAGAACTTCTACTCAACGGGAAAAATGAAACATTTTCAACAGTCGATACCAAATTTTTCAGATCAAATCAGTATTTCATTAGCCAGAAAAACAACTTTATTTATATTAAGTTCAATTTCAATTTCTTTTATTCACTGAAAGGTCGAAATTTTTTCAGCATATAGTTGGGCTGGTTGCAGCTTCCTTTGGCGAATAAACGCAATTTGAAATAATTTCAATTAATTTTAAATCAAACTTTTCAAACATAAAATCTTAGTATCAATTCCTGATACGTTCGTAATGGAAATAAAGTAAAAAGTAGAACTTAAATATAAGATTAACTCTAATAATTCAATGATGGCTAACTTAATTAAAGTTAAAGATAGTAGAATTTCTTCTCCAGCGCATTCTGTGGTATGGCATGCAGATTAGTGCCAACGAGCGTAGCTAGTTTCTTAGCATATTGGCAAACGGCTGGCACTCGAGTGGTGCCCGACCAGTTGTAGTACAGATGGCACATTTTGTACGTTAGCTTCTGCACCTTGTCGGGACTGAGGCCAATGTTGCTATATAGTACATTATAATTGGTTGGCGATACTGTGCCCTGACGCACCGTCTGCGATACGAGGTAGAAATCGTAACGCTCGGGCAATGTGACCACATCGTCAACGATAGTTCCTGGCGGCGGATTCCTATCATTGCCGAGGAAGAATCGTGTATTGGACGATTTAGTAACCACAATGTATGCGAGCCTGGGGGCAGGTGCGGACACCTTTGCGTATTCAATGTTAAGCTTCTCAACAACATCTTTGACTTCGTACTCGAACAATTGTTTCAAGGAGCCCGAACTAACGCCGTCGCGATAAAACACAATCAACTTGGGCAAATTCTGATGCTCCCGTTGATATTGCCTTAAAGCCTTCGATATCATTGGCCACAAATTATTGGCCAGAACATCGTAGGCACTGCACTCGGCGACTGTACTAAAGAAGGTGGCATTTCGCTGTAAGTCCATTGAGGCCACCAATGCTCCATAGGCCTTTGTGCGATCCCGCGAGCATTTGGCTATATCAAATCCAATGGTCATCAGGCCCGACAAAGGCAGTTCAATCATCCAAGGGGTATAACCGAGTTTGCAATTGATTTGTATTGCAATTTTGGTGGCAACACTCAAGCCATTCTTATTACTCCTCGTGGTTACCACTTGTGTGGGCACAGGCCTATCCACACAGCCTCGCTTTTTAATCGCCGAGTACCTAAACAGAAAGTATGTACAAATTTAGATAATTACGAGTATATTCAAATATAAAACGAACCTCTCAGCATTGTTGTTCGGAACAAGGCAAAGAACAAGTTTTGGGTCTTTGCTCGTACAATCGTCCAGAGCTTGAATATAGCTGTTGGTGCGATCATCGTAAATTAATACTCTGAAAATGAAAATACACTGTAAATATAGTATCAAGGATGCACATGTAAATCTGGTTACTCTCTAGGACTATTAATTTTAAAGCCCATCCCAGTTGCAGCACGATTCAGATTAGATAACAGGACTCTCAAATCGGATAAGCAACGTTGCGGTGCAATTACAGCCCATCGGTCCAATCCGTCTCTAGGCGTTGTCAACATCCGTTGATTACGAAAGTATCGTGTCCAGTCAGCAACGTCCCCGGCAGATAATCTATTGAATAACAGATATTTTAAAGCAATAAAAGCAATTGGAAATTACTAAAGCCTAACCGTGAATCATTACTGAATACGATATTCTGTGGTTTAATGACACGACCCTGGACCTCTATAAGTTGCTCATCCAGTTTCATATTCCAATCGGTCAGCACCTTTACACTCTCTGCTGTTGTATGCAATCTCCTGTTGAACGTTTTCAAGCGTTCAATTCGCCTTTCCGGATTCATTCGTGTATGATTCGACATAGCACGCATGAGTCTGAAATTAAATTGCACTATATAAATAAGAATACTATTTACTTACAAACGAACACTTACTGAAAATTCGAACGCATATTTTCCGTGAGTCCAGTAACGCGGCAAAGCTCAGGAATAAGGATTACAATATCGTTGGCTTTGCTATTTTGGGCTTTATCCCTATTTTTAGATATAAGCAGGGGTTGATTGTGATCCCTTATGCGAATATTGTATTTCTAACAAATATTATTATTATTTATATTATAAATCCAAGAATTAGAACTGTATTTTGTTATTTTGTATACTTACCGTGAGATAGTAGTCTATGAAACTAACATCCTTTCCCTTGCAACTGAATGTGGCACGAGGACTTTGTGCGAAGTCGACATCATTAATGCGATAAGTTTTATTATTATAGTCCGTGAGAACAATTAACCCAAGTATATTAATGCGAAATTCTTCCTGATGCCGTGCCGGATTGTTCGAGGTACGGCGTAGAATATCGTACACTGTTTCTGTGCGCATTACCTTGTGTGTAATCTCGGCGCACACCAAGATATCCTTCTCATGCTGTCGAATTGAGGTCTCGTATCCAGGCCAAAGTTCAAGCGAGAACTCCCTTAAAGAAATCTTCAATTTGCATTAGTTCAATTCGCTTTACAGAAGCAAATCATCAAGAACTTACTCGTGCATGGGGATCAAAGAGATTGCGTCCGACCTGCTCCAAATTGAGACCCTTCATTGAGCGCCGCAATATCAAATTTAAGACTTGCAGGAATCGTGGCTCAGCTGCCGATATATAGCCCACGCACTTTATGGTGATTGCGTAATCAACGCCCTGCTTTGAGGTCGCTTGCAGCACCGTAACATCCTGCTCGAATTTCTTGGTCGTGAAGAGCTGACTGCCATCAAAGAGGTAGCCTGTACCTAGGATGTTGGCATGCTGCGACAGGACGCCACAGCGCACGCGCACCGGCTCAATCTCTGGAGCAAAGTCCACGTGGTAATGGACGATGCGCCATTGCGGTTTCGTTTTCAAACGATAATAGTTTGATAGCAATTTGATTGGCATGCCACCTGCGCCTTGTTTGGTTACCACATCTGCTGGCCTTGAGTTAACAATTTCATATAGATCAACTCGCCTGCGATCGGGTTTGGGTCCACCAGGCCCACTTGGGCGAGATGATGATAATGGTGCAACTGGATCACGAGAGCCATGGGCAGTGCCAGCTGCACGGAATGTTGAGGGTGCGTGTGACCTGGACGACCCACGTGAAGACGAAGCCTCTGATCTATCTCTACCACGGGAACTGTGACTATCACCACGAAAAACCTTTGGGCGCTGTTTAAACACGTAACCAAAAAGAGATACATATAAATACTGATATTTTATTCCGATCACATATTTCTATACAACCATTTTTAACTCAATTTACTTATTTTTCATAGGATGCGGAATTAAACAACCGTTAAGTTTAAGTTTAATAAACGTTTGTTTTCTTTTCTCAATCTGGCAGCGTTCACAAATTTATGTTCCACTGGTGAAAACATCGATAAGTTTCGATAAAATGGGATATTTAAAATCGTTGATTTCAGAATCCACAACGAGGGCATAGCTTATGAATTTTACGCGCGTATATACAAAATATGCACAATTTAATAACTTTGAAATAAAATTTAATAAAAACATATATTTGTCATTTATGTGTATCCACCTCTAACTCTTTTATTTAATTTCCTTCATAAATTATGATCATTATTTCCTCCAACTGGCAAAAAGCTTACGTCTTTAGAGGAACGTAATGTGTTCGAAAAATGTTCTCTTTATAAAATCGGGACATTGCTTGTGACGCAGCTATCCGTTAACACAGACTTTAATGATACACAAATACAGTTTATATTTTAAGGAAGCTATGTAAACATATTATGTTTTCCCATTTACACACACACACACTACAAAATATTGTTCAATGTGCACACATACAACAGTAAAACAGCCGCATCAGCAAATTTGACTCGTCAAATTCTATGCTTCTCGAGTCTGAGAGCAGATAACGGAATTCTGAGCGGCAAATGACGACGCTTATGCTTCTATGCATGCATATATGTGCGTGTGTGAGTACATAGCAGGCTAGCATACGTTAAAATGTATACACTCAACAATAAGAGTTCTATAAAAATGTATATACACACACAAATATATATATATATATATATATATATATATATTGTATGTAGAAGCTTAAGAAGAACTTACCGGCTGTTGTACTGATTCAGGACCAATGTCGGATTCGTTCAAGGGACGACGGCGACCCCGTTCTTGATCACCCATTGCGACTTTATATATTTTTTACCAAACTACAACGAAACTAAGGGAACGAGACCCTCTCCACAAAAGACTTGAGATCCGAATGATCCTCTGCTCTAATTCCTAAAACTGATAATACTAATCGATGATGATGCCGATTGTCAATTTCGAGCTGGTCTCACTGATTAGAGCGCGCTTTCGATTAATAAAAGTTTCGATAACACAAAACAAATTATAATAAGAACAATTATTTTGTTCTTTTTCAATTAATAATTTAGAGGCATTGTGTGAATTTTTTAAACTATTTTAAATTATTACATTTTTTAAACCATAACAGCTGTTTACGCTTCTATGGAACTCGTCTACTCCTGTTAATAACATTCTTTCAACATGTTATGTTTACAGATACTCAACAGATTTCTTCTTCTTCCAAATTAAGAAAAAGCACAAGAGGAAAGAGAGAGAGAGGGAGAGAGTGAAAATCAACAATCAACAAATTGTTTGCATATAAAATGGATGATATTAAAGTATTTCAACGTTTTCTCAAAGATGTGAAGCATGTTAAGGACTTTGAACACTTTCAACATTTGGCTCATAATCGAATCATTCAAAATAAGAGAAGAAAAATATGTAAAGCAAAGCCCAGGCGTCCGCGTTTCAACCCAATGGAGGAAATGAATGAAATAGAGTTTCGTAAAAAATACCGATACACAAAGGAAAATATGAGGCGGATTATAGAAATTGTGCGAGATGACTTAGAAGTTGACTACTATGAACCAATGAAGAGAAACCAAGTGCCAATTGACTTGCAAATTTTATCGGCCATTCGTTTTTTCGGCGGCACTGAGGTAGTGTATGCATACATACATACATACACACATACATACATATTTATGTTTGTCTCTATTTTAGCATCCACAACTAACGGCAATGGCCCATGGTGTTAGTCTGCATACAATGGCCAAGATAACGCGTCGTGTGGCTGCCGTATTATCATCAAAAGCGTCCCGCTATATACGAATGCCCGCAACACTATCCGAAAAGGAGCGAATGATGCGTTCATTCCAATCCCTTTCCAATATGCCGCAAGTAATTGGCGCTCTAGTGCAAACCACTGTGCGGCTGCAATTGGAAAGTCGGAGCAGCTACAGTGGAACTGAGCTAGCTGTTACCAATGAGGAACTGGTTCATTTGCAGCTGGTTGCAGATGCCGAGCATAAGATAAGGGATCTGGATATACGTCTCTCTGACGAACTAGATCTGAATACAGCGCCGGAGTTGTTCTCGTTATCGCGGATTAAGGAACGTTTCGAACAAAATGAATTCCGTGGTCGCATACTGCTTGGCAATGACTCCCTCTCTTGCTCCCACTCCCTCTTTACTCCAGTTCAAAATCCGAAAAATAAATCCGAGGATCTCTATAATCATGCTCATTCTGCAACCTTTGCGCCGGCAATAAAATGTCTGAACTTTTGGATACGCCGCTTCGGGATTCTTAGCAGTGAACTCCTGGGGACATTTGGTTCAGCAAAGCATACAATAACCGCTTTGGCTCTACTTCATAATATGGCAATGGAGTGGAATGATCCATCCATAGGTATTTCCGTCTAAATCACAATTTAAGTTTTAATTTGCCTAATATCAAATAATTTTGTATTCTAGATTCCGACAGTTGTGTATCTATATACAAACCTAACTTTTTATGCTATGCGAATGGTGCAACGATCAGCGAGGAGCAACGCAATCGAAGCGAATTCATTAAAACTCATTTTTCCAGCAATTGAACAAATATTTATATAAGCTTAAGTAATTCTCTTAAATGTCATTCAAATAAAATTGTAAGCAAATAGACTTAATATAAATTATTTATTAAAAGACATAAATATGCAATTAAAGATTGAGATGTTTTTATTCAATTTTTAAATTTATTTTCTTTTTAAATTATTGCCAATATTTACATTAAAAATATTGCAAATATATTCCGCTTACATCTGTAGCTCAAATCCAACGGGCTGGCTGTTAACATAATGTTGAATTAACAGCAGTGAACGATTCTTGTTCTTGCTGTGTATACATTGTTCGGGCCAAAGAACCACATTTATAGTTCAGAACTGAACTACACGTGTTGAGGTTGCAGCAGGTTTTGAGAGTGTGTTTTGTTTTGTTTGCTCTATCTACAATTGATATTTACATCAAAATTAAAACACTATTTTTCATAGTTATAAGTGGCACGTTTAACACACACACAGTTTAAGCACCTACGTATACAAATTTAACACACTTACATTGATTTGGCTCAAGGAATAAAGTTATAAAAAGCGGTTGAAAGAAGTTATTGTGAATTTGTGTGCATTTCGGCATTCAACAACTTATCAAAAAAAAAAAAACCTTTAAAAAGCCTTTCTACTGCACGACGTTGAGATTTGGAGTTGGCATCCAAGTCACAACGTTCTGTTTGCGATCGGAAATTTAGTGATTGCCCCAAAAATAACAACAACAACGACAGCAGCAACATAGTGTGCAAAGGAGTTACAACACCTTGTCTGAGGACATGTTTGTGACCTAAATTCAACAACCCCACACACAACCAGCTGATACCTACTTGCGAAAAAGTAGCACAAACCATAAAACGACAAAAAAAGTCGTGAAGGTCACCAGAATTTGAACGCGGTAAGTTTAAAATGGAAAATATTTTGTGTGTATAATCCGATTTCTGTGTTTAGTAAGCGCCAACAGTTTCGACGTGTGTTTACATTGAGTAGGAAATAAATATATCAGTTTCAAACATTCACGTGCATTTACAAATAGTTGAGTCTGTGCGAGGGCAGTTTACAAAGTTTATATAAAGTGGCAAAAGAATTGAAATACAGAAAAATATGAAATTTATTTATAGAGAAATAAAATAATGATCAGGAGAGTTGATTTGTTCGAAAGATTTAATACAACACATGCGCAGGTGGTTTGAAAAGTTTGAAAAGTTGTAGACTATATTAAATTATTTTCAGAACAGTTCTATTACTATCTTTATATGATAGAGCTCGACTAAATCGAATTCAATAGAATAAAAACCTTTGGAAAAAAATATATATATTTATATAATATATATTTAATTAAATGTTATTTTTATTAACATAAAACCCTTTTCAAACAAGAGTTCAATATCATCAATAAAATTATACATCATATAAATCTCTATTAATCTAAAAAGTTTTTATCCTGTAATGCTTAGGACTACAGACAGATGGATAAACGAAATAAATATAACCTGGCTTAAATATAAATGTATTTATTTGCAATCATATATTTTTGTGCTCTTCTCTCTTTGTGTCTTTCTCTTTCTCTCTCTCTCCCTCTCTCTTTTTTATCTATATCTCTCCTTATTCAGCAGGTGCGTTCTTGTGTGTGTGTGTGTATATATGTGTTTAGCCGTAGCTTGATCAAGACATAATATTATGTTCATGTATAACGCTTCGGAAGTTTATGGAAAATCTCCCGAGATGCACCAGTCGAGTCAATATTTGAACGACAACGGAATTAATAGCAGCAACAACCGCAACCACAACAACAACAATAGCAACACCATTTACAACAATGAACATAATTTTAGACAATGCAATGATGACAATGCATTTACCTACTTTAAGAACGGAAGTGCAAATGGTCCAATCTGGAATTTAAAGAGCCCAGCCCGTGCAACCAATCGTAGTCCATCGAAAAATACGAAAGTGCCAAGACAAATAAATAAAGCTTACTATCCAGTACCTGTAACGGAACAAGGACCTTATGTCAATGCATTCCCCAATACATTTGCACCGCGAAAATCGACGACGACGACGACGGTGGCAACGACGGCCAACAATAATAGCCACGCCTATCAGCCGCTACGCCAACAGCCCACAGAGTATTATAAAGGAGCCGTCCAGCAAAAGAGCCGACATGGATATGGCCAGAGCAATAGTGCGCCGAACAATCACGACTTGGCGCTCTATACGCAGGCATCCATTGAAAAGGATCAACTCAAGAGGCAGCTAACAGCTCGAAGTACCTGCGAATATTTCGATGATGCTTCAACCTACTCCCAAAGCCATAGAGCTCCCGCCCTGGAGCAGAACTGGGATAATATGATGTAATTGTGCAAAGACAACCCTAAAACACAATGCTTTATTATCCTTATTTTAACACATAATTCTCCAATATTTTTAATTTTTAATTCTTACTTGTAGACACACACACTAGCCACACCTTTGTTTAATCCATTTCTTTTTTGTGTTTAATTAGCGTAATATTTGTATTGTATCTTATATGTAATTTATAATTTTTTACACACACGCCGCCAACATTTTATATTTTATTTTATTTTACATTTTTGCATTTTAAATGATTTTAATTTTTTAAAATTTTAATTTATTCTTTCTTTCATTGTTAGCTCTGAACGTCAGCGATTTCAGTCAACAGATCAGCACTACGAGCACTATTTTTCGTACTTTTACAATCGTGGCCCAGAGAAGTTACACAAATCAAAAACAAATACGATACGTTCTTATCAACCACAAATGAGCTTAGCACAGGAGACAACGAGTAAACGCTCGTCGAGAAGGCCCGGCGCCCACAATGATAATAATCAAAATATAGAATATGATAGTTATTTATTGAAGGAGAACAATGAACTGCCATTTGGCTATAATGATAGTGATTGGATTGATTTTCCCATCGATGGGCTGGAGAAATCTTCAATTAAAATAGTTACTACTAAAGACATTTACGACTCAACGCCTCTCAACGATGAGCAGCAGTTCAATGAAACTATATCAACGTCGCGACGATGCATCAAACTGGGCGACATTCACGAATTGAACAATACGGGTGACTCCGTGACAGTTAAAAGCAATTTAGCTAAGAAAACACTCAAAGCCAATGAACCTCTGCCGTTGCCTCGCCTGCCACTGACGCCCAAGAGAATTCGAGGCGGACAATCTGTACCTAAGAAGGTATTGCCCACTGTCCACAGAGTTCTCCTGTATAATAGTCAGAGTCCACGTACGGCACGTAAGCATCATCAGTCATCTAATTTACGCAGCCAAAACGTAAAGCCCAACCCTCAACCCAAAGGTCCAACAGCAGGTGCCGATCACGTCACTAGCTATATACTAGAAGAACCAGAGGACAAGACCCGCGAATTTCGTGATGCTGACTTCGATAATGATGATGATTTAGATAACAGTAAGTTTCATTCATTGCTATTGACCTACAAAATAGAAATTAATTTTACTTCAATTCCAGTCTCGAATTTCGATGAGAGCGAAACCGTTAGCATAAGCTCTGATACTGAAGATGGATATAGGGCGCATGCATATAAGCTGGCACATTCGGGTGATCGTTTGCTATCCTCACCCAAAGACTCTTCAACTCTGCTTTATTCTCGGTCTTCTGATGAAGATCTGAGAAATCCAGAGTCCGTCTTGGTCTCCAGTCTCTTTCCATATGTGCCGCCCTATCTATCGTTTTCGTCGAACACCAAAAAAGGACCCAATGTCCCGCCCGAGTTGCATAGAGTTTTAAAATGGCGTGTGACAAGCATTATGCCAAAAGTAGTTCGACTTATATTGGCAAATAGTGGCATGCGCATGTTAAAAAGTAAATAATTTTATATTTGAATTAAAGTTATTAAATTTAAATTAAACATTTTTATCTGTCATAGAAACCAACGACTGGATGGGCGTGTGGGGCAAGCATTTGAAGTCACCCTGCTTCAAAACGATTCGCTCGTATCAAAAAATAAACCATTTGCCTGGCTCTTTTCGCATTGGGCGTAAGGATTCCTGCTGGAAGAATTTGCAAAGGCAGATGAGGAAACATAGCAACAGGGAGTTTGGCTTTATGCCACGCACCTACGTCATTCCCAATGATCTGTGTGCGTTGCGCAAACGTTGGCCCAAATATGCGCAACGTAACACGAAGTGGATTATCAAGCCACCGGCAAGTGCACGTGGTGCTGGCATTCGTGTGGTATATCGTTGGGGTCAAATACCCAAACGACGACCACTCATTGTACAGAAGTGGGTGAACTATAGATTAAATTGAGTTACATGTTAATATTTAATAATTTATTGGTTATTACCAGATATATTGAACGTCCCCTACTTATTAACGGCAGCAAATTCGACTTGCGCCTTTATGTTCTCGTAACCTCTGTCAATCCTTTGAGAGTGTTCATGTATCACAATGGGCTGGCTCGTTTTGCTTCTGGTAAGATATTTATAATTTATTCATATATATATAATATTTAATGTTGTCCTATTTACAGTCAAATACAGTGCCAAAGCGGATACGTTAAATGATCGCTGCATGCATTTAACCAACTATAGCATAAACAAATTTTCATCGAATTACTCCAAGAATGAGGATGTGAATGCGTGTCATGGCCACAAATGGACCATCAAGTCGTTGTGGACATATTTGGCTAATCGTGGTGTTCGCACCGATGGCCTTTGGGAAGCCTTAAGGAGTCTAGTGTTGCGAACCATTCTAGCTGGAGAGAATGGCATTAACAACATGATAAGAGCAAATGTTGAGTCCAAATACAGTTGTTTTGAACTATTTGGCTTTGATGTAATATTAGATTCAGATCTAGTGCCTTGGCTACTGGAGGTGAATATCTCACCTAGTTTACATTCCGAGTTACCACTGGATGCCCACGTTAAGGCACCACTAGTACAAGGAGTACTCAACACTGCCCTCTATAATGTAAGCTGACAGAAAACCCATTATATAACACGTACATATAATAAAAAACATTCCTTTATATTCCCAGATTCCACCAAAACTAAGCCAGGAAAAGCAAAGAGAATTAGCTGCCGAGTTTTCATTCCCAGCTGGCACACAAATGTGCTACGATAAACGTATGTACATCAACTATTTGTCACGTGAAGAGAAAAACAAGCATAACACTTTTACACGGAAAAGCATAGAACATCGAGAGGAGGTATACTGTACATTTAAAAATTTAAATGATCTATCAATTTTTCTAACATGAGTTTTGTGTATTTAAGTATATCGATGCGATTCTTGATAAATTGACGCCCGACGATGTGCGCTGTCTAATTATAGCGGAGGATGAATTGGCGCGTTGTACACCACTTGAGCGCATCTTTCCCACTGACCAGACCTATAAATATCTTAAATACAATGACACTCCACGCTATTATAATCGTCTATTAGACGCTTGGGAGTCACGGTACGCTAATAATCGTACAGAAGGCATTGCCTTACTGCGTGACTATTGTCAAACCAAATATCACTTGGAAGTTCCAGCTCCTCCTGCCAAAAAGGTAAGTTTCAAACTGGCTTATAGCAGTTATACGCCTTTAATGTAAATGTAATACACCACTCAAAACCACCCACACTTCATTTACACCCACACCCTACACATACGAAAACCAACTGAAAGAGGCTTGCTTAAGATATATACATATATACAAAATACATATATACATCACCTATATATAACATATTATATTCAGAATGAATATAAAAATAATGTTCAAAGTACGAAAGTTAAAAACTATTTAATTACAAAAAATTATTGACTTGATTCTTGATTCTATTGAATTTTGAGGGCTGTTGGCGAGCTATTCAATCATTTTATTGGCGCTGTCGTGCTCTTTATTGTCGTAAGTTCTATCTGTTGACCCCATCATAGATACTCTCTCTACAAGTTGCAAATCCACAAATGTATAACAATTTTAGGTAGAATCGAATTGTTCTCTATAATATTGATATTATATTGTATGTGTAGAGGCATTTAACCGATAATATACTGACTATATATTAACGTTTATACTCATAAGTCGTATATTGTGCTTAAGTATTATATTATTAACAACTAAATTAGGTTTGCGATTACTGGATTATCGACTAATAGTTTGTTTCCAGATAAAAAAAAAGAGATAGTCTCTATAACTGCTCTATTAAAAAGTAAACAGTTTGTTAATTGAAGAATAGAGCTTGGCGAAATAATAAAACGTAAATATTTTCTTTTCTTTTTATACCATGAACCCATTTACCATACCTGGAGCTCTAGCCCCAGAAAGTATACACATTATTAATCACGGGCCACGTCCGACTGTCCATTCGCATGAGTGCGTTGATCCTAAAATACAATTGAAAATTTTATTGAATTTACCATCGTGGGGAGCTGTGTACTTGGGGAGTGTGTACTTGAATAATAGAGTCAACAGTTTTTTGTTGGGTTCACGGTATCTACTAGTCGTGCACTCCCGACTAGATCGCTCTTACTTATTTAACTTTTGTTAATTTGATGTATAGGCGAAAAGTAACGATTAAAGTAAGAAACGTAATTCAGTTTCAGTTGCAGTTACAGTTGTTCTCCAAATATTAAAAAATAAATTATGACTTAAAAGAAAAACGAGTAATTGATTGGCACTTAGTAACTAACACTAATGTTGAATAATAAACTAGCTATAAATGATTTTGATGTGTTTTCTATGTATTTAAGTAGCGATAGGTCCGCGTTGTTATACAACAAATATATATAACACACTAAAAATTAAATATATAATCAAGTTAGTTAGCTAGTAAGTATTTTAACTTGTTTTGAGAAAGAAAATAATAAAACTACACTGAAATGGCTTTTAAATCATAAAGAAAAGTTTAGGATTTGAAGGACACTGTTTTCCAGGTCGGAATCGGTATAAAATATTTCATATAAATATTTGAACTCTATTTCTTAGTTGTGGTAGTTAGAAAATAGTTTTCGACACACACACTATATATAAATACTTAACAACAATTACACTTTAAGTATCTATCTTAGAGCTTCCACTTTTATAAACTAAATCATATATACTAAAATTCACTCAATGATCAAATTATCTTTGTACTTATAGCAAGGCTGCAAATCATTAAATTTGTCATTTACTTTTCTTTTTTTTTTAAGAAAATTTATGCATTTACTTAAATTAGATTTGATCACTCCTTAATATAGTTAGACATATAATTTTACGTATGAAAATAGCGGGCTCAGTTAAAAACAATAAAAAATTGGAACTTGGAATATATAGAAAATTTGTTAAAGTGTCTCATATATTCGGAAGACCAGTAGATAATTTTTACCTTAAATAATGGAGACCAGTTATTATTGTTTAAACTTAATCTTTGGTTCGATTGAGCGATTTAAGCATCCGGGTTTGGCGAATCCGAATTATCGTTAATTTTTAGTTATCATCTACATTTCGAAATAAAGTTGCCTGGATTGTTGGATTAATTCCAAAATCGGATCTTTTTTTTTATCTTTAATTAACTATATGTCGATCTGAACTTTATAAAATTCTGCTTTATAGGCTCACTAGCATTAAATAATATTTAAAATATTTCTCAATCCTAAAATCAAATTCGACAAAAATTATACTTTTTTTTTGGTTTTGATGGGTGACCTGGTCTAAAGTAGCCAGAACTTTCTAAAAACATAATTTTTCCAACTTGAAATTGACTCGTTCCAATTGAAATCCAAATTTATTAAAAATTTGTAGTTTAATACTTCAAACTCAACGGATCAAGAGTATCTAATAGCATTTGAAATATCTACTTCTAAATTTTCAAAAATTTCGAAATTTATTTTTCTGAGCTTTGTAGAAAATTTCATCAAAGTAATTTGCTCTTAGATTTGCAGCCTTGTTAAGTAAACCTCTTCTCTCAACACCACTTAGCTAAAATTTTTGGAAAACATTTTGAAATAAAATTTAATTGATCCATTGAATCTTATGATTTACAACATTTGTGGCTATAATCGACTTTCTTTATGCTTTTCACACTACCAACAAAATTTACTTTCTATCAACTTTCTATCAATGTTTTGTAATTGTGAAATTGCAGGACTACTTCATCAAATTAATGAGATGGATTTTAAAGTGATAAAACGCTGCAATCGGCATTTGATATTGGTCTTTTAGTAATTAAATAGAAATCGTTTTATTCTTTTTCGACTCGATCTGCACGTGTATATATATATGTGTATATATACCAACTATTATACGATAGTGTTAAGTCAGTCATAACTGTAATACTTTAAATATAAACATAAATCATTTTTTAGATTTAAAGTGAGCGTGTATCAAAAAACATATATATATATATAGTCACGATTTTGAATTGTTGGCAATTTAGTTAAATGTTAATGTTTTTATATGCACACATATTGTGCATACGACTGTTCCAAATTCAGATTGCATACAGGGTCGATATATACATCTAAATATATATACATAATTACTGATCAAAATTGTTATTTAAGAAGCAAACCTGTGATTTGATTTCATTTGTTGAGGAGATTATGCACCGGGCCCTCGTAGATAATAAGTATAACAATATTAAACAATTTTTGTTATGCTTTTACACTATCTTTTATTAGAATTTCCACTTATTTGATTATAAATATGTTTTTTTTTTTTACATTTATATATTTTTTTGCTTAGTTCCCATTCGAATATATATTCCTGTAAATTCCTCTATTCCACTTAATAGAATTTTATTTATGCCATTTAAATAAAGTGAAATAACTCGGAATCTGAAAACCGCTTTTCAAGTTGGTCAACATATATAAAAAAGAAATTTTATATATTCCACTTAAGCTTAATTAAACCTTCAACCTGAATCTTTCTACATATGTACCTAAAGCCTTGTAGAATCAGTTTTCTCACGGGTAACAAGAACAATTGACAGCATTCGAATATTCCTATATAAGTTCTCAACATTATTGTTATGTTTGTACGAGATTTTTTATCGTTAGTGATGGAAGTTATGTAAGAAACTGGATATATTAATTGTAATTCAAACTTAATCACATTTGAAAAAACATTTCTGACATGCGCCAATCAAGAAGATCTTGGAGTGGATTAGTTACTTAATTCCATTAATATTATTACTTACTCTTCTGATGGCACCAAAATATTTAACAACTGAAACGCTTTCAAAATTCGAATATAGATGTGTTTTAACTGATGTTACTTGGCTTCATAGAATATATATATATATGAGTGGGCCTTGACCATTTTAATTGTAAACCAATTTTGGCATTGGCATTCGGTCAACCGATCTCCGTGCACATCACATAATTTTCGCGTTACTTGAACTGCATTTTTAGCCTTTCGATAGTAGAACAGTAAAATATGTCGTTTTTGATCTTCCATATTCGATACTAAAAGATAAAAACTATTCCATAAAATTTAACATTTTTTACAAGCAAGCCTTACTATATCAGCTATTCAAATATATAACGGTATACGGTTAAGTGCGAAGTTGGTTGTGAAAAAAAATCAATAAGAAATTACTTAGTGAACGACCCAATACATGTGCATATGTTTTTCGGTGACGATATGTTGACACTAGTACTTTTTTTAATGCAAGGCATCTGAGAGAAAGAGAAGGAATCTGTCTAGGTCGTAAGGCGATGACTGAATAAGAGAAACAGAGAGGATAGTAGATTCGCCAAATTGTAACTGTTATTCGGCAGTCACGAAAGCGAACAAAACTTGCCGTGCATATTCCGATCTTCAATTGAGATGGAACATAAATAGTTTGAATTTCTCTTAAATTGAGAAAAATGGATTTCAGGCTCGATACCTATGAGAAAATTTCTTCCGAATCATAGCACTCAACTCAATTGGCATAAAGAAGTTCAAATTTTATAAATCTATTTCCACTTTGATTATTTCCAATTAAAATAATTTATAATTCCTCTACTTAAAAACTTTTTTATTACTTTCTATATTTAGACAATGCATTTTTGTTTTCCGAAACACTCAAGAGAAATAACCACCATAATTCACAGTTGAATTTAAAAAACAAAACAAGAGAACACAATTGTAATGTAATATTTAGATATTTTTCCTTTTTAGATAATAAATGAATATGAAAAACTTGTTATTGTCACCTAGTAGCAGTGAAACCGAAGTACAACCAATATTATATTATATTATCTGTAGATATTCTAGCTATCAAAAAATTAACAATAATTTAATATTTGTTTAATTTTGATGTGAATATTCTGTACATTCTATATATATTTTATATTTATATGCATATACAATAATAATTATTTATAATATATACGATCCAAAAAAAAGACAACAAATTTCAGTTTAAGAGTCATATAACTCTTCTATATATGGATTTTATTTTGAGAGCTATACAAAAAGCATGTTTTTCGAGGGACTAAAATGTGTGAAAAAATATCCGTTGCGCATTGTTCTATGATAGATGTAGTTAAACAATTACAAAATTAAAACCAGACAAACTCTAGTTCAAGTTAGTTCCTTGTAAGCTAAGATTTCGTGTTTGAAAACAACAAAAAATTAATAACGAAAATTTTAATGTTAAATAGGGATTTGAAAATATATTTACTATAAAAAGAAACACAATTAAGTATAGAGTATTTTAGTTAAATTGATTTTTTTTAGTTAAAGTTTCGATTTACTTTTCGTTGTAAATTAAGATATATATATATTTATATATCATTGACTTGGCTGTTAGAATTAGAGTTTTGAAAACAGAATGATTAAAAAAAAAAACAAAAAACAAAACAGTAAAAATAAAAATAACAAAAATCATGTGCAAAATTGTATTGTTCCACATTCTATAATAATCTCAGTGAGATGTTTTTGATTTAGATACATAAGTATATTGTACGATATCATCCATGTACTTAGCATATTTGCCAGCTTATCTACAAAGTACATATATACTGCGTTTATAACCTCGAAATCAGTATAAGCGGGAGTTCACACAAATCTATCAAATCTATTTAGTTTGAATATTAAACTTGACTTAAAATTTGACTTCCCAACAACTCCTTAATAATATCGCTGTCAGGCGCTACCGACTGCTTAATACTCGTTCACGGTCCAAAAACTGAATGCAAAAATTCATGATTTTCCTATTAATTATAGATTTAGACTATATACCTGTAAAGTTAAGTGATCCTAGCCCTAGTACTGTGGAAGATATAGGATTTCTGGGGTTTTTACGACCTTATATATTTAATTGTAATTGTAGGCCGGTTGAGCGACTTTGAAAATGTTAAACAAATGTTAAGCTTCTTATCGTAGATGATACGGAGCTTTCTGGATTTGACTCAACTCATTTTGATTTGTCGTAACTCATAAGTTTGACAATTATTTGTATTACTTTCTAAAATTATTAGAACTATTGGAAAGTTATTTAGTATTTCCCAATCTTTCACGCTCCCAAGAGGGCAATCTATAGAAATCCGTAGAGGATTTATAAAACCGTAAGAAATACATATGTACTCTTTTCACTTGGTGAACGAGTATAGATATATTTTCATTTTTTATGATTCATTATAATGTGAACGAAACGCTTTTATTGATTATAAATTATAATAAGGAACTTCGTATAAACGGACTATATGTGTAAGGTAAAATTTGACAAATTTCCATTTATATTTTTCATAAATGAGTTTTGGTGTTTTTGTTCTTTTATTCGCTCTCTCTCTCTCTCTCTCTCTCTCTCTCTCTCTCTATCTGTCTGTCTCTCCCATTCATTGTTCTCATCATGCAAATTTTTATCAACGTATACTAATCGAAATTCTAAAACATAGGACTCGAACGTTAGCCCTGAGGAGACCATCATTAAAATCGTGATGTCTGAGCCCGAAGAACTGCCAGATGAATAGATGAATAGCTGCACTCATACTAGCACTACAAATGCAATCACAAATAAATTTCAAACATCTGTAGAGAAACAAAATATCGGCATTAAGCAAACTGTTAAGGTAAGACGAGGGATATTTCCCAAAAATATCCCTTTCCTCACCACCCAAACAAAATTCCAAAAGAAACTAATTTCCCTTTTTTGTCTTTCAGATTCACTTTATTGTTCATCTTGCTTTACAAAAAGACTGAACGCTTAATGGGTCATAATAAATTTCTTGAGACACACTTAGAAGTAACTTGTCGCCATACATCGATGCCGGTCTATCAATCAAACTACATTAGAAATAATTTTAAAGCTGAAAGCGTATTCAATGTGTTCGAAAACCAAGTAAAATTTTATGTATTATTCAATTCTAGGATCCAAATTTCAATGTACGCCCAATAAAAATTTATAATACAATGCTACAAATAAATTATGTTGACATTCCATATTATTTGAATTCATCATTTTATACAAAAAAAAAAGAAGATATTTCTGCATAACTGGCAGGTAAAATAAGATATTTTTTAAAGTGTAAGTAACGGACAAAAAAAGAGCATACATATCTATGTATGTGTGTATATTTACTTATACATGCAGTGCTGACACTCTCCAGGGCTTCAACACGCCAGATCCACTATTCATAAAAGCCAGAAATAGCTAGAAAAAAATAGAAGTCTAAAAATATAAGAAATGTATGAATTTTGATATCGATAGGCATAATATACACCGAAATAAGTCAACATTGCTTAAATTTGCATTTTTATGACCTTTTTTCTTAATTCGCATTCATGTTGCTTCGAAATAAAGCTAGATTCACAAAATAGTTCAATTGTCAGCACTGTATGTATGTATATTGCACATACATATAAGTTTGTTTGCTTGTATACATTTTATTACAGTTTAAATATATTTATTGTGAGGAGAAGAGAGGAGAAGAAAGAGAACAGATGTTTAATATAAAGAGCGAAATTCGCCTATTCGATAAAAGCTTTAACGAATGTGGACCTGAAAAGATGGAAAGAAACTACGATCTGGACTTTTAGTAATTATTTTTAGTTGATCGAAAGATTTCACGTTTAATCCAGCTTAGCTTTAGCTTAGTTTAGTTTCTTCTATTCAAAATATCTTAGGATAGTAACTAAATATGCATAAGCAGATACATATATTTAAAATCTATTCGCCAAAAAACTGCTCTAAATTTCCAATAATAAGTATTTATCTATTTCAAATAAGCAACATGTATATTCCTTGTAGATTAATTCAAGTGCCGTCGACGCATCCGCAGCACCGATAACGATGCGCTCTCTTAAAAAAGTTGAATTGTCTTTGAAGGAATATTGTATGCTGTTAATAACATTCGAAGTTGTCATATTAACAGCCGAGCGAAAAGACTTCTTCGAAAGACTAGCCGAATTTCGAACTTTCTTCTATTTGAATTTGCGACCGACATTGTAGGCTTCACTTGTACGCAAGCTTCTGAAGTGTGAGGATGAATAATTTGCCAGCTAACTCGGGACATTCACGTGGACGTGGCCGTGGTAATAAACGCAATGAGGGACAGGGATCCCAACTGGTATGTGAAATTAATTAATTAAAATTTACGTGCTGAAAATTTAAATACAATAGAATAACTAGCGATCTGGCTTAGAATTTATTTGAAGCAATTCTTTGGTTCGATTTCATTACAAAGTTCTAGACTCAGCCATTTTTATGTAGTTCTCTTTACAACTCTACGCACAGTTTTGCGAAATTGTCTATGCATGGTTATTCGTGTGCTAATTCAAGGCCAGTTTAACGACGCCTGTGTTAGTGCACTCATCTCAATGCGCATGCATAGGCTTTTTTTTTTGCTTAGATTTAGCAATGAATGTATGTGTGTGTGTATGAGTGGCCGTGAAAAATACGGAAGGAGGAAGTATGAAAAGAAATATACAATACGCGACGTAAGTGAAATGAAACGTTAAAGTCTAGAATGTTTCCAGAGAGAGTAGAAAATTAAAAACGGATGCCACTTTAGGCTTTTTCCCGTCAAATATGATGGGAAAATCTCGAATTCTTAGAAATGTATTTGACTTTTTTTATTTCGCCAAAATTTGTTGGTGTATCAGCTTTATTTATTTATTTTTTATATCAATATTTTAGTATTCATATTCATATTTCAGAGCCGTAAGAAAAATAAAAAAAAAAGTCACTATTATGTGAGATTTGATGCAAATTTTCAAAACAACTACCATAAAAAAAGTCTTCACAAGAAATTGTCTCAAAAGTTATATTTTTTTTTCGTGGATTTATTCTCTTTCGTTCTTTTTCAGCTTTTCTTTTCGCTTTCCTTCCCGTCAAAAACAGCTTTTTTCTGCTAAAAAAAAAGTTGTAAACACTGAGGATAGTGGAATACGTAAAGGGAAAAAATTGACTACGTTAAAACGTAACGGAAGGTTTTCGCTCTGCATTTTGTTTGTATATGTGTGTGTGTGTGAGTGAAAGAGTGTGTATGCGCGCGTTGCTCAAAATGTCTCCATGTCGTAACATTGTCAAAACGTAATGGAAGATTTTAACTCTGCATTTTGCATGTGTGAGTGAGTGAGTGAAAGTGCGTTTGTTTACGATTTTTCTTTTCGTGCGCTCGTTGCTCAAAACGTCGAAACGTCGTTAAAACGTAACGGAAGGTTTTAGCACTGCATTTTGTATGCATATGTGTGTGTGTGTTTATGATTTTTCTTTTCGTGCGCGCTTTGCTCAAAATGTCTCGATGTCGAAACGTAGTTAAAACGTAACCGAAGGCTTTAGCTCTGCATTTTGTATGTGTGTGCTTGTGTTTGTTTATGACTTTCCTTCTCATGCGCGCATTGCTCAAAATGTCTCGATGTCAAAACAGTCGTTAAAACGTAACGCAAGGTTTTAGCTTTGCGTTTTGTATGTGTGTGTGCGTGTGTTCTTGATTTTTCTTTTTGTGCTCAAAACTTCTCCATGTCGAAACAGTCCTCCATATTTCAAATATTGATTGCGAGTTTTATTATATATAAATTATATTGCACTTTTTAGGGTCAGTCCGTGCAGCAGCCATTGCGCACTACGTCGGAGTCGAGCGGTCAGCAGGATGAAATAAGAAAACCGAATCCTTGCGTAGAAGGAGCCGAGGGTAACGCGTTTCTTTTTAGATAAACAAAATATAATAAATTAAATTAAATTCCAATGACATAGGGGATGCTCGTGGTTCGGTTCGCGGCCGTCGTACCATTACCGACGTGGTTCGCTCTCGACCTACTGGATTGATAACCAAGGCTGGCTTTACGGGTCAAAAAATAACTGTGCAAACGAATTACTATAAGGTGAAGAAGCCACCCAACTGGACCATCTACCAGTACCGCGTTGACTTTGATCCTGATGTGGATAATACGAGACTGCGCCGTGGTCTAATGAGCGAGCATCGCGAAATCTTTGGCGGCTACATATTCGATGGAACTGTTATGTTTTGCACCATCAGGTTCAAGCAAATCGCCAACTCGCCTAATTCTTTGGAACTGCTGACTCAAACTCGTGCCGGTGAAAATATACTGATCAAGATCAAGTTCGTTGGAACCGTCCAAGCAGCGGACAGCCAACAATTTCAGGTCCTTAATCTGGTCCTGAGACGTGCTTTGGAGGGGCTGAAGCTGCAACTGGTATCGCGCAACTTTTTTGATCCACAAGCAAAGGTAAGTCTTTGAGAGAGGAACAGCGCTGTCCCTTAATAAAGCTTTCACTGTCTTAAAATCATGGTAAGTGTATAGAGAAAGAGAGAGGAGGTCACCAGCAACTCAACCACCCAATTTTCTAAAACTGTAGGAGCTAAGCTTTTGCGGTTTACCACGCCCCCTATGGGCGTAGATATATCCGCCATATATATTTATCTTGGGTTGTCAACCCGAATATATATACCGAATCTCAAGTATCTAGCATCAAAAGTGCCTAAAATATAACAGAATTTGAAAAACCACTCGATAGGCAAATCCGATTTGCTTATTTTTTTATGGGATCGTAACAGTAACTCACATGCCAAAATTGGGCGTTCTAACTCTAAAGCTGTAGTAGATACCGTTTTGTCCGATTTGTCACGCCCCCAATGGGCGTAGATTTATCAGCCATAGCTTTTTGATCTTGGGCTGTCAACACGAGTATACATTCCAAATTGTAACTAGCATTTTCACAAGTATTATTTCTGAGATATCGGAAAATACATTTTCCGATTTGCCCCTAGTTGGAAAATATTGGCACTTTATTAGACGAGGGTATACACGAGTATACATTCCGAATTTCTCTAGCTTCAATAGTGTCGAAATGGTTTGCGTTCACACGGACGGACACCAAGACGGACATTGCACAAAATCAATATACTCATTTCATCTCACGAATGAGTATAAAGATCAGGTAAACGATCTGATCAAGGGAGTTGTCCGTTAAAAGCGAGTTTACTATAGTTAGCGTACTCATGATCTCTTATAATCTCTATTTAATCATTATTGTTTTGTATTGAAGGTTGTCTTGGATAGATTCCGTGTGGAGCTATGGCCTGGCTATACTACTTCCATTCGCCAACACGAATCGGATATTCTCTTGTGCACTGAGATCGCCCACAAGGTGATGAGAACTGATAGCTTGTATCACGTGCTATCAAAAGTTATTCGCGAAAGCGACGACTATCAAGCGGCCTTCAAGCGCGAAGTAATTGGTAAGAGATATTAGCCAAAATGTTATCTGAATATATGAATTATAGCAATATTTGTGCTACAGGTGTGATTGTCTTGACCGATTACAATAATAAAACTTATCGTGTGGATGATGTCGATTTCGGCGCCTCGCCCATGTCGACATTCAATACCAAGGATGGGGATATTAGCTATGTAGAGTACTACAAGAAGGTGTGTATAGCTATATATTTAACTATATTTCAAATATATTAAACTAATTTCGATATCCGTTCAAAAATTAAGCGCTATAACATCACAATTCGTGATTATAAGCAACCGCTGCTGGTGTCTCGTCCCACGGAGAAGAATATTCGTGGTGGAGTTAACCAATTAATTATGTTGATACCGGAGCTAGCACGCGCTACCGGACTGACTGACGAGATGCGCTCAAACTTTCAGTAATACAATAATGTTATATGCTTTGTAATCATTACATCAAATCGATTTAAATTCTAGATTAATGAAAGCCATGGGCGAGCATACCCGTCTCACGCCCAACCGTCGCATTGATCGCTTGCGCGTCTTTAATCAACGCTTGCAGGAGTGCAAGCAGAGCGTCGAGGTACTGAGGTCCTGGAACATTGAATTAGACAAGAATTTGGTTGAGATACCCGGACGCGTTTTGCCACCAGAGAAGATTGTGTTTGGCAATCAGAAGCGTTATTTGTGCGATGCCCGCGCTGATTGGACATACGAGTTTCGCAATAACTCTATGTTTACTCATGTGGACGTTAAGCGTTGGTATGTGATAACACCACGCCGTAATATCCGGGAAACTCAGGAATTTGTGAAACTATGCATACGTGCAGCAGCCGGCATGAAAATGCACATTTCCGAGCCAAGATAGTACGTAACACACTTAAGCTAAATAAGTAAAGTAAACTAATAACTTGTATCTATTGCACAGCGATGAAATGCCGGATGATCGCAACGGCAACTATTCGCAATCGATTGATAATGCCGTGGCTCAGGATCCACAACTTATTATGCTAGTTATGAAGGCAAACAACGAGGAGAAGTAAACGTCCTATCATTTAACAGTTAATTACACTAGCTAATCATTTGCATTTGTATTTGTATTCAAACAGGTATAGCTGCATCAAGAAGCGCACTTGTGTGGATCGCCCGGTGCCATCGCAAGTGGTTACACTTCGCACGATTGCTCCACGCCCAGAAAAGTCGAGTGGTCTAATGTCGATTGCAACGAAAGTTGTTATCCAAATGAATGCCAAGCTTATGGGCGCTCCTTGGATGATTGAACTGCCACTGCGTGGTCTAATGACTGTTGGCTTCGATGTCTGCCACTCGTCGAAGAATAAAAACAAATCCTATGGCGCTCTGGTGGCTACAATGGATATGAAGTCATCTACGCGCTACTATTCTTCGGTTACTGAGCACATGAAGGGCCAGGAACTGTCCGATCAAATGTCCATGAAGATGACGTGTGCTCTAAAGGCATATCGCGATCATCATGGCACCTTGCCAGAGCGCATACTATTCTTCCGTGACGGCGTTGGCGATGGCCAACTGCACCAAGTGGTCAACACTGAGGTTAAGTTTCTGAAGGAGCAACTTGATAAGATCTACAAGGCTGCAGGCAGAGAGGACGGTTGTCGCATGGCTTTCATTGTGGTCACTAAACGCATCAACACTCGCTACTTTGTCAATAAGCGCAATCCGGATCCCGGCACCATTGTGGACGATATTATCACATTGCCGGAACGCTACGATTTCTTCTTGGTATCGCAGGCTGTGCGCCAGGGCACTGTCTCGCCAACTAGCTACAATGTTATTCACGACAACATGGGCTTGAGTGCCGACAAGCTGCAGATGCTATCCTATAAGATGACTCACATGTACTACAACTGGTCGGGCACCTGCCGTGTACCTGCCGTCTGCCAATATGCTCATAAGTTGGCTTTTCTCGTTGCCGAAAGTATTCACCGTTCTCCCTCCTGTGGCTTGGAGAATCAACTTTACTTTTTGTAATACCCCTATCAGACTTTTATATATTTATACTATATATATATATATATAGTATAAACCTACGATATATATATATATACACTATGTATATGTATATAGTATTAACTACACATATATAGTATAAACTATATACTATATATAATCAACCTGGAAAGGACTTGTTAACCTACTCAGTTGAGAAGGTTCCTTTTTAGTTTTTACACTACCTATGGATCGTACATATGGAAGATTCTGTATGCATGTGAAATAGTTGACTACTACAACACACAAAAACATAAACATACACATACACATACACATAAAAAACATAAACATACACGTAAAAAACATACACATACACGTAAAAAACATACACTTACACATAAAAAACATACACTTAAAAAACATACACATACACTTAACAAAAATACACACATACACATAAAAACCTTAACGAAGGCGGCAACTTCTGACAATCAATGGACAAAAGGAGTATGAATGGATATTTACTTCACGTCACTGAAACTTATTTCTTTCAATAATTTGTTTCTCACTGATTTGTATTGAAATGTTGCCAACTAAATAAAAATTGATTATTAATTTGCTTGTATCTTTATGGGAATAGAAACTGCCGATTCAAAAAGGTGCCTCAATATCATAGCTTGTATATAACAATGACAATCAGTAACTAGTGTTCGCTAAACATATTAGTTCTTTCCATCAATTAGTAATAATTTGTAATATTATATATATGAAAATTCATTTCTGTCTTGACAAGGAAAATTAGTTTGAAGACCGTTTGAATTGACTTTTTTCGTCATTCGCTCACCTACTACTGAGTCTCATTGTGTGATCGTCAATCGCGACTCTCTCTACAAAATGTTCGTTTAACAAGCGTCACACTAATAATAGCTGTGTTTTTGAGAACAGACCGTAAAGAACGGTTATTTGCAAGCTATGCTGAATATACAAAGTATCGTAGTATACTTCTGTGCGGCGCACATATACTGCCCAACATACATATACCTACACAAATAAACTATTTAAACTACAGAGGGTAGGTTGTAAAGTTTACATCAGCGCTTTCTTTTATTATTTAAAACTTCGGATTGAAGCACAATGCGGATTTGATTAAGATTCCACCTTCACAACGGTCGTCTTCTCCGACACGTACAGACCGTCCAAGAACTTACGGATATCCTTGTTTTTAACGGTGGTCGACTGTTGGATGAGTGCCGCGGAGCCGGAGACAGACTCGATGTCATTGCCTTCGACGATAAGCTCATCCTTTTGGGCTGTGGAGTTGACAACCGTCACGCCGGGAGCCATCTCGACGCGGCGAATGTACTTCTCACCCAAGAAGTTACGGATTTCAATAACCGTGTTCTGCTCGGACGTAACGCAGTTAATGGGGAAATGAGCGTACACAGCACGCATTTTGTACTGGAAACCGAAAGTCACACCTAAAAATATTTATCTCTCGTTACAAATTGATATCTAAGGAATTCCATTAATTATTTCGGCATACCCTTAATCATGTTCTCGATGTGACTGCACACCGTGCGCACGGCAGCGAGCTCCTTCTTTGTGCCGAACCATTTCTCGACTTTGAGGGTGCGTTTGTCCGACATGTACATGTCCAGAGCCAGATGCTTGAAGCTCCGCTTCAGAGTGCCTCTGGTGCCGGTGATCGTGACCACGCGCGCCTTCACGGAGGCTTTGATATCCTTGGGGATCTTGACACACTGATTCGAGTTGATCGTTCGCATTTTGACGACACTGCAAAATGGTAAACAAATACATGAATGAGAAACATATTTAGATAAATAAATAAATGCATACATTTATAGCAATCTCAGTGTACACAGATTTTGCATATATTCAATAAAGCATACACTTCTAGCTGTTCTATGCGTAAACAAAACATTTCAGTCAGCTAGGTTTCGTTATGAATTTTAAAATTCGTATATGGCTCATTTTTTATCGCTTATGTGGTCAAATATATACATATTTAACAAACTAATTGATTTGTCACTCGTTCAGCACACTTAGCGATTGATTAAACGTATCCATTTTGTTGATGTTTTAAAATTCATTTTGTACACAATTTATTAAGAAACTTACACACTGCAGACCGACCGGAAAGAGGCTGGAAAAAGAAAGGAAATATTTGACGTTTAGTTTAGGGTTGCCGTACCGGCAAAACAATGAGGGATATTTTTAGGGAATTTGTTTGATGCTGCCAACCTAATTAAATATCACTGTTAACATGAACAGCTGATATGTCAAGTTTTTGTATTAGGGCTGCTATCAAATTTGTTACCAACTGTTGATTTCAAAAAGTTTTGCAAGCAGCTAAATTTATTGAATAAAAATATAGTGGAGAATGTAGCATTTTTTTTGGCTGCGTAGCATTTTCTTAGCAAATGAGCAGAGGCTAAGGAAATAATAACAGAATGAAAATATATTAACATGCTGTTAATAACATTTTGGTAAAATGTTACTTTAACAGAGGAACGAGACAGAAAATTAATGGCGGGAGCTGTATGGCGTGGGCCGATCTCTCTCTTTTCCAACCGGCAGTAGTTTGCAAAATTTAAGTGGCCGAGCGGTTAAGCGGAGGGAATATACAAATAATAACATTAAAATACTTTAGTTGGTGAGCATAAAAGAGTTAACCAATATGAACAACACAGCATCGCCACCAGATGTCCTACAGACGGCGGGCAATATGCTCGAGTTTCACGACTTTCGAGACAGACATAAGCCGGAACTTTTAGAGGTAAAAACCCAAGCCAAATGAAATCAATCAAAAGGGCGTTAACTAATATCATATTACCAAACAGTTGACGGGCATCAGTCAGCATGGAAGAGCAACTATGAGCGGCCTCAACGACTATGACTACCAGACGCTGGGACAACTGACCTCCGGAGACACACATAACCTACAACAACTGCAGACGCTCACGAAATGCGGAATACCTAATGAGGTCCTGGAGCACTTTAAGCGTAAATAGTTCGAAGTTTAATTCATAGTACAATTATAATTTAATACTTATGTTCGTTTAGATATCAAATGCCACTGCATCATGGGCTTATTTCCGGCTATTGGACGCGCCTGGCTGACGATCGATTCGGATATATATATATGGACATATGAGCAGACACGAGACGTAGCCTATTATGATGGTCTCAGCCATTTGATACTGAGCGTTGGCTTGATAAAGCCCAAGGCGGGCGTGTTAATCAACGACGTCAAGTATCTGCTCTTGCTGACGACGCCCATTGAGGTGATTGTCTTAGGCGTTACGTTCGAGGAGCAAAAGGATTCTAGAGGATGCACGGCGGATAACAGTCGAATGCAGCTGTTGAATAAACCACTATTTGTTCTTAGTACGGATAATGTCACCATTAATGTCATCGAGGGCACAAAGGATGGACGCATCTTTCTGGGAGGTCGCGATGGTTGTCTGTACGAAATTGATTATCACTCAGAATCGAGTTGGTTTGGCAAGCGGTGCAAGAAGATAAACCATTCGCAAGGACTGGTCTCCTATATAGTACCAAGTTTTCTAAAAGTCTTCTCGGTAAGTAATACCAATACCATAAAGGAATTTTGAACTGATAATTTGCCTTGCAGGAAGTCGATCCTATAGAGAAAATTGTCGTTGATGATCGTCGTGGTTTGCTTTATGTATTAACTGAAAAGAGTTCCATTGAGGCCTGGCACATCGGTACAAGCTTTACGACTGTGCGAAGGCTCGGCAGGATTACACAAAACGATATTGCCTGCCAGGCGGTCAGCTTGATCAAGTACGTATGCAGACTATGGAAGCATAAAAGAGTATTAATTACTATTTGTAATCTGCAGGACTGTTGATCCATCCATTTTCAAGAGCGTCAAGGCCATTTGTCCGCTCAGCAAAGACAATTCCAATATTTTGCATCTTGTTGCTGTCACGCAATGCGGCGTGCGTCTCTACTTCTCAACAACGCGCCTAAATGTGCAGCAGCAGAATCTGAACTACGTGCCGGATTGCATGGGCAATAATCCAAATAATCCGTTGCCAATGTCGCAGCCAGGAGATTTAGAAACACCAAGAGGAATTTATCTGTTGCATGTGCGGCTGCCGCCTGGTTACACGCCAAATGCAACAACCAATAAGCCGAAGCAGGTTCATGCGGCATATCACAGCGAGGGCACAATGTTAATGATCACCACACAGCAGCAGGAGCAGGACCTACTGTGGTCCATTAGCTCTGCGCCGTTCACCAACTTTACATACCTCGTTGAATCGACAGCGCTGGAGAATCTGGATGGCATTGTTTGGAGCATCTCTGAAGTCAAGGATGCGATTTTGGACAACACGAACTCCTTACTGTATAATGCACGTACGCCGCGTCGAATCGTTATGCTGACTAATCAAGGAACACACATTGTGGAGTTGATGAAGGCGGCTCATGTCCTTCAGCAGTTGCTAATGTCCTGCAAGGGTCCACACAACGAGGCAGTGAAAATGTTCTTTCAAACGCAGAACGATCGAGAGGCTTGCTATACTGCGCTGCTGTTGGCCACCTCGGATCTGCTACGCGGCAGCGACATTGCCTTGTGGGCCACTCAGGCATTTATGCTATACGGCGGAGAGCCCTGCTATCAACACTACCTAGGTTCAGCCAATCGCAACTTGCACAATAGTACCATCAACACCAACGCTAGCTTGCCTGGCAGGGATCGAATACCTCCGATGTTCATGTCCACGCCCATGCCAAATGCAGCGAATATTGGAGCAATGACTAGTCAATACAATCAGCCAATTAGTCCTAGTAAGTGAACATTATAAATGTAATCAAATGAGTTCTCTAAGTGAACCTAGTCATTTAGATAACTTAGCAACGGGTGTACTGATTCGAATTTCCATAACTATGTGCATTCTAAACCATTTATAACAAAACAACTTTTATTTACAGTTTCAGTTGCACAAACCACACAGCAACAACAGCAACAATTCACGCAAAAGCAACAACAGCACTCGATGCCGAGCAATGAGAACTCTCCAATTATATATTCAGCGAAACACGATGGTCTCTTTCTGTACGTGTCGCGGATGTTGCGCTCCATTTGGCAATCACATTGTGTTGATGAGAATCTGTGCTCGAAGCTAACTTTTGCCGACTGCTCGATGTTATTATCCGAACTACGTGCATTGCGCTTTTTCTTGGACAAGCACTCAGTGCATGATCTTTCTGGTAAACTAAGTGCTCAACTGTAATTCGAACTAGCTTCTGTTTATAATAGTATATTCTTATTTTTATTTATAGTAACAAGACGAATGCCGTATGACAGTCATTTGGGTAGATCGACTGCTGTTCTGATGAACAGCACTCCTCAAATTCCGCTAAACGAGCACCGTAACCTTACGGAGCAGGCACAAATTGAGGAGAAACGTTCGCTTTCCGCTCTAAATCAGTTTATCAGTAAGTTAAGATAGTAGTACCCTTGATAAAAACAACTCTAATGTTTCTGACAATTGTTTATAGAACATGCCTGTGAGGTTATGTCGCTGTGGAGCATCCTCATTGATCATCAGTTTCAATTGCTTTGCCAACAATTGTCGCCGGAGCATCAGAAAATGTTAAGATGTTGCACATTCCGGGATCTGTTGATATCACGGTCTGAGGTGTGCGCTTTTCTGATCATTTCGCTCATCAATCTATACCTCAAAGATAAAGCTGATGTTACAGAAGTGTCGGACAGCTTGCGGCAACTATGCCCTAATCTCTATAGGCACGAGGATGAGGTCACCTACAAGGCCACCGAAATACTGATGAGCGCCAAATGCTGTAAGTCGGCAGCGGAAAAGCAACAGAAACTGTCCGTAACATTGCGAATGTGCTTGGATACGGCGCCAACTCTGCCAGTGCATAGCATTTGCCAGCAATTCATTTCGGTTGATTTCTACGAGGGAGTCGTTGAGCTAGTTGCCACCTGTGCATCGAAAATGGATCCAGAGGAAATCGGTATTCATTATTACAATAACAATGAGCCAGCCGAGGATCATGAGGGCTACACATGCTTTGTGACACGGTAAACATGGATGAGCTGTACTTGATAGACTTAAATCAAATTTAAATATATTGATCTTTTCTTGCAGTATGAACTATTACAAAGAGGTGCAGAATATGCTGGACTATGCCTACAACACGGTTCGCACCAGCAAATGCGATCAAGATCAAACTCGACTCTTCCAGCAAAATTACGAAGAAACTCAGGGTCAACATGATATGGAAAACAAATCGAAGCAAATTATTAAAAAGATAACAAGCCAAGCACTTCGAATGAAAGATCCACTAATGCATGTTGCGATCTATGAGTGGCTGCTCACTCACGAAATGAACAGTGAATTATTGGAGTTGACTCAGCCCTCATTGGGCGAGTTCTTACGGCGTAGTGTTAGTCGCAATCCAGAGAATGTTAAATTAATTGACTTACTGTGGAAGTATTACGAGAAGAACAGACATCATCATCAAGCAGCGCAGATTCTCGACAACTTGGCCATGACGAGGAGTGAGAGCATAACTTTGGATGTGCGCATCGACTACTTGGTGCGCGCTGTCATGTGCATGCGCAATGAAACAGTTGGCTCATCCGTGACCAATGGCATATTCTTGAAGGAGTTGGAGGATAAGGTCAGCAAGCTCTATTTCATATACTTGTACATATTAATATTAATATTTATATTCTGCATATCTAGTTGGAAATAGCGCGCGTACAAAAATCTGTGCTTGGGGCGATGGCCTCGCTTTTACCTACAAATGAAGCTGCCAGGCAGGCTGTGAAGGACTTAAATATTGGACTTTACGATATCACACAATTGTATCAGAACTTTGCTGATCCATTCAATCTATGGGAGTGCCAGCTGTCCATTCTTAATTGCTCAAATCACAACGATCCTTTGTTGATTGAGTCCGTGTGGGGCAATATAATCAATAGCGCCGTAGAAGGTCCTGGCACAGCACAAGAACGCAGTGTGCAACTCTTTACAAAAATTGAGCTTTTGGTTCGAGAGTTTGGTGAATCCGGGCCATGCTTTCCATTTGCTTTTGTCATCAGGGAGCTAGAGATAAAAGCCTGCCAACTCAATTTGCCTGAGGGCACAGTGCCAGAAAAGCTATTCGCCATGAAGCTGGATATCGAACTACTCCTAGAATATTACTCCAGGTAAGCGGATGATGTCATTCATACGCACAGTTTTATTTATACCTTTGTTTCTCTAGAATGATTTCCATGAACGAGCGCATTTGGGCGAACGAAGGCAACGAGTGGCACCTGATACAGTCGGCTATACGCGTCGTCACACTGCTGGCTGATAATTCCCAGGCTATTTGGTACCGATCCAAGTAAGAATTATTGCACAAATATTTGAGTTAAATGATTATAATAATGATTGTTTATTGCAGGCGACGGATATTGGGCAAGGCGCAGGACATAGTCGCCGCTTGTTTGAACATTTGTTATCAGAAGCCGGACACCAATCGCTTGCAGCTCTCGCTCAAGGAGCTCCAATGCCGCTTGCAACGGCTCATAGGTTAATGTCTCTGACAGTAGTTATTTTCAAATGGTATATATTTTTTAGAGCAAAACAATGATGGTGTAGCTGTTAAGTTTGACTGAGGTATAAAACTTTGTACGCGTTATTTATTTAATGTCTAACACACAAATTGAGCAACGAAACTATGTTGTGTCCATCATCTTGAGGTGGGCTTCCGTAAGTATGCACTTGGTCATGTGGCACGAACAGGGAACTGGATGCTCCTCTACATTCGGATCGAGCAGCTCGACTTCCAAATTGTATTTTCTCGCATCGTTTCCGCTGCGCTTCATTAGGATTTGAAAGGCCACCGGAGATTTCTCCTCTAGAGTTTCACAATTTTCTTCCGGAAGCACTACGACGCACTGCTTCCAATGGGTTTCAGGGGCAAGAGGCGATGTGCTAAGCACAACGGTTTCATCACCAGGAAACCGCACTTCGAACCATATGCAGAAGCCCTGATGCTTACCCGGAACTTGTGTGGCGATGACTTCCTTGAAGCGTATTTCGTCCAGCTCCTGGGCACTAACATCGAGCAAACTCATCCAGTGAAAGACAATGCCTTCGTGGAGCAAATCCTTTGGCTTTAGTTGTGTAATTTCTGGCCTCGTTGATTTCTGTAAACGCAATTTGCTGGCAAATCGTTCCATGTTGACCCCATCCACATTTTGCCAATAGTCATACAGGGATGGGACAGAGCACGGAGCCACAAATATCGTGCACTCGCTGGGGAACAGAAGCCCATTTGGCTTCAGGAAATTATCCCTGGCAAAGAGCACGGAGTCCAGCATGCCTTCGTGCAGTAGGTAAAATCCCATCCACTCTGAGACAATAATATCCACTTTTTCAGCCGAGGCGGGCAGAATGAACTCCTCGATCTGGGAATGGATTACCTTTACAATGCTGGTTAGACCGTTTTCCTCAATTAGATCTAATGCTACTTTCGTTGCGAGATTGGAGGCTTCCACGGCATAGACCAGTCGGGCACCGGCTTGTGCGCAGAACGCAGACAGTATTCCCGTGCCAGCGCCTACATCCATCACAACCTTATCCTTAAACAATTCCTTGTTTTTCATAATGGCATTATAATAAGCTTCCTGTCGTGGTCGATCTCTTAGCATGAGCTCGTGCACCTGTGAGGATGTAACTAAGCTATAATAAATGTGGCTAATTATGTTGAGCATGCAAGTAAATACCTCTAGATTTTCATATTCCGTAAAATACGTATTCATTATAAGCGCACTTATTTATTTTTACAAAATAAACTGGATAAATGCACTACAAACAGATCTTTATAGGTTAAATAGAATGGCCATCAAACTGTTATTTAACATAGCTTAGTATTTAACATGTTGAGATAGGCTCAGCTGTTATTAACAGTGCCCATTAATTTAAATTGTAACTGCCATAAAAGCTGTTTTGGCAACTAGGCAAATATAAGGATAGAGGAGGAAATTATCAACCACACGATTGACTTATGGTGTGTTTTAACAGTGATATTAATCAACCACGAGTTTTGCAAGTGCATCATCCAATTGCTCAATATAATTGTTCGCTGTTAATAACATAAAAAGCCAAGATGTCATATGTTTTCAAATCAAGGAACTAAATGAACGAACTGGTTAAGGGAACCATAACTTATTGCTTTAGTCGGCCACGTAAATTCTATAGTAAACAACTGTTTGGCCCTAACAATTAGAATTTTTATTTCTTATGTCTATATTCAAAAATAACTATTCCAAATGGAAATGAGTAAATTAGATCTAAACGAAATGATACGCAGCTGGGATATAAGTACAACGGAAAAGGTGGATGAATGCCTCAAACGTATTGCAGAAAAAGAAGTATGTAATTTTCCGTTGTTTGACTTTGACAGTTATTAGGGGAATTTTTTTTTTTTTCTAGGTGGATGTAAATGCGAAACTCGAAGCCGCATTGTCCAAACAATGCCAAATCGAGACAAAATTAAGCGGAATCGGTCGCGCTATGGCTACTCTGCTTACAGTTGAGAGCGACTCCAACAAGCTGAACATGCAAATCGTAGACACAGCTAAACTTGCTGAATCCGTCAGCGCTAAGGTGCGTCGGCTGGATCTGGCGAGATGCCGTGCCTCCGAATGCCAGCAACGGGTACACGATCTGATCGACTTGCAGTTGTGTAGCCAGGGTGTGGTTAAGGCCATCAGTGAAGAGGACTATGAAAAGGGAGCGGGACATATCGCTCGCTTTCTGGCCATGGACCAGCAGCTTTTGCAGCGTACAGCGGATGATGTCCAAGGATCGATCACGTCTGTGAGCGATGCTGTGCACACACTGGAGGAGGCCACTGAAAAGATACGAGACTTGATTTCCAAGCGCTTCGATGAGGCTGTCCAACAAGATGATTTGGCATCTGTGGAGAGATTCTTTAAGATATTCCCATTGGTTGGTTGCCACAAGATTGGCATAGAGAAGTTCTGTGGCTACATTTGCCAAAAGCTGTCAGCAAAGGCCCAAAAGGAGCTACGCAATACCCAAGATATTGCCAAAGCTGAGCGTCGCCAACATTTGGCCTATGCCGATCGCTTGACTGCAATTCTAGAGAACTTCGCTCGTGTCGTTGAGGTCAATCAGCCGATTATAGAAGCATTTTATGGACAAGAGTAAGTGGACAAATGCCTTAAAATAAATGCTATAATTATCAAATTTGAATCATTTATAGATCCACATCTTTGATTGACATGGTGACCATATTGCAAAGAGAATGCGATCTTGAAGTTAAGAATTTGCTGTTGGAATTCCACAAAAATCGTCAAATTCAATATCGCATTAAACAGGTCAACGACAGCGCTCAACGCCCAAACAGCTCCAGCATGGCAAACAGTAGCATGCAGGCCTTGGGTCACTATAGAAAGCCTTCGGGTGGCTCTATAGATAAATTGAACCCAAAGGATATCGATGCCATCATAGCCGAAATAACAGTGATGCACTCGAGAATAGAGTTATACTTTCGATTCATGCGTCGCCGTTTGCAGGTAATATTTGCTTAGTAAAACAAACCAACATCAATGTAAATTGAAACAATCTAACCGCAGGCCAATGCTGAAACATGTTTGCAAGATAAGGAAGCACAAAACTTGATACTAAAGGACTATGAACGGGTTGTGAAGCAGTGCGACTTAAGTCGCCACATGCAAGAAATACTTAGCACATACTTACTATTTGAAAGGTACATATTTGATTATATGCAGCTGTCTCCTCACTTTATAATAATGCTTAAAATTTTAGGTATTTTATGGAAGAAAGCGTTATAAAAGCTATTGGATTGGACACGTTTGAAACCGGTCAGCAATGTTCGTCGATCGTCGATGATGTCTTCTTTATATTACGTAAATCGATACGACGCGCCCTGACGACACAATCGATTAATGGCACCTGTGCTGTGATCAACAATGTTGCATCCTGTCTTGATGGTGATTTCGTATCTGCCTTAAAGGCACCTTTAAAAAATGGGTATCCTTCGGGATATATTGATTTGGCACAGGCTTACAATGCCATACAAACTAGCTTGCAGCAGGGCAAACTACATTCGAGTGACGCCGATCGCGTTCGATCAAATTTCATAGTACAGTTAAATAATGCTGATATGTCAACGGAGTATATTGAAACGCTATGGCAGACAATGGAGCAGGAGATAGCAGGCACATTCCCCAATATATCCCCACTGGAGAGGCAGTTATTGGACAGCTGCTTGACTGAGCTTAAAACCATTCGCGATGCATTGAAGGCAACCGTTGACTTTGGCATACAGCAACTCAGATCGAGTGCGATCAGGCCACGTTTAAATCCCTGGGTGGATGAATTCCTTAATTATAGCCATCATCTAACCGAGGTAACTATATACTAATACTTATGCTCCTATATTCGTACTCATTATTTGAGGAACTGTCCTTATAGGAGGAACTTTCTACTTACGAGGCTGGCGAAACATTTGTTCAGTATTTCATTGTGCAATTAGATGGACTATTGAATTCCTTTAAAAATGCATTAAGTCCACGTAATTATGACGCGCTTGTCAGTATTTTGGCTACTGAAGTTACCAATCGCTTGGAGCGTGCGATTAAAAAAAGCACATTTAATCGGGTAATATTTAAATTTTATGCTTATATATATATGATGTAATTAATCGTCTCAATTTGTAGCTCGGTGGACTTGTTCTCGATCAGGAAGTGCGTGCTCTTGGCACATACCTTACGGGCGCAACTTCCTGGTCAGTGCGCGATAAAATGACTCGTCTGTCACAAATTGCAACGCTTTTGAATTTGGATAAGGTTTCAGAATTGAACGAATATTGGAATCCAGAAAATAATAGCGAAATGCCATCGTGGCGACTGACTCCTAACGAAGTGCGCACCATTTTGACATTGAGGTAAACTTTAATAATTCGATACTTTCACATTACAGATTATTTATTCTTGTTTACTTTGTAGAAGTGATTTCCGCATGGAGGACATTAAGCGTTTGCAACTTTAAGTTAAATACGTTTCTTGTTTTATTTATGATGCTCTGACTTCATTTCTCTTTAAACTAAACCAACGATTGAAATCCAATCTTAATAAGAGCTGCGAAAGCGCACCAAAACTGGATGCACTCTTAATGTTAACCAATAATTTTATTAATCCAGAGATGGCAACGTTAAATCTAAAATATTAAAACAAGAAAAACAATATATATATATAAATATGTATAGGAATGCATCATAATATTGCACCACTTACCTTTCCTCGAGCCGATCGACATCATTTAAGTTATCTTCATTCACTACACAAAATTTCTCACATATGCTAAATATTTCGAGGATTGTTCCATAAACCGGATATTGCGATTGACGCGCTGGCTGTGAAATATTTATCTTTTTATCCGTTTCATCTGTCAGCAGAAAACATTGGGAAAGTACATTGGCTAGAAATACTGAATGAGCTCTTTGAATTTCTTCAAAATCGGCTTTACTGGCAATCACATTCATGAGTGCAATGAACTGACCTGAAATTATGAAGTAATATTTAAATTAAAAAAAAAAAAAAACTAGGCATATATGGATATTTGTTACACTTACACTCAAGCACATCAACCTGTATGTAATACTGTAAGTTGTCCAAAAAAAACATTAAATGATTGCGAAAACTTATAATCTTTAGATCGACTGGATTCCCCGATTTGGCAGCCCATTTGTAACGAGCCCAAACAAGTTGAAGATCGTACTGCAGCTTTCGAACAGTCAATAGAAAACGAAAGACCGTATTGTAACGTTCCACGGTGGTTGGTGAAAACAACAGGTTCAATGGCCATTTATATATGTATTTGAGATGAAGATTTTGAAACATAGCAAACTCGCAACTCTCCTCTAGATCGATGGTTGGTTTCTGAACGCTCAATGAGAAGTTCTCCAAATCATCGACAGTTGCCATTACGTTTGCTGCAATCTACATATACAAAATAAAAATTGTTTTATATTTGGCTGTATTAATTACAATAAATTATAATGCAGGTATTCCTACCTCAAATGCTTTGGTGTAGTTTTTGTTGTTTAGTTCTGCAAGGTTATCTGAACTTTCGTACAGTTGACGAAAGAATTCCAAATAAAATTCACCTCGTCCCAATAGGTAAAAGTCTTTGATCAGGGACAACTGACGCTCCAAATCATCTTCAATAACAGCTATTTCCGACAAGCGTTGGCTAACGTACTTTTTGATTTGGTTAACAACACTTTCCAATTGAAATACATCGATCTTCTTATCTTGATTTAACTCATCAAGCATTTTACAAAACTTGCCCTCCTTGCCATCCCACAGCTCACTGATATCATCACAGAATGATCCATGCAATTTCATCATCCACGTATCAGTTCTCTGTTTACTTCGATCTAGTTTGAAAACGAGCACCGTTTGTCCAACAAACAATATCTTTTCAGCTAAAACGGCTGACACAAAGTTTGGCAATTGACTAAATCTGATCTCGTATTGCCATATTTCCTCCTCAGTTAATAAGCTCTGCAAAACAAATAAGCGAAATATTATTATAGATTTTATTTGATGTAAATTGTTTGATTCTTACTGTCTGACTATGGGTGCTTGTGCAAGATTTATCACAGGAATTTTTTGCAACGCTTTCGTTTGCTCTATAGTTTATAAAGAACTCGGAGTATTCATCATCAATGACGCCAAACAAGAGCCAGTGGGTCAGGTGTGAGAAGAAAGCCAATTTTACGGGATTTGAAACTCTAAAGAAATATAATAATAATAATAACATATATTATTATTAAATTATAGTGTAAATTGCTTAGAACTTACTTGTTGATCACTCTCTCCAGACGAAAATCTCCGTGATCATAGGATATATGCAGATTCTCTAGCAGTTGGCAGCCTTTAAGTTTCTGAATTAAAGAATATTAGGCTTATTATATTTTCAATAAAATACTTTTTAATGACTAACCTGTATTTTAGCATCGTTAATTAGTTTACGCAAAAATAGTATTATAGGCAGTTGTAGCTCCAGAGCATTGTAAATATATGTTAAAGAATGTGTTGTATTTTGTTCGGTCAGAGATTCCAATTGAGCCGTTTCCTTATAATAATCATCGAGGGCATTCTCAATGCCCTTGGCAAAATTCATAAGGTAATAGCCTGATGCGAACTCTGAATGAAATGAAACAATTGAGATCAAACGGGTAATTAAATAAACGCTTGTGTTTACCCTGCGCATCGGCAAAGTCCGAGATATCACTCTGACTGACGCCTCCAAAGAACTTAGCAAAGCGTACAACTTCACTTGCGCTGCTTAAGATGCTTATAATCTCCATAAAAACGCTCTTCTCACAAGGATGCATGAATTCCTCAACAACATTGGATGCCTAGAAATTAAATAGTTTAACTACACAGATGGAACGGTTAGTTTGTCGTACTCACAAGAAAGCTTCTTATGCTTATGCCCTTGCGGCTCAGGCTCATGCACGATAGTAAAATATCATGGATCATGTTGAATAGCTTGTCTATAAGCGCACAACAATTTGTTTTTTATTATTAAAACTCCCGGTGTTAGTTGCTTGGTCTGTTTTGACTTTTGTGTGAATGGCAATTATCAAAACAATATATGCGGGCTATCGATATAAATATCAAGAACACATAAGCGGTCGCATCGATAGATGTTATCGATTAAATAAAATTAGCTTGCATGTCAGCTGTTACTTTTTAAATTTATTGACCCAAGTATTTGATACTACGAGTACATTGTGGTATATTCATATATTTATGTATTTATATTTTATATATATTTGTAGAATATAAATTTTTATTAATTTTCTTATATTAGCTTTTCTATATCAGTTGTGGCTTCTAATTAAATAGGTTGTTCCCATAAGGTAATTGTTGATTTGAACTAATTATGCTGAGCTAATTGTGTCTGAGCATAAGTTATTTTGATTAAATTTGTGAGTAAGGAAAACGTATGCATAAATAAAATTGGTACACCTCACCTTATCTGCATATATATGTATGTACACATGAGCATATAAATTATCCTTTCTGCTTTTATAGTTGTCAAATTTTATTGTCTTTCGGTGCGACACCCTGGCCATAGAGGCGCAATAAATAATGTTCAAGTGTCGTCCAGCAGCTAGATAAGCTGGCCAAAAATGTTAACAAATATGTCTTTTATGGAGTGCTTTTATTTTGCACCTTTGTTGTCCACGTTGAAGCTCAAGCTATGCGAAAGGACAAAGCCAAACACCTCTCGAACGTTTTCTTTGCGCCAAGTCTGTTGCCTGTTAGGAAAAATCGCTGACATTGCAAAATTGTGGTAAAAAGAGAGCAAGAGGCTGGCTCTATGGAATATGTATGAATATTCTTGTTGGTTTTATACGAACTTAATTAAATTCTTCGTTGCAGATATGAACAGTATTAGAATTAAATTTATTATACAAGTTGACATATTTACAATTTAAAGAGAATTTTGACCGCACAGAGGATTGACTCAAACAACTCGATATATACACATATATATTATAGATTCAACCACAAAGAAACTTATTTAATTTCGAGCACAGCCAAACTATATGTACTTTTTATTTTATTTTAATTACACTTTTGTTAAATAATTCAGGAACTTGAGCGAACCTGTAAGTGCATTAGACTGCTCGCCCCGCTTCAGCCCGTCCTATTTGAACCCCTCTGGCTTATTTGCAATTAGGATGGGAGTTTTGCTGCAGACCAGCTGAATTTCGAATTTATTGCATTTTATTTAGTAACATGCATTTTTAATTTTACTGCCACGTTAATTAACTTTAATTTTGTTACTGCAGCAGCCATGGACGAGACCCCAATGCAAGTTCTTATACCAATAAAGTTTTCACTGCTCGCAGAGTTTTCTAAAATGCAAAATGCAAAATGCAAAACGCAAAATGAAAATGCGCAACTTTGGACTTGGCCCCACGTTAAACGCGAGTGCAGAAAGTTATATTTCGTATGTGCATTATTTCTCGAGTTGATTAAGTTCTCAAACGAGTTAACCCTCTGCATTTTATGAAAAAACTTTCGAAAGAGAGTAAAACCCTTTATAGTCTATCTGTTTAGCATTTAAGAGTTATAACCAAGTATTTCATAATATAAATATTTAATAATATTTACCTGATTATTTATAAAAATATATCCTTTGTTCATATCGAATCAATTCTATTATGGAACTTATTAAGTCGAACCTGAACTTGGTTTAGTTACACAAAATCCAGCTAAATAGCACAAAAAAGGACATCTTAATCAAACAAAAGAAATGTTGGCTGTAAATAAGTAGTATATGCAAATATTTGTTATATATAAACATTAATAAGTTCGCATACTGAAAAAGTAAACACAATATTTAAGCATTTTTCTAAGAAACATTTGTAAAATTTATTGATAATAATAATCGTATGTATAAGTATTGCACTTATAAGTATAATGTACTTTATATAAAATTATCTATTTCAATTTCTTTATATATTTATTTCATATTTTGTTCGTTCACTTCCGTATACTGAAGTACGGCACGAGTTTGATTTGTATTTGTTGTTATTCTTTTTCTTATTTTTTTTTTTGTTCTTAACTTTATGGGTTCTTAGGCTCTTAAGAAGGTGATTGGAACCAGCTGTTAACGAATCTCCACTCTTGTTCTGTGATCCTCCTCAGTAATGCATATACTTATGTCTCGATATAGCTAAGTGTGTGTTAAGAAAACTTGAAATAGTATTGCATGTCTTTTCAGCTCTTATGTGTATACATAGTTTGATTAGTTTGAATTTGTTGTTGATTTTTGATTTTTGATCTTTGACTTTTCATTTTGGTTGATATATAGTACATCTAATTTTCTAATACCAATAAAATTGACTATGAGGAAAACATCGAAAGCAATTAAGGGATTATATGCCATTGCATCTATGTATGCATCTATATCTATGTATATATGTCTGTGTGTTTACCAATTTGAAAGGCACATTTTTCTTAAATATGATATTAAGTATATCTGTGAACAGTTTACATACATGTATGTATATATGTATATATATATTTGGTCAGTTTGGTTCATCAAAGATTGGTCATTGTTTATTGCACTGTTTTTGATTTGGTTCATCATTTCATTTCATTTCATTTGTTTTGATTTGTTTTGTGATACTTGAGAACTAAGGCATATTATAAATAGAACTACGAATACGATCGATTTAAAGAATCCATTTAATTTACAGCTTTATCAGAGTTTAAGTCGCAGTCATCCCAATCGGCCAGCGCCCAGCTGGGCAGCTCAGTTTCATACTCCCAACCAGGACCCTAAATCGAAAATATCTTCAAGTTTCCAAATGGGATTATTAAATTCTATCTATACATACCTTATACTTCCAGGCATGCAAGTACATGACCAAATCCTTGGGCTTGGGGTCTCGATAGTGCACCTTACACTCGTAGCAATGCTTATCAATGACTACTTTATCGGATGCCAAGGTCAGATCCGTGGATGCTTCATTGGGGATTGGAAGCTCGGTGGCTGCATCAGCCTTAGCTGCGAACTCTGGACTGCTATTCGTAGAGTGCATCTGTTTGATAGCGTCCACGCTCTGTTGGTTCTCCAAGCATGGCGGCGTGGTCTCCCTTGAGTTTGCGCCCACGTCGTCATCGCTGTGATGCACGGCTAAAGGATTTAATATTCAAATTGAAATTTTCAATTCAGTTAAATATTTGCTGTTATCTTACCAAACGTTTGATCGCTGCTCAGGCTTTCCAGATCCGTTTCATCTTTAGTATTCTTAAACAATGATATGTCCGAGTCACAATCGATGCCCAACCAATTTTCCGCGTTGTGTATATTAATGAGATCCCGTATAAGCTCGTCATCCGTCTTGCCGCCAATATCTCCAGCGCGTCCTTTGAGAGGCCCGAACACCTCATGGTTATACAAGGGATCATTGAGTATAGGAAATCCTTTAAGAAATACGAACTTAGTATCTCTCGATAAACCAATTAGAATTCGATGCTTTACCTAAATATTGCAAGTGAACACGTATTTGGTGCATTCGTCCTGTGAGTGGCTTACAGAGCACCACACTGGTTTTTCCATTCTGGGATAGCTTCTGGAAAGTCGTGGTGCAATCTTTGCCCTTCTGCGAAACCTTACATACGCCTATCTTATAGCTGACCACCTCGATGGGTTCCTTGCATTCCACGACACCACTAAAAGTTCAATTTACATTTCATAATCTCGCTGTGATGATCTTGAGATCAATGTCTACTCACTCTGGAAAGATGCCCTCTACTCGACAGATGTACTCCTTCTCCACTTGTCTATTGCGTATCTGTTGCTCCATTTGACGCGCCTTCTTCGGACTACGTCCGAACAACAGCAGACCGGACGTAAGCCGATCCAGACGATGAATTGTGCGTAGATTCTTCAGATTGAACTCCTTGGCAAGTATAAAGACTACAGTATTATGCCTGTATCGCCCACATGGATGCACCTATTAGACATAATCGCTAGTTAGTATAATGTCAATTAGTCATTTTCTAAAATTATTGTGTTAGTTGCAAAACTGATGACGGAACTAGCTTAATTTATTGTTATTAGTTATGTCTCTAGATTCATAGAAGAAATGCATAATCAATTGTAATATGGCAGTCGTTTAAGCCACTTACTGGTATAGAGGCTGGCTTATTAACAACCACAATGTCCTCATCCATATGCACTATTGTGATTGGTTGGCAAGTGACGGGTACTTCGTGTCTGCAAAGATATATTCATGAGTGCGCACATTTAGTTAGATGTATGTAACCATTCAGTGCTTTCAATGCAACTACCATTCACGTCTTCTTAAATTACGCATTGCTTAAGTCTTATAATAGAGAAACAAATAAGGCTAGATCTACTCTATAGGGAAAAACTCAACTAGTTGGGGTATTCTATGGCTATAGATGTAAATAAATCACATATTATTATTAATTGTTAATTGAAGCGTCAACAAAGTTTGATGAAACACATTAAACAAGAATCAGATTCAGTTAGAGAATAATCGTCATGGTAATAGTCTGATTCTTAGTAAGTAAATCCAAGAAATTAAGAATCTGACTATACTTCTCTAAAGATCTTTAAAGTACTAAGTACGAATACGAAAGGAGAATGGGCATAATAGTTTTAGGTTTTAATATACTTAGTCTGATTCTAGCTAAATAAGTCATAGTGACCAAGAATCTGACTATACTTTTCGAAAGGTTTTATTAATGCTGAATACGAATCCGAAAGGGGAATGGCCATAGTTGCTTTGGGCTCCAATTAGTCCTAGAATCGGAGTTTGCTGAAGGGATTAACCCGAATCTAAAACCAGTATAGCCGTAGCAAGTCTGGTCTTCTATATATACATATATTACATGTAAAAAAGTATTTTAAAAGTGAACATCAACTGCAACTTCTCTCACAGTCTCTTATTTATGCCTCTCTTTCGACAAGTCTTTTTCAGATAAATTTGTTAAAAAATGTAAGTGATTTTGAAAGGTAGGAGCAGGCTTTCTCCTATTAATATGAATACCTTTACTTTTGTTGTTGTCTTTGTTTGCAACTGATCTTTATAACTTCAAGCGATTTTTTTTTGTATATTTGTGATAAGTGGTAAATTTGAGGTATTAAGTATTGAGTAATTTAATTTTAGATCGCCCTGCAGGAAAGGTCTAGAGTTTGTATTGGTGTCTGTTAATTGACAGCCAAGTAATTATACTCATTCACAAAGTGAAATGAGTATATTGGTTTTGTGCAATGTCCGTCACGCTGTCCGTCCGTCTGTCCGTCTGTCCGTCTGTCCGTCTGTCCGTATGAACGCAAACCATTTGCACAGTTTTGAAGCTAGAGAGTTGAAATTTGGAATATATACTCGTGTATACCCTCGAATTATAAAGTGTCAAGATTTTCCCGATACGCCCACTAGGGGCGTGGCAAATCGGAAAATGCATTTGCCCATACCTCAGAAACACTACTTCTAGAAGTGCTAGAGAGTTGCAATTTGGAATATATACTTGTGTTGACAACCCAAGATCAAAAAGCTATGGCGGATATATCAACGCCCATTGGGGGCGTGGCAAATCGGGTAAAACTGTATCTTCTACAGTTTTAAAGCTAAAACGCCCAAATTTGGCACATAGGTTACTGATACGATCCTATGAAGATCGACCAAAAATCTATATATCCACGCCTACTAGGGGCGTGGCAAATCGGATCTGACTATATAGTGATTTTTCAAATTCTGTAATATTTTGAGCACTATTGATGCTAGAGACTTGAAACTTGGTATATATACTCGGGTTGACAACCCAAGTTGGAAAAGATATGGCGGATATATCTACGCCCATAGGGGGCGTGGCAAACCGCAAAAGTTTGTAGCTCCTACAGTTTTAGAGCTAGAAGCTTCAAAATTGGATGGTAAGTTACTAGTGAGCTCCTCTATCGATGCGCCAAAAATAAATTTTACGCCCCTTATGGGGTATGCCCGGCTAAAAAATACCCTGTAATTTTCGCATTTTTTGAGTGTAAGCATCCAAATTTCACACTTACGTTACCCTTCACTACTTCTAAGAACTGGCCAAAAATTATATGTCTACGCCTACTGGGGGCGTGGCAAATCGGGAAAAACTATACGTTTTTCCGATTCTCAGTGAGAAAATCAGAATTATATACAGATATTACTGCTGATCTCCTCTATTGATTTCCAAAAAATTATATATGTACAAACCAATTGTGGGCGTGGCAATGGGCGTGATCTGTGGGGGTGTGAATGAGTATCCCGCAGTCGGTAGCGCCCGACTGCAACGTTCTTACTTGTTTTGGATGGTTTTGAAGTTTTCTTAGGTGTCTCTAGTGCTGCGAGATTTATTCAATACAAATTCCTAACTTAATAGTTTTCGATTGATATTTAATGTTTAATATTGGTTACTAAATTTCATCAAATTTCGTTGGCCTGCGTTAAATATTGTATGAGCTATGTTTAATATATATTATTAACTGCATTAATGAGTCTCTTTCTATGCACAATAATAATACAGGGTATATATTTTATCTGTCTACTAGGATATTTCATTTTCATCAGAGATTCTTTTTGTTTCTTTTTACACAAAATAAACATAGTTGGCTTAAAACGTTAAGAAATCGGCCAACAGACTTGGCCAGATCAACTTTTGTATTTGTGTTGCATTTTTGCTACCATTTTATGTGCACTGCATAGTTGGGCAAATGGTTGGCTAAATATATATATATATGTATATAATACAAATTGAGAATGCTGTAGTCGATAGAGTAAGTAATTTATACGATGATCAACATCAAATATGCTTTGTTGTTGTTGTTTTTAGAAGCAAGTCGAGTAGAGTAAAGAAAACTTCATAAGATTGATGACAATGAAGTTATTTGATTATTGGGCATTTCCTATGCCCATATTTAGACAACACTTTACAGAGGCGAATAACGGTTAATGGATAATAATAATGTGTATCATTAAATTTACCTGTGCACAATGTTAGCCAATAGATCATTGTGTTTCAGCCGATAGTCAATGGGCACCTTCTCGAAGTTAACGGTCAAGGTGCCGGTCTGTATGCAGCGCTCATATTCCTCAGCTGGATGCGCTCGAAACTCCTTGGAGAATATATCGAGTATCTTCTCACCCACCCAACGGCCCTTCGTAAAGGTTGTGAAAGTGAAGTAATACGGATACACTTTTCGTAGACCTATAAAAGAATGATATTTACTACATCTCTTAATTTGATTCTATTTGCTTTTTGTTCAGTTACCATTTTCTATATAGTAGGAAGTTTCCTGATATCTTTCATCAGTGAATCCAGGTCTTTTGGCCTTCAGAGCCTTTGTCTCCAGCTTTGCCTTTAATTACATATGCATAAATATGTAAGTTGAGACTCCTTATCAATTTTGTCGCTTGCTTACCTTTTTCAAATCTTTAATTTGTTCCGTGTCCTCAGTTTTTCGCTTCTCAGGTATTTTTACCTTTTGTTTTTCCAGGTCGCTAACATTTGTCAGCTAAAAATAGAAGAGAAAAAAGCTTCTTTGATTAACTTGTAATAGTAAATTTGTTAAATAACTATAAATAGTTTCAATGGGTTCATTAGAATTAAAAGGAGATTTCAGGCACGCCCTTAAATTACATATGGTTTTTGCTTAAAAAGAAATATTACTTCTAATGCAGACAATATCAAGAGTGTTTGACCAGATTTTGTTTGAAGATTCATTTGACGTAGGTATTGCAACTCAGCAATTTGACTTTCCTAGCCCATCACAACCCATCACGAATCGTATTTATATACACATTTACATTTTGGGTGTCTGGCATTTTGTGTTTTTATCTTGCCATAATTTGATCGTAGCGTATGACTGAAATGTGAATTCTCAAGTGGTCTGCCGAGCACTAATTCCACTTTGCTACGACATGAATTATTTACTAAGAAATATACAGGCATCAAGATGCTCTAGAGCAGTCTACAATGCATATGTGTAGAGAGTGCAAGTATACTATATGCAATTTGGAATAGATACTTGCATTGCAGTTAGTTCTTGTGTCTCTTTCGTCGACTCCGATGACTGACTGGTTGGCTGGCTAGCTGGCTAGCTGTCTGTCTTTAGTCTTTTGTCTTTGCTTTCATTGGCAGTGCGCCCAACAAATGATACAAACTAGCTGCATGCCCAAAAAAAGAGTCAAGTTAGACTGATTCAGTCGAGCTTAAGCGACTGCATAATATTCGCGCACGGATCAAAAGTAAATCAATTTATTCAAAATGAATATGAATATGCGAATGGGTAGTATTTCATTTTCAGCGCTATCAGTAGGGAAGGTCAATAGTGATGAACTTGGTCATTATAGCTCTTCGGCTGTTGAGCATAGGAATCTATGGAGGAAGTTAACAGAAACCGAAAGGAACCCAAAATAAGCAGTAAGCTCAAATCAAAAGTTTTCCTAAAACTCTAGCTGTAAAATTTTGAAAAAGGCATAGTGTTTTCCGATATGTCATAATCCCAATATGCGAAGCTATATAGTAGTTATCGGATATATAGTATAGTATATATATATAGTATATAGTTGTTCTCTGTTGTATAGTATCATGATCATATTCAATTTCTACGTTTCTAGTTTTAATAAAGATATAGAGATATATATTAGTCTTCACATTGTCAAAATTAAAGTAATTTATAAAAATCATAAATCCTGTCAGATAAAGTTTTAAAAAAATATATATATATAAATATGATATATAATATACATCAGGTTTCTAGCTTTATTCGAAACGCAATACTTTAAATCTATACAGAGAACAATACAAACATTCCACAAACCCAATATACTCCTTTCTTTTACCAGTTGAACGAGTATGAAAAATCAAAATAAAGCTATGCGGGAGGGCGTCGGACTGCGGCAGCAGCAGGGAGACTAGACTCTGACACCGTTGGCCTGTCGGTCAATTTCCCTTAAGCAGCATCTTTATGCGAGTTGATGATGCCGTCTCCACATGTGCACGGCGTAACAAATGCACAATATCCATCCCAGCAGCCCCATAGACAAAAGACACACTCGAAAGTCTCTTGGATTTTTGGCAGCTTAGTTTAAATTTAGACGTGATTTCATCTTATATTAAACCAAAAAAAAAAGAAGGAAAAACCACCTCAATTTAGGCTACAATTTGAAACTATTCTAATTAATAGAACACGCTATTATTATGTTTCCTAATAATCAATAATCATTTATGTTTATATAGACTATAATGAGCAGAATATGAATGAAATGCTTGAACTCTGCCCACACACACACATCTGAGGAGGCTGTGTATATTGTAGCTCTCTACTCATCCATGAGATGATGTTCATATAGAAAGACTTTATAAATTAATTGAATCATTCAACGGCAGAGACCTGTTGCCAGAGATCTTGGCAAGCGACCATTCATATATATTTATATATATATATAGACGCAGATGTATGTTTGCATATGAATATGATTGTTTGCATGTATGTACACTGAATGCTCCTTGGTTTGGTAGACAATTCCGATATTGTTCCAAGCGAATGGTGGACGGGACGCAGCCAGAAGTCGCAACTAATATTTATGAATACACCCACAGTGAAACAAAGATAGACAAACGTATATGCAGATATATAACACTATATATATAGTATATATATATATGCATATGTATATTCAGGCGACACAATCTTTCTACACTTGATTGCGCAAGGCGTTAAAAACGGGCGTGTGGCTAAAGCGAAATGCGTGTGCGGCAGCTGGAAGCAAAAAAAGAAACAAAAAGAGAAAGAAACAGAAAAAGAAAACAAAAAATATGGAAACACGTGAACACGTGCTGATTTTAATTATCAATTTTTCAAGAGCATTGCGTGGTCTATAGCATTGTGGATGGATAAACATCTTCGGCTAAACGTTAGCTGCTGCCGTAGAACGTTTACCAGAACCTGATTATCTGGAATCCTGCTATTAATTAGAGCACTTATTATGTCCACATAGATTTTAACTTGTCTGGACATTGAATGTCCAGCTGCTTAGCTAACCATATCTGATTGACAACTACCAGTTGCTATAAAAAGCAAAGCTGCGATTATACTGTAAATTCTAGTTCTGCACTGCAAAAAAAAACCTGACTAACAATCTGGCTGCATTGCATGAACACTCATTTAGCAATTTCTTTTCAGTTTATAGTTCAGCTATGAGAATTGTCTTTAAGACAATGGCTAAAGCTTAATAATTTTATTAATCCCTGTCTACTCATTGTTCACAATTGTATGTTCATTATTTTTTAAAGATTTTAGTAAAATTTGAAAAATCTGACTAGCAATAAAGCTGCATTATATGAATATTTAATTAATTTTATAGTTAATCTTACAATTTAATTGTTTTTATGATAGCGGAAAAGCTTAGCAAGCAAAAGTCAGCTCGCTGGCAGTGCCCGACTGATAGTTGCTTATTGAAATTCTAAATTCTGTCTAGGACTTTTCATATATACAAATGTTTCTCTCTCTCAAATACAATGTATTGCTGAATTTGTTTGGCTTACTTTCCGATTTGATTGAAATGTTCAGCAGGATTTAGATCTTCTGTTAATAAAAATTGAGTAGGCATGATTTATCCAAAATGTGAAGTAGTAGATTTTTGTGAATACTTAAGAAGATAAAAGCGTTAAAAAAGAAGATGAATTAAAATTCGGATATAGTAATAAAGAAAGTTATCGATAACAAAACAAGTTTGATCTGTCCATGCTATAGTAGCATCTACTTCACAGCTCTTTTAAGTTTTGAGATCATGCGGGCGAGATGTGTTTAACATAACTAAAGTTTAAGTTTAATTTGCATTTTTAACATAGTGATTAAGAAAGTTATCGATAACAAAATAAACTTGATCTGCCCTTGTGATAGTAGAACCTACTCTTTAAATATTTCCAGCTCTTTTAACTTTTGAGATCATGTGGATGATAGACGGACTGACACACATACAATATATATAGAGGGTTATATCTACCTGCCATTTACTCCTAATCAAGAATATATATATTATATGTGGTAAGTCACGCCTCCGTCTTCCCGTTACATACATTGTATAAAAACCATTATGCCCTGTTCACCCAATTTATAATTAGGTCAGTTTGTTGGAAATAGGTCAGCTAGCAACAGAGCCAAAAACAACTAGATATTTTAAATATTTGTATCAATTGACAGTTAAAAATTGTGTTTTATTTATTTTCCTTAGCGTGAGGAGAAATAGGAAGCGATGTTTATAAAACATCTAATGTTTACCTGCTACAAACAAAAATGACTCATAAATTATTAGAGCTACAAACATCCATCATTCCATATCAGTTGTTGTAGATATATTCAAAGTGATATAAATCTACCAAAAGAAGAGCAGATTTTTATAACCTTAACCCATTGTGAATGTTTAAAAAACGCAAACAAAATCAAGTTTTTTTTTTATTTTATTTTGAGCAACAGTTTGAATGTATTATCAATCTAGAGGGTAAAATATAAATGGATAAATGTAAACCTCAATGAGGGTTTTAACAATGTTATGTATGTAGAAGTGGATATAAATCAAATCACTAAACATTAAACATTATTATTTTTTACTTTTTTTGATACATATAATTAATTCAAAACAAAATTCAAATATACTTAAAAAAATTTTTTTTACTCAGAGTAAAAATCTGCAAATATTTTACCAAATAACCCTAAAATATTTCAAACTATGTGGAATTTAATTCTGCAATCACAAAAATTATGGTAAAAAGGCCCTAAACACAAAACAGTATGAGTTTTCGCAAGTTTGAAGTGAGGCATTGGAAGAGATATATTTATATAAGAGATATATTTGTATATAGGAAGTAGCTTTAAGTGGGCTCTCACTAACACTTAGTCGACCACTCCCAGCTAGAGATCTTTTCCCCTATACTCTTAACACTCTACGTAACGATAAAGCGTAGATTAAGACACAGATTTAGACTGAATAACATGCTTCCCAGCTCAAAATGCAGCAAAATGTATGAAGATATGTCGGCATATTTGAAGGTCTCTCAGTTTGTAATTGTATCCCAACGGCTTATGGCAATAACAATATTTTCTTTTTTCTTCAGTTGCAATTGCTAACATAGTCGGCAATGAAAACGTAGTACCCGCTTGCGAGGAGAGTATGAAAGATAGCTTGTTGTTCGGCTGCTTATAGCTCTCTGTGGCTCAACTTGTTTTCAAGGGCCAGTCGTAAGCAAATATATCTCTCGGCTAAGTTGAACATGCGTATTATGAATTTTTTTTGTAAAGAAGACAAACACAAGCGACTGGAGAGGAGAGTGGAGAGAGGAGAGAGGAAGGCGGGCTGTCTACTTTATGGGCTATTTGGGAAACCTTGACCAACTCGTAGAAACCTATGCATTTCAAAAGACTGTGGAAATCGTTGTGGAACATGAAAAACACCAACACGAACAGCAGCAGCGGCAGCATGCGTACCGATGCGGAAAATCTGAAAGGTCTTTATGGCAATAGCCAAGCAAAGCAATCGCACAAGGAGATTGCAGATTGTCGGTTTTCAAAAATAGTATTAGTATATTTATTTATTTATTAAACACAAAACGCATAATTACTTTTGGTTTTTATGATATCATCTTACTAATTTGTTGCCCCACACACCGTTGGCGAGTAGACACAGGTATTTAGCAATTATAGAAAACAGCGAACAACGAACAAGTAGAAGCGCCTCATACACAGATATAACATACATATACGTTTGTATATATACTATAGAAATCGTAATAAGCAATTTCTGATTACAATCGCGCTGACGTTACATACATAGTTGTTAAAGTGAATGTCCAAACATTACAGCTCGTCGGATTGTTGACTGTCTGTCTGGATGGCTGACTGTCTGAGAGGCTTTCATGATGCAGTTTTGTCATAACAATCAACCAAACTCAATTTGAGATCACTTAAGATCTGTATATATATATAGATATACATATGCCCAACACTCGATCTGCTGGATAACACACAGTTCGACATGTATCTGTCTGCGAGGTATTTGCTTGTTTTCGTTTATACATCCGCTAGACAGTTGTTTTCCTTTCCGACGTTCACTGTTGAAATTTAAATGAACTTTTCTTTTTTTTTTTTTTAAATTAATTTCAATTAATTTCTATTTTCATGTGCGCTGTCTATCTAAATAGCTCACTAAGCACCAAAAGCTAAATCAATCTCAGCTAAACAGTACAAATTGTCAGTAATATAATTAAGTTGTAAATAAGATATTGCTTAGGCCCGTGTTTTAGTTTGTAAACAGAATATTTCGAAAACACAATGAGTTTTTCAAATGATGCGCCATTATCCAATGATATTTCCTATATTCAAGGTGAATAAACTTATATACAGGTGTATTACGTTTAAGCGAATAATTAAAATAAAGTAATTTAAAAATATACAAAAAGATCTTTGAACAGAAAACAGATTCTAGCTAATTTTTAGTGCATAGTAAAAAATGTTAAAATATCTTTGGAAAAACACAGATTTCTGTATTAAAAAAAAATACATTTTTAATAAATGTTATAATTTAAAAGAAAAATCTAATTGAATACATTCACAATTATATTGAAGATGTTTGCATACAAAAGAGATTCAAGTTATTTATTTAAGATTAATATTTCAACAGTGTATAATAGAAAAGAAGACATAAAACAGATGCCGCTTTTTTCGAATTATACTCTCTACAAAAAAATGTATATATTTATATACACACATATATATATATATATATTAAAGTAGATTATATTAAAAACCATTTAAAAGAAAACAAATTCTACTTTTTTTTTTTTTAATTTTATTATTAATCAAAATAATAATAATTTAACAGCAAAAAGAATGAAATCAGATTCCCCATATATTTTAATATTATATTCTTCTTAACAAAGAAAATAAAATAACAAATTAATATATTCACAATACTCTTAAAATGTGTAAAAAAAATCTTTGTAAAAAACAGCTTCCAGATTTTTTTTATAATTATTTTTTTTTTATTGCAACAACGTGCACAGACAAGTATCTAGTAGTAGTCTGTCTGAATAAATTAAATGAAGATAGAAATTGAATAGATAAATCTATATAAATAAATACATATATGTATGTATGTGTGCATGTATATGTCGATGTTAAAATAATAAAAAAAACCATGTACTCATCTATTGAACAATGCTTAGATAGCTATACAAACTAACGATAAATCATTTATGAAAGGTGGCTAAAGATGAGCTCACAATAAATCTACATATTCATGTAATGCATGCAATGTACATGCTTATCTATGTATAGATATATATGCATATGTATGGGTGTGTATGTACGTACATACATACATACGTACGTATGTAATGGCTTACTTATGGTTCAAGAGCACGGCTCATTTCAACGTAAACAGCAGCTGCTCAGCCGGCTCTCAGGCACTGACATCAATTGTCTCTCGATGACCTTCGCGTAAGTGCTTGATTGCAGGTGGCTTTCCGTCCGTCCGTACGTCTGTCTCTGTGTCCGTCTGCCTGCCTCTATCTCTCTCATTGGCAATCAGAAATCATGACACGCCGTTTAGGAGACCAGTTTGATCAAAATGTTCAGTTGAGTTTTAAAGTAGCATTTGATCACGCTGTACAAAACTCAACCTTAACTTTGGCAATCATTAAGCTTATATGAATAGGGAAATTCACTTCAATACTCTGTTCATTTTGGGTACATAAGTATATTTGACTCGGAATGTAGAGAGTAGAGACAAAATACTATATTCGCAAGATAAAATGTTATTTAATTGTAATCAAAAGATTTATAATTGAAGATGAAATGTGAAATGTTTAAAGTAAATGAATTATCTTGATGTCCATCTAAACCCATTTAGTACTTATAAATATTCAGTATGTTTAGTTATTGATGGATTAGCATTACTTTCCATCATTCTTTTTCGCCTAACCTTTTCCTATCCTATTATATCCCATTCTTATATAAATATATAATACGATCTTTCAACTGTATCCTATTCTATTTTAAAATTTTAAAAACTTTTAAATAGATCTATAGATTTTTATAAAAAAAAATATAATGTAAACACAGAGCCGAAATAGCATATTGATAATGAAACTCTACAGAGTATTACGCTGTCGATCACATCTGACTTTTTGCTTTACTCACCTTTCGGTTAATAGTTAGAGAAGCTGGATTTGGTAGCGCTTTGATGGATGTGAGTCCGGCGGTGGCGGCAGCTCCATGATTTCGCAGGGCCATCACGTTGCCCAGGTTTAGATTAATGGAAGAGAGATGCTGCAGGTCCTGAGGCATGCAATTCAATGGCTGCACCAAAGCACACGCGGGCGGCGGTGCTGGGCGCGGCACCGATACGGATACGGGCACCTGTACGGGCATTTGCACCGGCACTTGGACCGGCGGCGATTGCGGCATGCCCGTTGAGCCGGCTACAGAGGCAGCAGCCAACAGCGCCTGCTGTGCCGACAGTGGAACGCCACCAAAGGCGGCAACAGCGTTCGCATGATTAGCTCCTGCAGCAGCCGCCGCTGCTGCTGCGGCCGAATAGTAGGCGCTCAGCGAAAGTGGCGAAAACATCGACGACTGCAGCAGATGCGTCTGCGAGTGACTGTGCGACGGATGAGCCTGTCCTGCATAGCTGCTCGTTTGGCCAGTATTAAGCAGCGGCTGATTGAAATTGTACCCAGGCGCCAAGGGAAAATGGGTGCCAGCGCTGGGATGCAGCGCAGGTTGCTGATAGTTGGTAGGCGGTGCTGCTGCAGTATTGGGTGAATGCTGCTGCGGCTGTTGCTGCAGCAGATGCTGCTGCTGTTGCTGCTGATGTTGTTGTTGTTGCTGTTGTTGGTGCTGCTGTTGCTGTTGTTGCTGCTGCTGATGCATTTGCGGCTGTGCAGCGTATAGTGCACCTGGCGGCACCTTATCCGCAAAGGGCGTCTGCATGGCCAACAGCTTGTGATGATGCTGCTGAGCGGCCAAGCTCCAAGGCAAGTACCAGGCACAAGAAGAAGATGAATTCTGCATACTGCGGCTTTTTTTTATTTTTTATATTAATTATTTAAATATTATTTTATTTTATTATATTTGCTTTTTTTTATATCACGCACAAGCTTTGTTTTGATTGCTATTGCTTATTGTTTTTTGTTTTGCATAATCAATTACATAATTTCAGTAGAAATCATTTTTTCCTTACTGTTTGCTTCTCTTGCTGTTTTATCAAAATTGAGTTTATTTTCAAAATACGTACTCATTGTTTACGTTCTGCTGCTTACAGGTGCATCTGTGTAGTCGTTATAAACCTGTGTTTTCCTATGTGTATCTCGCTATATATATACTTGTTTACCTATCTATATATCTATCTATCCATATATACACAGAAGATCAATTCAGCTCCGCCTGCCACTTTCGACGCGTTTATTTGAAATTTGGAAGCTGAATTTACTTTGCGTTTGCTTTTGTTTGGTTTATCTGTTCACAAGTCGCTGCGATTTCGTGCCTTGCACAATGGGATAAATATTATTATTACGGCTAAAAAAAAAACAACAAAAAATAAACAGAAATATTTATTTATTTCAAATTAAATTAAATTAAAAACGGTCTTTTTTTCGTTAAAGGAATTAAGTTCGCGAACCGAATTCTGATTCCAGGTGAGTCAAGTAACTAGAATTAATCGAAACTAGTTTCATTAACAATATCTGTAATGTGTAAAAGAACTAGATTCACATTACAAGATGCAGTCGAGAACAAGCACAGCCTGGAACTAAGCTCACAAGCCAAACCTCCCGATCACAAGGCATTCATTTCGAGCTATGAACCGAATCAAAGAAACTTTTCTTATGTGTCGCACACATACAGACACAAGTGTGAGCGGAATCAGAAGACAGTGTTGATTTGTAAATTTGTTGTTATTGTTAGCGACGCACTGTCAAAATGTACCCCAAAGACATTCACATAGACACACACACACATACACATAGCTACAAGCTCAACCACGAATATGACCGGGTCCCACATACATGCACACACACACACACATACACACACGCCCATACATACAAACTACCTGTCTTGACGGCAAGGCAAAAGTTGTGCACTTGTTTATCGTGCAATAAATGAAAATGGAATGGAACAATGGCTAGGAAAGCCACTAAATATAGCGTAATGGATTTTAAATGCACATTCGACATCTGACGGCTAGCTGATAGCTGATGGTTTTTTTTTTGGCTGATGGACGACGACTGGGTCGCCTGCCTTTCTGCCTGCCTGCCTGCCAAATAGTGTAAATAGAAATTTTATGCTTGCGCGCACCCACTCCCACGTGCACAGTATATAGATACATAGTACAAGGAGACGTTTAGGAAATATGAATATCATTGATGTTGGGTATATCAATAGAATCGAATTAGCGTATACAAGGCGTTACACGCCAAGTAAGTGGAGCATGGCTCGAAGTAAATGTATTGTAACAGGAATATTTAACACATTTTTACAACTCTGAATGTATTTAAGAGTAATAATAATATTATCATTAGTATATTATTTACTCTTTTTTTTTAAGTATTAGTATTGATGATCTAAATCATCAATTCATAAAAATTATTTATTTATTTTATAATTATTCTTATGTTGCTTAGTGAATTACTAAACACAAAAGTAATTTCTTTATAGCTAATCAATTTATAATATTTTTTTTTATTTATTTTTTTTAATTGATTTATTTTATTAATATTCTTATGTAACTTAGTAAATTATTAAACCAAAAAACTTTTAAATTTAATTAAATTTATTTATAGTTCATCAATTTAAAAATTTCAAATTTTTAATTTCAACATCAATTTCAAGTTAAATTTTTAATTTTCAAAAAGTTTCTTGTTTCTGTTAAAATTTTTAGTTTATTTATTTGATTTATTTATTTATATTTCGTGAAAATTATATATTCCAAATATTTTCTTTAGTTAGCTAAATCAAAAATGTAATTTGTAATGTAATAATATTATTACTTTTCTTTAATAAGAATATTAATGTAATATTATTATTATATTTCTTTAAAAAGAATATTATTATTATTATTTTTTTTTTTTTTAAATTACATATGACATTTTTGATTTGGTTAAACTAACAAAATATTTGGAGACTAAGATTTTCAACTTTAATTTAAAACTGAACAAAGTAAAATATTGTTTAAATTATGCATATTTTTTATAGCTTAGTCAAACTTGAATATCTTTTATAGTTTAGTCAAACTCGAGTTCTCAATTAAAATTATATCGTTCATGACACATAAAATGCGGTGTAGCTTATCGTTCAATCGTTAGTTAATATGATGTGTGGCGCTCCCTAGCGTCCCCCACCCTATACCCTATGGTACGCACTCCTTTAGAACCACCCCCTCTGCCACCCATTCGCTCGGTCCGGGGCGAGCAGCTGCTGCTATCTGTTCTTGAAGTGTGCGACGGCTACGAATTTATTTACTAATGTATTTTATATTTTTTTTCGGGGGCTTTGTGCTAAAATAAGTCTGATGTATTACTAGGTTTGCTTGTCACACACACACACACACACGTACATACTAGCACACACACAAAGAAATGGCCGCAAATTATTTAAAATTTGTTTCATTTTTCGGCTCTACAGTATGTACTATGTACGAGCATGTTTATGTGTGCTAATTTTTGTTATTTTCTTGGTTTTTTTTTTGTGATCTTCTTGGTATTTCAGTGTTGTTTGATCATACAGTGACAAGATGATGTCTGTTTTACGAGTATTTTGAATAGATATTCAGGGACCAATTTCTTATATAATAAACAAAGGATTACCCAATAAAAATGTCAAATAGATCGCATAACCTGCTCGTATAAAACAGATTCGAATTCAGAGTCGACTGAAATTCAAATATATCGCGCGCATTCAGAATTCCTCGAAGCAAACCATACGAGCTGTACGGACTGTATCCGAAATTCAAAATATATATATATTTCCATTGTCTTTTGACAGTATTTACTCTATATATATAACAATGTATATATATATATTTTGTCCTGAATAACGAAACACGCCAAATGAAGATTAGGTAACTGCATGTGCGGCTCTCCTCTTGACGTTTGATGATGATTAAAGGCCATGCGGTGCGTAGGGCCTGACTGAAATTACTTATGATATATATACTATAATATACTATACTATATATATATGTATATTTCAAACGTCACCTCTCTAACTAAGAAGACATGCCAACCAACAGAAATATTTTGTATAGAAAATATACAATTTTTCAGAAACAAAAACTATTTGCGTACGTAAAAATGGACGATGTTAGAGACTACGGCAATGGCGCATATTTTTGGTACAGAGCCATGCACGGGCACATACACACTCACACACACACACACACACACACATATACTAGCAAAGGAAAATATTCTAAAAACGTTGTCCTCAAATAGCTTTGCTCATACACACTCCTTCTATTTAGTCGCTTGTCAAATGTCTAAACATGCTTATTATAATTATAATGAGAACTATGTAGATCGTTGCAATGGCATAAAAGATCAAATGTCAGATTGAATGTATAATTCTTAAAGAACAGTAACTCAGAAAATAAAAGACTATTACTAATACTAATTAATTACTGTGGTTAACTTCTAATTAATCAGCTCAAAACTTGATTTGCTAAAAAAAATCAAGGATAATCATATTTTAAGACTTAAATATTTAAGTCTAGCAGATCAACAGATTATTAAATTTTGTAAGCTTTGCAGCACGTTTACAATGATCAACACTAATTATGTGGATAGTTTTTGTATGCATATTCATAAACGCCTTAATTACATTATTATCATAAGGCTTTTGAAATCACGTCACTTTATATTGAGTTGCATTACTTTGATTATCTGATAACGAATGTGACCTGGCGCCGGAGTTTTAGTTATTACCACGCAAAAAAACTAAAACGGAACGGGTTTTATACATATAAATATATATATATTGACATATACGTATATAAAGATATATATTCAAGTTGCGCGACACGCCCGCACACTGAGCCCCCGTTTAATAGGTACCCAGATTGTAAGCCATCAATGTCGTTGTTTAGGTGTACGAGCGTCGGCGTTTTTCAATAATTTCGTCGCACACACGTTTCAATATCTTAAAGGCGGATGGCAAACACGCGACAACCTCTGCACTGGCTGAAAGCAAGCGGCCGACTGATTGGAGCAGCCCCAATCGTGGACTGTAAAAAGAGCGCCCGCCCGCCGTTATGGGTTTGTGGGCTGCACTGCTTTCAAATTTAAATTCCGCGCGCTCTGTTAAACTTAACATTCTGTTATCTTAGTCTGCGTATAAGTCCCAGCGAGAAAGAGAGAGCGAGAGAGAGAGAGAGAGAGGTTCTGGCTCTCTTCGAATTTGAATGTTAAAAGCTAATTAATTAAGTTGATATTTACGCAACAATAAAACATATATTGATAAACAGATATTCAACGTTTGCTCTTTAGTTTATATTAATTAATAAAATTTTTAAAGAGCAAAAGAGATTTTGAAGACAAAATGATCAACTGCAAAAACTATATATGAGTTAAGGGAAACACTTATCTGTTTGTTTACATATTATATTGTTTGTATTATCTATTATCTATTAACTATTATTTCCTATCTGGTATCTCTTATCTATTAACTATTATCTCTTACTTATTATCTATTATATATTATATATTATTTAGTAGTTATTAGCAATTATCTATTATAAATACATTTAAATTATGTTTACTCAATTTGAGAATAAACATTAAAAATTAAATATGATATGAAAGTTATAGTAAGCCAAAGTATAAATTTCGTACTGTCCAATCTGAGACAATTACAATAATTTTAAAGAAATAAAATTTGAATTCTTTCGAGATTTCTTTTGATGGGAATTTGTTGTCATTTTTTGTTTGTTTGCTATATGCATTATAATAAATTCCCAGCCTAATCTCATAAATAAGAATTTTCTTGACACTTTCTAGCATTAATATATATATAAAAGTATAAAGATACACGTGCTGTTACGTGAATACCTATTTACTCATAACGTGAATGTATATATATATATAATATATATAAATAAATATATATACTATCTGTACATGGTTGAGAGACACATACATATCAATGTTGAATTTTGATGAAACTTTCATATTGTTACGTGAAACAAAAGAATTATTTTTGGCTTAGACCCAACAAAAATTAAATTCCTCTTGATTTAGTTGCACAGGGCAAAGTCATTTACGTGCGGGATCTTCTGCGAGATGTTTAAACATTCTTACTACATAAACAAATGAATATGTACTATGTATATGATAGATATATTATATAAATATACTTTGCGGTAGCCAGACATTTCTATAAATTAGGATTTTTCTATGCTCATTTAATGTCGCTCTACCGTAACGTAAATTTGTTGTAAAAATATTATATAGAGAATATTTAATATATAGTAGAACAAATGTTTTGTAGTTTTCTGAAATTATAATATTTTATATAATATATATACTATATATATTTACACAAATGGACCAAAAGCGAAAGGGTGTCGGCCTTATAAAGTACTTACAAATCTACTTAATCCGTCTACTTGTATCTACAAGACTTCGAACGCAACAGATTTGAACAGATTTGTCTACAGTTCGAATTATTTATTTAATATCTCATACATTTCTCCAATATCATTAACGAATGAAATTTTAGATAAACGTTAGTAGAACCGTAAAATATATATGCACTATGCTTAAAATGTATATTCTCGTAATGAGCAGAAATGATTTGTCCCTTTATAAAAAAAAAAAAAAAAAATATTTTTTAAAATCAATTTTTATTTTATTTTTGTATAAAATATTTACTATTGTAAAAACAAATAGTTATACAAATATTATCATCTTAAGCTTAATATCTCTTATAAAATATTTAGTATACAACACTAAAATGTTTTTAATATATTAAACTATGTTTATATTATATGAAATATTTACTGTAGAATATTTTATAGAATGGAATGTTTTGCTTTGGTGTTTTTCCTTTTTGATGTACAAAGTTTTACTCAAGAAGACTATAATATAGTTTTAATTCAATTATAATATTTTTTAATTTTATGAAGTCGATGCTTGTCGAGCAAATAGCTGTGCATGTTCGGTTCTTAAATGTTTGTGTTTTATTTAATTTTTGTTTATATAGCGCAGCTCAGGCCAGCGCAGCCCAGCTCTGCATACAAGTTGGGGTAATGTTGCCCTACATTCATGCATAGTAATTATATTGCAATTATTTTTATTGTTGTTTCGGAACTGGTCGGAGGGTCAGAGTGGGCTGACCTTCGCTAAGGTTGACATTGAAATCTTTGTTAAAATTCCTTTTGATTAAACAGGTTGAAGGTGCGCATAAAGCTCGTTTCTTGTTTACCTCAATTAATTGCTGTGGTTTAGCAAGTTTTCCAGTTTTGAACCATAAGAAAACGATTTACGCTTGGCATTTTACGTTTCAACGTTTCACGTTTTTTGCCCATAACTCTGGAATATTAATTTTCGCGATGCTCTGATGTAATCGAAGCTAGAGACGGGGTATATGTCCACCTAGACTGTAGCCAAAAATATAAAAATATCGTGTATATGTTGAGTAAAATGGCCCAACTAGGAGCGCGACCATTGCATGTCCGACTGCGTGACTAGTTTAACACACCTGCACTCTCCAAAAAACAGTTCCCTCTCTCTCTCTTTCTCCCCAGTCTCTCTGTCTCTTTTTCTCTATGTCCTAGTGTTAAAAGAACGTTCTCCTTGAAAAGCACTCGGTCACGAAACAAACTACATACAACATCCTTCTGTAAACCCACAACTCAGGCTAAGGCGACCAAAAAAAAAAAGGCTTGCCCCTTATTTAGGGCAACATTTAATGGCCACTGGCCATAAGGCTCTTGGTCTTGGCTAACCAAACGGGTGGGGGTATGCGTGCGACTGTGTGTGTGTGTGTGGGTGTGCGTGTATATGAGAGTAAAAGTTGGCATTTGCTGCTGCCGACGAAGAAAGTGATTAAATCAGCACGATATTTTGTAGGTGTGCGCACTCACCGATTACATTTTTTTATTCGCAGTGTATGTGTGTGTGTGTGTGTTAGATTTATGTATGTATGTACTGGAAATTGACTTTTCGCCTGGACAAAAAGCTAGAAATGACGACATCACGCTTCCTCATCAAACGAAAAAAAAACTATATAAACTGTAAAACCTACCCAGCTATTCTACTGCGTGTTTACAAACAATATTGTGTGCGGAGTCTTATATACAAATGTATATATATAAATATACATATAGAGATATGTATGTTTAAATAAAAATGATATATGTTTACACATGGTTATATGCCTACTACAAGGTGTGTTTCGCAAAATTTGCATACATACTCCTAGCGCCTAATTAAGTATATATTAATACTGATTAAAATTAAATTTTAATATTTTCTAAATTATTTAATAATTTCAATTTAGAAACTCAATATGTTATTTAATAAAATTTATTTTGTTTAATTTTTATTTAAGTTCAAAATTCTTAGAACTAAGTGAATTAGATAATTGATATACCCCACATAAATAGTTTGTTTACAAAGTGTTCAAATGGAACTGAATGAACAAATGAACCAAATTTCGCTGGTTCGATTAGTGAAATGGCGCGTGCAACAAAATAATCGAACTGGTTAGCTCGCGCTCCCTTGTTGTGCATTTTATAAGAGCTAAATTTTATATTACGAGCTTAATGAAGTATTTGCGTTACGCTGATAATACATTTCGCCTGGCAAGTCTTAAGCGCATAGTGTCTAACATAGTGTTTCATAAATACTCTTACATTGCTGTTGTTCATTCATTCGTTTTGCTGCTGCACACGTGTTGATGGTTTTGTTTTTGTTTTCAGTGCTTTAATTTGTTCATAACGAGGCGCTTGTTGAACGCACAACCCGCAGTTAAGAAATCAAAAAACATATTTTTGTGTTGGCAGACAATGACATTGCCTAAGACTCTACGCCATGTGCAAACCCAGCACGGCGATGCCTCAGTTGATGTGGAAAACATCTTTCTATTTAGCGCCCACCTGCAAGCCGTATCAGCCACCGCCGGCGCTGGCTCTACGAATGAAGCTGAATTAGACGCTAAACTAAGCGCTGAATCGGTTGCCAAGACAGAGGAGAACAAATCTACAGATGGTGTTTGGACCTACGAGGCGAGTGAAGATTGCGGCAGCCAAGTAAGCGTAAATTCGTTAATTTCTTTTAGTTAACTTAAATTATAAGTATAGTCATTAAAAATTTAAATATAGTTATTTTTATGTACACATCACTGATGAATATTTACATATCCATTAAATTGATCGAAATGAAACTTTTGCTACTTAAACGTAACTCGATGTTTTTAGTAGCTAGAGATATCTAATTTGATCTGTAGATTATGGTAAAGTACATTCCGATAAGCAATCCTATTCTTTTGAATAGTAATCCCAAAATCGTAGAATACAGGGTATTCAGGCTATCACATCATCATAGTCGGACACTTCCGAATAGAGAGCTTTTACTTGTTATGAATCTTGATTTTAAAGGTTGCTTTTTATTTATAGTACTCTCAAATCATGTTAGGGTATATCACAGTCGGACTCTTCCGCATAGAGCGTTTTTACTTGTTAAGACTCTTGATTTCAAAAGTTGCTTTATATTTTATAGTGCTCTCAAATAAGTTAGGGTATATCATAGTCGGACACTTCCGAATAGACTTGTTATAAATTTTTATTTTTATTTGAAATTTCATCATATTTATAGTGTTCTCAAATATGTTATTGAAATGCAGAAGAAACTGGGAAAGTAATATCTGCTAATAATCTGGCATAGCCAGTCTTTAGGTTAACTTTAAACATTTAAGAAGCCACATAATTAGATTGGTATATCATGATATACTTTACTTTATTTGAAGTGCAACTGGTGTGCGGTTAAACATAGTTAGATGCAAACAACTTCAGAGACAATCAAAGTAACATCAGAGCCAACTCGAGGGTCATTGTCAATGTGGAGAGAAGGAAATACTAATTACAACAGCTCGCTTTTGTAATGGTTGCTATTATAGTATTTCAATGCATCTCTATATTTGCATGATGTGCTTTATAGCTCAAGCACTGCAGCCTATTCATCTCTACACACATTGTTCATTCACATTCCGTATTCCCACTGGCATATTTATGTACATTCTGGCGAGGATTTAAATTTGTAAAATGGTCGCAAAACCCATCAATCCGTTTTGAATAACTTATGCTATAGCCATGGGGGCTTTTGAAATTGTTGGCATATTTCAGACCGCTTTCTATCAATAATAGTCGCGTGTAGCTTCTCAGTGGCAGGACAGCATTATCCTTGCCAAGGACCACTTATTATGTAGCTTATGCTAACCTCTACTAAATAATCCCCGTACACTTAGCTCTGTGTTAACCGCAACAAACATTTTAGTTGGCTTACCTTCGTTTGTCCGTGCTTCGACTGGCTTGCTAGTTGGTTGTCTAAGCTGTCTCTCGCTTTACCTTCATATTTTAACCGCGGATTTGGTATAATTATTTCTCATTTTGCTTTTCCTTTTTGCTATTTTGTTGAAGGGTGCTTTCGACGCTTCGTGTCGTTTTTCCTACTTGTTTGCTCTGACGAGCAGCGCCTCCTTGTCAAGTTGGCCAACCTGACGCTTCCGCAATTATCAGTGTTGCCTCCTGTTTATACCCTGTGCACCTGTGAATCAAGGCGATGCCCGTTTTAGAGCAACAGACGTGATGCTTCAGACACTTGATTCAAAGAAGGCATCCCATACTGGTTTCCTTTTAAGAGTAAAATCAAATTTAAGCTAACTAAAGAGTATTTTCCAGTTGTGCAAACACACAGTTCGACTTATTTTTAAGAAGGTCTGGCAACATACTTTCTGCATGAAACTAAATTGAAATGGGTGTTAAGGATAGTGTAAGGCACTATCATAGGGTATCTTTCAGTCGTGCATTGGCCTACTTCTATCAAGGCTTGTTTTTAAGTAGGTATCGCTATGCTCCTTAAAAGTAAATTGCTCTAAATGTTTTTGTCTTCCATTATGCGCGCCTATTGTGTCACTTGCATTTAAAGTTTCCACAATACCAATGCACGTATGTATGTATGTGTGTATGTAGGTAGGTAGGTAGGTATGTAATGTATGTAATCTACGTGATGTATGTAGGTTTGTGTCTGATGTATGCACGTCTACGTGCGCTTGTCTCTGTGTTAGTGCTATTGAAATAAGGAATGTGTCTCGACATTAAAATAGAGAATGTCAAATGTGCGCAAGTATTGGTGTTCTCAACAGCGAAGAGTTTTATTATTCTAGCTTCTTCTTTGTTTTGAATGCAGTTTTTACTCGCTTCCCCTCCAGAGCCAACCGCGCCCTCGGAAAGTCCCCCCTGGGTACGGCAAACGTGATTGTGTTCGCCTTCCTCTAAGATACGAATGCAGACCACTGTTTTATGATGACAATTTGGGTTTGTTACAACCCTCTATTACTTTTCCTGCAGTTAAAAGAGTTTTATTCCCATTTCTTGCTTCTCTCTCTCATGCTTTGCGTCTTAGTGTGTCATGCAAGCGCCTTGATCCTGCTTTTTTTCTTTTGATACGCTTTTAAATAGAAAATCGTTAGTTAAACATATTAACTCATTATTCATTTCCGTTTAAGCTCGCTACAGTTGCTGAGGCCTCACTTGTCCAGCTGCCCGAAAAGCGAAAGGCTTCCGACGAAGCGGATGCCATCGAATCAAAGAAACCTAAATTGGAAACAAAGGATCTGAAGCTGATGCGTCCCGGCTTTAGTGAAGAGCGATATGATGAGACGTCCTATTACGTTGAAAATGGTAAGAATTAGAAATTTCACCTCTTTATGAATTAGCCCAGTCATAGTCGCAATTTGAAGGCTTGCGAAAGGTTTACCCTTACTCTTTTACATTCACAACGTTCACAAAGGGCCGCTGGGTGGGCGAGGGAATTTTGGATGTATTCTCGCGTGAATTCCGTGCCCATCCTCCCGAGGAATACAAACGCAGCATCGAGGCTGGCAACCTAACAGTCAACTATGAGAAGGTGCCCGTTGACTACAGGCTAAAGCACAATGATCTGCTAGCCAACACAGTGCACAGGTAAATTGTTCAATATATATATTTTATTTAGAATAAACTCAAAACCATCCATCTCTTCTACAGACATGAAGTTCCGGTTACTGCGCAGCCCATTTCCATAGTTCATATGGACGAAGACATTTTAGTTGTGAACAAACCAGCTTCTATACCAGTGAGTAAATCTTTTTGGCAATATAATTTTTTATTTATAAATATGTATTGATGTGTTACACATATATTTAGGTACATCCATGTGGTCGCTACAGACATAATACGGTGATATTTATACTTGCCAAAGAGTACAATCTGAAGAATCTGCGTACCATACATCGGCTAGATCGTCTAACTTCCGGTTTGCTTTTATTTGGACGCAATTCGGAAAAAGCACGTCAAATGGAGCAACAGATACGAAATCGACAAGTTCAAAAGGAATATGTTTGCTGTGTGGAAGGTCATTTTCCAGAGTAAGCAGTGTGTTTACTATTATGAGAATCGCCTAGAAGGCCAGTCGTTATTATTAATTCATTTAACATTAATTATGAAACTATTTTCTTGGTGTTAACAATACCAGGAAGATAAATTTAACAAGTAAGACATAGTTGAGTCTGCGAGAATCGAGTTGGAGGGCAACTTTAAATAGTCATTGTATCATTTAAGAACAAGTAAATATCTTATTATCCTACATTTCCACTTTCTCTACAAGCTTTTAGGCAAATATGTTTTGAAGGCATCTAAACATAAATTTGTATAATATCAATAATTAAATGTATAAGTAAAAAAAAATTAATTTAAGCAAATAAGTAAAGAAAAAAAAGAATTAATTTGTATAAAAATATATAAATTTATTAATTTTAGTGGTGTTATCGAATGCAATGAACCGATTGAAGTAGTTAGCTATAAAATTGGAGTTTGCAAAGTCTCAAAGAACGGCAAGGATTGCAAAACAACATTCAAGAGAATCGCCCAAGCTGGAGACTACAGCATTGTGCAGTGCAAACCGTTGACTGGACGAATGCATCAGATCAGAGTGCATTTGCAATATTTGGGTAAGCAGAAATTGTTGCATTACTTATTATTGAGTAATAATCAATAATTATTTCTTCAGGCTACCCGATTGTCAACGATCCATTATATAATCATGAGGTGTTTGGCCCTTTAAAGGGTCGCGGCGGAGACACTGGAGGAAAATCTGATGATAAATTAATTAGTGATCTAATTTCCATACACAATGCCGAAAATTGGTTGGGTATTGATAAAGAACTCGTAGCGGATGGCACTACGAAAAACTCAGACGTTACTGGCGCCAATACAAATGAAGCTAATCAAACTGATTGCCAAACTTTAATTAAATCAGCATCTGACACTAAGGTATTACTATATACTATTTGTGTTATTAGCTGCGGCTTGTTAAAATGTAATATTTTTATTTCAGGCTACAATTTCGACGCAAACTAGTTATGAACCTGCCGACTCGCATTTCGATGCTAGTAAAGTATCCGTAGATCCGCACTGCAGCGAATGTAAAATGAACTTTCGGGATCCAAACCCAGAGGACCTCGTTATGTATCTGCATGCGTGGAAATATAAAGTAGGTTTTGATTAACGATAGCTAAAACAAATTGAAATTAATTCGGATTTGTACAATTTCAGGGAATCGGCTGGGAGTATGAAACAGAACTGCCAAGCTGGGCTTCTGCCGACCAGGATAATATCAAGCTTAGTTTAAGAAACAAGCGTTGTTAAATTGTACAGTTAATTGTAGCTGGACTTTCTGAATTATAGATACATATATAATTGTTGCTTCCTTATATAATGTTTATTCGTGCTTGTTTATTTGTTTAAAACAAATTTTTGATCTTTAGATCATTTCTACATTTCTATTTTGCCAAGTACACGACAAAAGTGCGTATCTCCATTGGGCTCAGCTCTATGAGATACTTTTCACCTTCAAATGATGGCATAGAAATTTTCAAGTTGTCTGAGCTGAATTCTTGTTGACGTTTTCGATGCAATGTAAAATGTCGGGAGTTGACACTGCGTGCTATTCGGTTGCTTTCAGCACCTAGCTGCCCGACTTTGAGGGGTTCCTTTGAATACTGAACTTCCAGCATTGGTTTCGCAGCTGATAGCAAGTGAACAGCCTTCGACGATTTTGCAAATGTGCCATAATTGTTATATGCCTCATCCACAGGATCAGGCACAAATTCCATTCGTCGATGTTCGTCTAGCCACGCATTGCCATCCAGCGTTGTTTCTCGAATATTTTCAATATTAAATGTACTCAGTACATCCTTGATATTGAATTGAACGAATTGCGAAAAGTGCATATCATCTTTTTTCTCCAGTATATGCTCAAAACGGACAAGCAACTCGTTCTCGTGCCAAGGTTCCAAGGTAAGCAAGTGAACATACTTCGGTAGGACCACTGAAATTCCATTGTACTGCGAATTTTATAAATATACATATTTATATTGCATTATAGTAGTTAACGTTAGATCAGACTAAAGGACTTACCATGTTTGTAAATGAGGTTAGCCATTGATCTGAGCTGTAAGACACATTGCTGAAAAACTTCCACGAGGGAAGCAACGTCTCCAACTGAACCATACGTTCGATTGCCTTTAGGGAGACATCGGGACGTAGTACGGATTTACCCACAAACAAATAATGTTTGCCTCGTGCAATCAATCCCTCGCCGTATTCAGTTTCGTTGAGGGCCTCTTCCACACCAAATGAATCATCGTGCAACAAACGACGATGTACCATCAGTTCCAAAACACCATCCTCCAATGAGCTACCGCCCTGAGCTCTGTCTGTCAAAATAGCCATACGAGCTATTTGATCCTCCAAGGCGATTTTCGTTGTCACCGGATAGTAGTTTCCGGCAACAGATTCGTGTATTTTCACGTTCCACGTTTCACGATGATTGCGCTGACGTTTTAGCATTTCGCGACCTGATGCAAAACAATTTGAGTAATAGAATGATATATAATATCTATATCTCACCATTTGAATCAGTAAAGAATATGCCATCAGACTTTATGTCAGACTTAAACCGCGTTATTACTTCCTTTCCAATATTATCTTTTATGGGGATGGGACCCACTAACCACTCGAACTCTGCATGATTGCTCTGCTTATAGACGCGAACCACTTGGCTTATCCAATCGTTGAACGTCTGATGCACCTCTTGCACTAGTCGACCCTTGTACACCTCTATAGAGACTTCATCTGTGGCGAAGCGTATTTGATTGTGGTCAGGCCGGAATATGTAGGCACCCGAGGAACGATTTAAGAACTCAGCATTGTTTCCAATTGCAGCTTTGTAGTACAAAAACTCTTGCGAAATCATGCGCGTCATTCCATCGGCTTTAACATCAGCGAGGAACCCATTGGTATCGAATGTTAGTTGAATATTCTATTGGGTAATTAATTATTATCATTAGGCCATCAAGTAAGTTTGGAATTTAAATTACATTGTTTCCAATAACAGTATAACTAGATTTCTTCATTGACGCAGGTGAGGGTTTGCGAGTGGCAGGAATCGTATCGGATTTTTCAATATAATAGGTCTTATATCCCACGGCTGGCAGTTTGGACGCCAAGAAAACAAGCTCATACTGGGCGCTCGAGTTTCTATGCTTCATTTTGGCCACAGCTTTGGGCACAGGCACCACTTGAGTTGGCAGGCTTTTACCTACACAAATATATTGATTAAATGAAAAATGTTTGCTTGTAAAGCTCATAACTGCATCTTACCTATCGGATCGATTACAACATAATTATAATCCATAACAGGTACTCTCACATACTCATCGGTCGAATGAGCCAGCGGATTGTACAGCGTCAGTGCAAATCGACTGTTTAGCTCGGATGTGGCACAACTGCTTATGTTGAGTAGAGTACAAGTTTTAAATTCAAATTTAGTTGGTTGAGGGCTGATTGGATCGGATGAAAGAGACAATTGATTCAACACCGATCTAATGTTTGTCGAGCAGGCACGCAGAGCGACACTCATGCGCTTCGCATAGTCAAGGGCAACCTTTTGCTTCTCCGTTCCTGTCACTGCATCATGGTGCTGCATTATGCCCATGGTCTCTCTCATGAAATTCAAATGCGGATCAAACTCTGCCGATCGCCTTGGAGCTAATGCGCTCAGCTGCTTGCAAGCCTGCAAGAAGTGATTGCCATCACGCTCGAAACGCTTCAGAGTGGGTCGCGAGGTGAAGTAGCCCGTCCAGTAGGCATGTGGATCGGATGCATAGGGAAAGAAATCATCGCTCTTGGTTGGCCAAGATATGCCAGCATCATGCAGAGACTTTAGATAACACGAAGGCGTGGAGTACAGTAAGTTTATATTCGATCCATTTGCCTGACGCTCATTGGCATACCTGCATGGGAGTACAAAATATAAATATGTATATATTATTTTTAATTTTTCTCCACAATTTTATTGGTACAATTAATCTTCTAGGTTAAGGAAAGCCCCTCACTACTCACTTAATAAGTTTATCCAGATTTTTATACCACATATCAGCATTCTGGTAATGGAAATCCTCACCCATTGTTATAAGCAAGTTGCGCGTGCGATAACCTTTGGCCATCTTAGTGACAAACTCAAAGAACGCATCGATCTATACACAAAAAGCATTTATCCCAATTATATTTTGTTTCAAGGACCAACCAATGGACAAACAAAATGAGGGGCTTTCGTTAACAAGAAAAGGTATGCCGAAAATATAGAACACATATATAATTTTACCGTATTAATTTGTCGAGATTCTTGTAATAAACTTGAGCTGCTTGATAGGTAAAATCGCCGCCCATAGTTATGATGACATTGTTGGTGCGATAATATTTGCTTTGAGTTTTGACATAGTCCAAAAACGTGTTAACCTGATGCAGTATTGGGTAAAGTGGGTGAGTGGACAAACACAAGGACAAGTTTTATATAAAACGATGCATTCAGACAATAAGTACAGTGATCGAAGTCAAAAGACTCAAACTTACGCGCTCCTTCACATTATTGTCTGGACTGTGCTTGCCATCAATGATGGGTTGATCTGCGCAAAGTATATCGAAGCAGAAGCCATCCGGTGCTTGGTATTGGTTGAACAAGACTCCAGTAAAGAGATCCGCTTTGTCATCTACAAATGACATGAAATAATTATGTGAATTTAGTTTTATTTTAAAAGAATAAGTCATTTTGTTTTGTTACTTGCCCAAGTTTTCGGAACCATGCCAAATCATTTCGGCCTTTTGTGTCATCAAGCGTTCGTCCTTATCCTGGTAGTCCAGTCGGCCAAAGAACATGCCGTCAAAACCCATTTGTGCAAACATCGAAGCCATTTCACGGGAATGTCCAAATGGATCAATTTGCCAACCAATCCGTGGTCGTCCGCATTCACCAAACGTATCATTCAATTGCCTGCAAATCATATTCGTTTGACTAGGATACCAACTATACAGATGGACCTATACACACCTTAATCCCCAGGCGAACTGATCAATTACACTTTGATAGTGAGTGGTTGCCTCATCATTCATGCTCCAAGCTCCGCCTATGAACTCTAGCCTTCCCTCGTTTACTAGCATTTTGACATCGTCCTGCCGCTCTTTCGTCTGCTCCTTCCACCATTTAAAGAAAAAAGCCGATTCAACATATATAAATCGTTTCTCTGGGTCTCTCAATAGGGAATCCACCACGGAATCAATAATATACTGCACTCCGGCCTTCTGAATGAGTGAATGACTTCCATAATAGTATTGATCAACAGTCTTAAGCCATCCAACATCATCGTGGGTGTGCGCGATAAGATGCACATTCAGCATATTCGGTTTCGTTGGATGGCAGCTCTGAAAAAATCAGTAAACAGTTCCATTAGTACATTCATATATATGTGAGTAATATAACATATATGTATGTGCGTGTGTATGTAATGCTTGATCACAATAGAAAACAAACGATTTAATTTGTATGTGTGTGCAACACTCGACTTTTAGCACTGATAAGGAGAAATTGTATTATATTATAATTAAAAATAATTGAATATAATATATAAGTATTAATATATATATTAGCTTATATTGAATATATACATATATAAGTCTTGATCAGAATAGAATAATAGAAAATGGAACACTTCCATTTGTATAGATGTACTTATGTAGGTAAGTATGTATGTATGTATACATTGGCAACAACCAGTCGACTTTCAACACTAATGATAAGGAGAAAGGGGCAGTGTTGATCAATGTAGAATAGACAATAAGCAAATGCACTTACATACATATCTACATACATATATATAAAATGCATAAATATACTGAATTACAAGTTACAAAGACTTACCGCATAGCCGCACTGAGCGCCCTCATCGGATTTTGGTTCACTTCTTAAATTCCTGGGCTCCACATGATGCACAACAAAGCTGCTTAAATAAATTAATGCAAGCCACCCGCCTAATTTGTGCAACATTGCAATTAAATTAGCTATGGCTAACTAATTTCTTTCCAATGAGACGCTCTTGCTTTTATAATACAACGAATGTGTGTGTATGTGTAAGCCGATAAGAAAATATAATTATAATATACTTAAACAAAGTGGTGTTTCGCTTTAACGCCAACCGACCCCGATGGCGATACAAAGCACACTGAGCTGATTGTAATGGCAAGCCTACGCTCAGAGCCTAAGAGAGCACTCACATACGCAAAGAACACTAAGCCGCTTGCGATGTCGGGCTTACGCTCTGCGCCAGAGAAAGTACACACATACGCAATTTTAATGTGAGAGCAACACTTGCGATGCATCCGAGTCTGGGAGAGTATTTCTCTTGCGCAGGTAGCTTATTACAGAACAACGAGAAGAAGAAGTGACGTCACAAAACGTTCTCAGTTCAAAACATTGAGTGAGCTATTGTAAGTATGTTTGCTGACAGCTTACACTTTTGTGACGTGACTGGACTTATACTTATTTCAAATGGGAAACCTTAACATAGCTCATGCCTTTCGTTCGGTACACTCATTTGCAAATGCAAGTTGTTATGTAGATATGTATGTATAATTCTCTTGCGTTATTTTCTCGCTGTTTTTTATACTCATTCACAAAGTGAAATGAGTATATTGGTTTTGTGCAATGTCCGTCACGCTGTCCGTCCGTCTGTCCGTCTGTCCGTCTGTCCGTATGAACGCAAACCATTTGCACAGTTTTGAAGCTAGAGAGTTGAAATTTGGAATATATACTCGTGTATACCCTCGAATTATAAAGTGTCAAGATTTTCCCGATACGCCCACTAGGGGCGTGGCAAATCGGAAAATGCATTTGCCCATACCTCAGAAACACTACTTCTAGAAATGCTAGAGAGTTGCAATTTGGAATATATACTCGTGTTGACAACCCAAGATCAAAAAGCTATGGCGGATATATCTACGCCCATTGGGGGCGTGGCAAATCGGGTAAAACTGTATCTTCTACAGTTTTAAAGCTAAAACGCCCAAATTTGGCACGTAGGTTACTGATACGATCCTATGAAGATCGACCAAAAATCTATATATCCACGCCTACTAGGGGCGTGGCAAATCGGATCTGACTATATAGTGATTTTTCAAATTCTGTAATATTTTGAGCACTATTGATGCTAGAGACTTGAAACTTGGTATATATACTCGGGTTGACAACCCAAGTTGGAAAAGATATGGCGGATATATCTACGCCCATAGGGGGCGTGGCAAACCGCAAAAGTTTGTAGCTCCTACAGTTTTAGAGCTAGAAGCTTCAAAATTGGATGGTAAGTTACTGGTGAGCTCCTCTATCGATGCGCCAAAAATAAATTTTACGCCCCTTATGGGGTATGCCCGGCTAAAAAATACCCTGTAATTTTCGCATTTTTTGAGTGTAAGCATCCAAATTTCACACTTACGTTACCCTTCACTACTTCTAAGAACTGGCCAAAAATTATATGTCTACGCCTACTGGGGGCGTGGCAAATCGGGAAAAACTATACGTTTTTCCGATTCTCAGTGAGAAAATCAGAATTATATACAGATATTACTGCTCATCTCCTCTATTGATTTCCAAAAAATTATATATGTACAAACCAATTGTGGGCGTGGCAATGGGTGTGATCTGTGGGGGTGTGAATGAGTATCCCGCAGTCGGTAGCGCCCGACTGCAACGTTCTTACTTGTTTAATTTGTGCATGTGTATGTAAGTCTCATGTGTGCACATGTAAACTTGTGCCGGGCTTACCGTTATCAACTCTACTTTATTTTCTCGCGATTTCTCTTTTGAGCAACACGATAAATTTCAAGAACTGAAGAAATGCGGAATAATTTTTAATCATTTGGTCTTGGACTTGGATTTAGAGCACAATCAATCTTAAGTGGAATATTAAGTAGTTCGTATATGTGCTAAATTATATGGTCCGAGGCTATTTAAATAATACTGTACTTCAGCTGATAGCAACAGCGACGCCCCTTGATATTTATATATATATATATATATATATATATATATATATATATATATATATATATATATATATATATATATATATATATATATACATATCTATTAAGTTATATAAACTATATGTATTTATTTACTCTTCTGTGTAGTTTGCAGTTGATTTGAAATAACATTGCTCAAATATTTGTTGCTTTTTATCATTATTTTTTTTAGGTTAACTTCAAAGAAAAGGTTTCTTTAAATATTGAATAACTGTAAACAAATCTTAAAGCTTATATCCAAGTAATTGCCAAAGTAAGCGCAGTGTAAAAAAGTATACAAATTCTACTAAGCCCAGGACACTGAATCCAAGATAAAGACCGGCGGTACCGCCTATTGAAACTGGAAGAAAGTATTTCGAAATCTCTTATACATAGATTAGATTTGATTTAAGCAAGTGTGCGACATACCTAAGAGATCTGTAAAGGAAAATATGACTTGTCTCTTGAATTGATTCCTTGGCCAAGTGCTCATAGAGACGGAACTACCCATACTTCCAAGCAACTGTCTAGAGCCTCGCATGGCCTTAAATAATTTCATAAACAAGGAGTTTTAGAAAATAATACTTATAAGTATAAAATGTAATGATAATAATGAAAACAGATGAAAATATAATAATATTATTTGAAATAAATAAATAATCAAATAATAGTCGGGAGTGCCCGACTAGGAGATACCATGAGCCCTGCGCAGATTTACTTATAATCCAATCATTCTACGCTTCTTTTATACATACACGACAAACACGCGTTCCCCGTTCCATTCCCTTCACGCAAGGCCATGGAAAATGAATTATTAAATAATTTTAGTTCTTCTTTCTTCATGAAATATTCAAACCGTAATAATGAGATTAAGCTATATGTATTTTCTAAAGCAATTGTTTGTACTATTTAAAATGGGGAATCCAAAATCCGAAATATTCCAAATTTGCGGATCACTGAAACCTAACACAAAATTCTGAAATAAAATATCTAACTTTCGTTGCCTCGAAATATACCCAAGCTACGCTTAAAAAAACTAAATCAAATTGTGGATTATCATATAAAAGAAAATTATAATAGGTTATAATAATAATAATTGTTTATAATACGTACGAGCGCACTTTTAAGCTTGATCACAGCGTCTATACAGTTTTGCTCGCAGTAGCAGTCAGCTGGTTTCTCATGATTGCCATTCTCTTCGTAAAATTTCAGAAAGTAACCTATATAAAGAAGTACATATAAAATATTATCGTTATAGCTAATATATTTATATACTTTACTAACCGGCATGCTTGGGAAAGCAGGACTTTAGTGTTTGATAGGTGCAAACTGGTTTCGGATTGGCAACTAATAAATGTTTAAAGATAACAGATCTTTGTAATTACTAAACAATTAAAAAATGTATAAAATTCAATTCACTTACTGCGATTGGGATAAAAATGGGGAATACATTTGCATATCTTATAGGCCAAGTTAATGCGACACTCTTGCTGACAAATATTCTTGGTATAAAAAGGATAATGCGTAAGATTGGACTCGTGATAGAAACGGCATTTCCTTTGTTTTATAGACGTTTCGCTGTGAACGAAAGTTAAATATCTTTATATTGAAATTCTTATATTCATTTACTAACGTCTCGAAATTCGCTTCAGAAATTATTTCCTCAACTTCTGGTTCATAGGCAGCTCCTTCGGGTGAATAGCCAAAATTATTATCCACCTTCATGACTTCAAAAGCTGAATGTATATAGCTCTGAAAAAAAACTTGTTTGTATATAAAGTCTAGTTCTTATTGCTCATTACTTACATCTATAGCTTCGGCATCGAAGCCCATTAGGGTAAAGCCTACATCCTTGTCAAAAAAAGTTGCTTTCTTGACATGAACAAACTTATGCAAATTTAGATACTTATTGAATTCCGGAAACTCGCCGAAGATTAAGTAACGCGAGCTGTACTCCTCGCCCAAATATGAGCTGCACAGGTAACAGAGTCCAAACTCTGTGAGGATCTGTCTGGTCTTAAGGTGTACCTGGCCATCGATACAACGAATGCGAAGTTTCTCTATGGGCTCATAGGTGCCATCAAATGTCAGATTGTAGATCAATTCCATATAATGTTTAGGCTTTATGCCAAGATGATCGAGAGTGCGATCAATGCTATCGTATTCGGGTATATTCTGAAAATTCGTATATGTGGAATTGGCCAAATTTTCTAGGAAATCCCAAAACTCCATCTTGTCAGTTCCTTTTAACTTATTGGTTCTTGAATATTATTAAAACAAATTATTATTAATTTTGTAATGTAAGGTAAAAAGATAACTAAAATCTAACCGACAATAATTATCGAAAAGCGATTCATTTAAGCGCTGCATCGGGCATCTAGAATATATATATAATGGAATCTTAACTATTATAAAAAATAAATCATATAATATCAAATAAAATACATTGTGACACCCGGCATCGAGGTGTTCCAATAATAGGAGTTCCGTTCTAAACCAATATGTGTGCTTTTTGTATGAAATCGCTCCACAGAGGATATGCAAGAGATAATGCAAAAATATACTGAGACAACCAACAGTATAAACCAAAATAATCTAAAAAGATTTCACATTAGTTTAACATCTAGAATTATATTTTCAACTATATCTACCTCTCCAGCAGGATTAACACGCTCTTCACCAAATATCGAAATCCATGGATACAACAAGTATCAAAGTAAAGTCGAATAAAACTTAATACCATGATGGAATAATTTTTGACTACTTCAAAAACTTAAAAATGGTAAAGGTATCAATCGAACTGTTTCCATCCACGTCAACTTTATATTGAATTTATTTTTATAAATTTCTGTTGTCCATAGACAGTGTCCAAAGTTATATAAACAGGGTATATAGCTTTTGATATATATAGTTCAAGTATTCATATTGATATATGATAGTATTAAAAAAAAAAATGATTGCATTACGAAAATAGTCTAAAAATGGTTGAAGATATAGTTATAGAAGAAAGCCATGATTATTAATAAAACAAATTTTTATAGTTTTGTATTCCATCTCTATTTCATACTGTTCCCATATCCCTATATTTATTGTTTAAAACATATGTAACTCTCTATATATTAGATATTAATCGACTATGAAATTTTTCTTATTTTTCCAAGGGGTATTAAATAGTCGGCACAGTAAATTTTAGTTTTTATTTGATTGCGTGACAATGGATTGCTTTAATGGAAACACCAGAAATCCATTTCGTTTCTAATTGACTTCTTGAACACGAGAATAAAATGTATAACATGATATATAAATAAAAAAGAGGATAAATAGCTATTTAATTTGAACATTCGTAATGAAGCTGTCTTGGCATTGGGCATTTTCGGGAAAATGAAGATTTTGAATTGCTGATTTGAGTATCTGAAGGTGAATTGCAACGCGACTTGGATCTTCTCTCATCTGCTACCCTTTGGCCTTCACAAATACCATCATCAGCTGGATCCATGCGTGCCTGTATTATACTTACAACCTTCTGGGAAAGCAGGCAGAAGCCAATAGATAACACTAGAGCACAGCCCAATATTAATAATATCATCGGCACCTTCCACCAGATCTCTTCTTTGCTGGAGCCATCCCTAGTGATATTCTGGGTACTTCTCTTTATCGACTTGTAGCACTCATCAGCACTTATTAGCTCAGCATTGGGATTTTCATTTTGACTCTGCAAGCGTTTGCCAACACTGTTTTTTTCGAAATGCGACCGACAGTCGGCGCAAACCTTATTGAACCAGGTAGCACAGCGTTTACTTTTTTCATTATATTTGCAAATATTCTGCATGTTTAGCTTAAATTTAGAAATTACTTGATGTAAAAGTCATTGAATATGTATCATTTGTCAGTAGAATACAGACTTTAACTTTTACTATACTCGTTAAATAAGTGAAAACAGTATATCGGTTTTAAACAGTGTTTGTCTTGTTCTCTGTCAGTTTGTAAGTGGGAAAGCGTTTTAATTTTTGAATGTATTTTTTTGGATATGCACACTGGGAGCGTGGCCTTGAGTATGATATATGTATGTATACTCAAGTGTAGCACCAAGGGTAGAGCTATATTATACAGTTACATCCTTTGCAGTTTTACACGACCAAAATTTATTAGTTAGTTAGTTAGGATCAACAGACCTAAGCAATTCAGGTGTTTGTAGATCATAAAATATGCAGTCAGTAGGCTGTTGGGGCTAAGAGTGCCAATTCAAGCAAGTAAGAATATTGCAGTGGGACGGGACCAACTGCATAATACAGGGTGGTGACATTTGGCGCCATTTGCAAAAGATATAGCGTTTTCAAATAGGGTGCTTACCTACTAAGAAATTATATCATTTTGATTACTTTGGCCCCACCGTGTACATATTCAGGGACCAAAAACAGTTTTGCCATTAATATTATATATAATAATAATTAGTAAATCTATGTAGGAAGCAGATGACCCACCTGTAAATTTTGTAAATTTTCCATATAGCCATATATACTATATATTTGTAAACGAGTACATACTTACTTCATACATATCTCAATATATTCAGCCCCCATTTTCCACGCCCCAAATGTGTGTGAACATATTATATCCTATCGATTTCGATCTGCAGAAGATGTGAAGAGTATCTTATGTGCCAAATTCTAGCAATAAAGCTGTTTATACAGTCTAAACCAAATATATATATTTACTATATATTTTTTATCTTTGTTGGTCAACTTATATTCAACATTTCAAGTGTAAGTCGTCTTAAAGAATACTGATATATATGGAATATATGTACCAAAGACAATTTATTCCAAAATTTCAAGTTTCTCGCTTCAATAGAGGCAAAATAGCTTAGGCTCATGTGAACGATAGCAAATAGCAAGATAGACTATGCACAAAACTAAAATATTCTTTTCACCCTGTAAAGTATATATGATGTTAAACTGAAAGATGGCCTTAACCTTAGCTTACCTTAACGGGGAAATAATAAATGTCGAAAAAATTAAAATTAATTTATTTAAATGAATATATATATATATTTGTTGTAAGATCGGGAACAGTTTTCGTCCATCCCTCGTAGAATATTCATAGTACTGAAAACACTTGATGGGAGTTAGCAGATTCTCGTATAATATCTTAAGTGTGGCACTTGATTTAACTTCGGGTCAACATTAATCATACATATGTGAGTGGTGTTTAGTAAAATGTTTTTGTTTATGTTTCGTTTACGTATTTATGCACTTAGGCGGTATGTGTTAATAGATGTAAATGCACTCGTATGTTGAATTGGAATTCATACTGAGAATTTGCGGCTAGTTTTGATAGTTATGCATTTATGTATGTATCTACTAATGATCATTTATGAATATATATGTGTAAGAAAATTGCTTTAAGATCACGGTTTTCGTTATTTTCTTGTTCTTGTTCTTTCTTTTTCTGTTTCATTATCCATTCATTCGCAACAATTAAAGCTACATTTTGTTCGATTTAATATTGATGAGTGCAGGAGATGCAGCAATTGTTCCGATAATATTCATAGCTACATAGCTTGGCCTGCACGGCCCACTTGCAATTGGGAAAGTTATCCAGGCAGGGCGGCGCCTCATCATTTTGGAGCAGTTCGTTATTCAGATCTGGAATATATATAGAGATCATTTAAAATATATCTCAAATAAAACATTTCCATTCATAAATACCTTCACATTTCTGTGTATTGCAGTTGCGATAGATGGGTTCCCTCAATGCATATCGGCACTTTGTGGATTCGCGCAGAGCATTCTGTTTGTCATCGTACTCCAGGCACTTGACACTGCGTCGCTGGGTGCCGCCATCGCAACTTTTGGTGCACTGTCACGAAAAAATAGTATTTAGTACTATAGATATTTATTGGAACGTCCTGCCTACATACCTCAGACCATTCGGAGTAGTGCCAGCGAGGTGCACAGTATTCAATCTCTTCGTGCGAACAGTTCTCGAGCGGCTGTGGCCTTAGCTCCGTCTTGCACTCCTCGTCGTCCGTGATAAGCTGATTCTTAATGCACAGCACAGTTCGACTGCGGGTTAGATTGAAGCAATCGCCACTGCATGGCGACCAGGGTCCGGTAAACCATTCGCCCAGCTCGCAGGCCGTTTGCTCGCAGGGCCTGCGGTTCTCGGGTATGTCGCGGGGCTCACAACGTTCGCCCTTAGTCTTGGGGCGGTCGCAGAAGATGGTGCGATACTGGACGCCTGGACCACATGACGACGAACAGTACTGATTCCATTCGGACATTATCCAAACCGCATCGCTAACCACTTTCGGAGCACGATGGCGCACGAGATGTGTTCCATTGGCGGCATCGGGATGGAGATGCATCCGATAGCGGGCAGAGTTGCGACGTCGAGCCTTGGGGCACTCGCATTGCTTTTCGCTGGGCGGCTGCTCCTCCATGCAGGCGGCCTTATCCACGTGTATCACAATGCCCGACGCCAGCTCCTGGACGCAGCTCAGCTCACGTCGGCGCACAGACTCCCCATGCTGGCAGCGACACTCACCCCACTCGTCGTGCCGCCAATAGGCCGGACAGGGCTGCGTGTTGCAGTGCAGCAGATTCTCGTTGAGCACCGGCTTTTCCGAATGACTGCAACGGCGCTGCGAATAATAACGCACCGGATTCTCACGGGCACAGCGCACGACCGGCGACTGGGTGCCACCGCCGCAGGACTTGGTGCAGGCACTGAAGCCAACCACCTTCCAGTTGAATTTACGCCTGCGTCCCGAGCGGATGCTGCTGCCAGAGCTGCCATCATCGCTGCCGGCACCAGCTTTTAAGAAGCCATCGCTACTCTCCAGAGACAATTCATTTTCCTCCGAGTCGGAGACAATGGGCAGCAGGTACTCGTACTTAATGCCAGGATTCAGTATATTGCTGTAAACCTGATTGGGAAAAACAAAGTGGAAGCAAGTCAACAAAATCTCATGGAATTCGTGAAATACATACTAGCAGCTCCACAGGATCCTTGATAGGACCCGTGCATGTGATCCACTCGGTTACGCCCTCACCCTGCTGCACTCCATCGATGCGATGATAGTCGAAAGTTGCGCCCGCTGCCTCATACGATCCGCTCTCTGAAATCTCGTTCTCACCATTGAAAATGCTCTTCTGTTCGCTTGTGCGCAACACTGAGAGAAAAATAGGCAATAATATAAATAATAAAATAATATATATTTGCATAAATAGTTGAAGATTATTATACCAAGATTTAGAGTCTGCTATCTAATTCATAAGAGATATGACTATATGATATTTAATATTATTCGTATTATATAATATAATAGAGAGAATAATAGAGAAGATTAAACTCAATTGATACCAGATATATTTTTACTTTTCGCAACTGGAAATAAGTTAGAAAAAGTTTTTTAATTTGGAAGGAAAATGGAGGAAGTTTTTCTATTAGTTATGCAAATATTAAATCATGTGGTTAGAAATGGCTGTATTAACTAAATTGAACAAATTGATAAACTTGTATTCAGCATGGTATACACGAATATATATTTTTCATTTAAAGTATCTAGATACTGTAGTTGCTGAGATCATAAAAACGGATGGAAGAACAGGAAGGACGAACGTCACTAGATCTACTCATACTTTAATAATAATATAATATTTGCAAAAAAGTAAAAAAAGGTTTCAGCTTCATACATAAAGTGGCAATATACTCTTTTTCACATTATGTGTAGGGTATGTCAATAAAACGTCACCATGACTTTTTATTTAAAAATGCGCACTTAATCTTTATAGATAAAAAATTGTATATGAAATTATATTTCTCTTTAACTGTTTGGACCTGTCTATGATATAATCTCTATCGCATTATGTACAGGGTATCCCAATCAATATGTAAGTACAGTATTTAGCTCACCAAGTAAATTTGCACTATTCTTAAGTTCAGTTATGGATATATTCGAAGCACCCGCTGGTATTGTGGCCACATGAACGTATGCGTCCTCTGGCAATGGATCGCGTGTAAAGATGCCAGTGACGGGACGGCAGAGTAGGCCTCCACAGCTGACGGAACCGCTATTAGCGTACAGACCCTTTATGGAGCCATTGCCAAGAACGGCCTGTAATTACACAAAAAAACAGAATATATATATGTATATTTGATGTATATGTATATATAGAGAGAGATATGTAGATGGTATAATTGATTTCAATTGAAACAAATCAAAGCATTTTGCTTTGTTTACAAAGATCGCAAATGGGGCAAAGGAGGCGGAGGAGATGGGGGAAAATGGAATTCTCGACAGATGTCCAAATTGACTCACCAGCCAGGTTAACGCCAAGTGCCACAGCCAAGGCATATCGCACACTAAATAATATATATATTTATATATGTGCAAGGTGATCTGAGCTATATTTTCTTTGTTTATGCGTACGATTTAATTGTTTGATTTATACTAGATGTCAGTGCACTACATAAACAAACGTCTTTACTATATGTGCGTAAAATAAATTAAATTATAAATTGCGAATAAACTAGCTTGAAGTGCTGCAGACATAAGAACATACATATATATTAGATGTTAGGGTATATAACATAGTTGAAGCTAAAATTTAGATAGCTAATTGCTTATGGAGACTATATGATATAGCTGAATCTGAGTTGTAGACTGGGCTATTCATAATGATTAGTATATATGTATACCTCTATGTTAGCAAAACAAATCAAGAATATTAAAAATATATTAAATGAAACATGATATGATAAAATGAATGCTATAACAGACTCTTATTTGTAGATGGGTGTGTAAGTTGGCCGCTCTATAAATGTTGCAAATTAACTGTCCAAATGTATATACCCGATGAGGAAGACCGTGAAAAACAAACCAATTCAAGCACAATGTGATAAAATGATTTGGATACAGACTCATATATGAAGATCTCTATATGTAGCCTGCGCTGCTCTATAAATGTTTCAAATCGACTATCTAAATGTATATACCCTAGCATAAAAAACATATCAATTGAATTACAGTATAATATAATACTATAGCAAAATCTGAGAGGCACACTCATATTTAAACTAGGATGCTACAAGCTAACTATGCCAACGAATATACCCCATTAGAGGGATCATCAAAAATCAATTAAATTCAATGTAAATAGAGATACAGTAAACTTTTATATGTAAATGGCTATTTAAGTGTTGTACATACATACGTTACATATTTGCAGTCTAGCCGCATATACCCGCTCAGCAAGAGCATATAAAACATATCGAATGAGATTCAAACAATGATCGAGAGATGGATAGATATTCAAATTCAGATTGTTATATAAATGTAGCAAATTGACTGCCCAAATGTATATACCCTCTAAGCAAGAGCATTAATTCAGGCAATTCAATTAAAATACAATATTGAGTAGAAAATAAATATATGCAAATAGCTCTGTTGTGGGCGAAGGTGCAAATGGAATTTATATTCACTTCCGCTCCAAGTGCGAATTGCCAATATCGAATTCTTAAGTGTCTGCGTATACATATATATGTGTCTTTATATATATATATATATATATATATCTGAATATATATGCCAACATTTATATTGAAGTTGTGATAAACTCGTAAATGTCTGATGGCTATTTGCTGATCGCTCTGAGTGCTACGCGGGCGACTATCATCGAGTGTGTAGTACAACACCATTTCGAAGCAAAAGATAATTCTGTTTTAATGGCCAACAGGCAGCAGCAGCAGCAACAACAGCAGCGGCAACAACGGCAGCCGCATTTGACGCACTTTTGCAAGTTTACGATGGCCACATTTCACTTGGCCACAGACTCACTTGGTTGTTTACGACCTGACCAGCGCAAGATTAAAGTGCTTTTTAGATACCCTACATTGAACAGAAGTAGGGTATATAAAAGCTGATCAAACACCAAAACAATTGAATCAAAACAGGCGAAATCGAATCAAAGACGAAGGCTAAAAGACACGTACTCTTAATCAAAAATTTAGGTAAATATTTGATGACTCAGTTCTACATAGTGCTAAAAGAATTTCTACAATAACTTTCTGCAATTTTTCTCTTTTTGATACCCTACACTTAAAATTTTCAAAGTATATACGAAGTTTAAAGTGGAACTGGTAAATTGAAACAAAAGTTGCGGGTTCGCATCCACTTAGGGGTTGCTATTCCTAATACAAATTGAATTAGACTTTAACTATAATTTATATTTCAATAATAACTAACATAAGCTAATTAAATATTATCTCGATAGTTAACATATTGATACCCTACACTTCACCTATAATGAGTATAATGAGCTAATAACTGACATGGCAACATTTAAAGCTAATCATTCTATAAAAGTGCTTGTCGATAGATTAGATTTTATACTGCTAAATAAACTAAAAAGCGTGGATTGGAATGTAAGGCTAATTATTAGGTAAATACAAATACTTAAATTTAAAAAAAAGTATGCAGATATTTTACTACTTATATGATCATTTTTTGTAATTTTTTCTTTTTCAAAGTTTTATATACTAATCACTTTGGAGTTAGCAATCTATCCAAATATAGAGAATCATACTTCACATCTTCTTTAGCTTACTTACTAAACACACAGTATGAGATAATAATTTCTAGATTTATTTGAAACAGTTTTCAATATTTTATAGATGATAAAACCACATATATACCCAAACTGTGGGTATCTTACAGCACATTATATCCACATTTCAAAAATTTTAAGCACGCTTCAATTTCTATTCATCACCAGCTTACTTTTCACGCATTTCTAAATTAATATATATACCACAAAAAAAAACTTAAGTATATATATTAGCAAATTTGTATATTTAGTGGCTATCAAATTCAAATTTTTACGATTTCTTTTAGTTATTAGATATACACAAGTGTTTTAAAATAGCTTTAGCTAATAACAACAAAAACAAAGAGAGGACATTACAATAGTCATAAAACAAAAGTCCCATATAGACAAGAGAAAGTTTGATAAAATATATATATAAATATATAATTCGATCTGCCCACAATTGAGAAAAAAACTAATAGTGACGTAGATTTGAATTTCAATTAAAAAATAGGCTGAATTTTCGAGAATGCGGCAAATGGATCTAATTAAAGAATTCGAAAACAATTTAAGTATGTTAGTACATTGCGTAAATGCATATTGTACATATTGTTATGGGAATCCAATGTATTCAAGTGTAAGTCTCAAGCGTTTTGCATAAATTGAAAAAAGGAACAAAATAGATAAGAAATAAGTTTTTTTTTTATACTCATTCACAAAGTGAAATGAGTATATTGGTTTTGTGCAATGTCCGTCACGCTGTCCGTCCGTCTGTCCGTCTGTCCGTATGAACGCAAACCATTTGCACAGTTTTGAAGCTAGAGAGTTGAAATTTGGAATATATACTCGTGTATACCCTCGAATTATAAAGTGTCAAGATTTTCCCGATACGCCCACTAGGGGCGTGGCAAATCGGAAAATGCATTTGCCCATATCTCAGAAACACTACTTCTAGAAGTGCTAGAGAGTTGCAATTTGGAATGTAGACTTGTGTTGACAACTCAAGTTGAAAAAGCTATGGCGGATATATCTACGCCCATTGGGGGCGTGGCAAATCGGGTAAAACTGTATCTTCTACAGTTTTAAAGCTAAAACGCCCAAATTTGGCACGTAGGTTACTGATACGATCCCATGAAGATCGACCAAAAATCTATATATCCACGCCTACTAGGGGCGTGGCAAATCGGATCTGACTATATAGTGATTTTTCAAATTCTGTAATATTTTGAGCACTATTGATGCTAGAGACTTGAAACTTGGTATATATACTCGGGTTGACAACCCAAGTTGGAAAAGATATGGCGGATATATCTACGCCCATAGGGGGCGTGGCAAACCGCAAAAGTTTGTAGCTCCTACAGTTTTAGAGCTAGAAGCTTCAAAATTGGATGGTAAGTTACTGGTGAGCTCCTCTATCGATGCCCCAAAAATAATTCTTACGCCCCTTATGGGGTATGCCCGGCTAAAAAATACCCTGTAATTTTCGCATTTTTTGAGTGTAAGCATCCAAATTTCACACTTATGTTACCCTTCACTACTTCTAAGAACTGGCCAAAAATTATATGTCTACGCCTACTGGGGGCGTGGCAAATCGGGAAAAACTATACGTTTTTCCGATTCTCAGTGAGAAAATCAGAATTATATACAGATATTACTGCTGATCTCCTCTATTGATTTCCAAAAAATTATATATGTACAAACCAATTGTGGGCGTGGCAATGGGCGTGATCTGTGGGGGTGTGAATGAGTATCCCGCAGTCGGTAGCGCCCGACTGCAACGTTCTTACTTGTTTCATTTCTGCACGTTTGTGCAGTAAAAAAAAGTAATAAATTAGCTATTTCTTGACTGTTATCTCATAAGTTTCTCTATGAACTTTAAAAAAATTAAAATTAAACTTAATTAATATTTAAAAATATAAAATTTTTTTTTAAATTATAAGAGGCTTTAAATGTTCAGATTCTTTATTCTAATATTCGATTAATGGTTTGGAATATTTAAAAACAAAAAAGCTCGCCCAAAACAATTTTATGATATATTTGACAGAAATTTCAAAAATTTTTGAAAAATATCTGTAAAAAAGTTCAGCTCAAATTTTGAATTAAATTTTAAGTTTTGAATAATTAAAACAGATTAAAATAAGAAAAGAAAAAATAAATGATAAACTATTTTTTTTATATTTCTATTATTTTCTGTAATAAGTATATAAACAACTTTTTGAAAAATATATGAATTTGCATATAAATTAATTAGGAAAGACTCAAGAAATACTCGAAATAAGCTATCACGCTTAATACTCGAAAACTTAAAATTAATTTTTAAATTTATAACAAATGATAAAATGTCGGCAAATATCCTTAAAGAACTTTAACTTAATAATTTTTTGTTATTGATATTTTTGTTATTATTTTTTTTTTTTGCATATTTGGTAAACATTTAAGGCTGACTAATTCAAGCTGACATGATTATTCAATTAGAATAACAACATTATTATTTACAAATTTGTTTAGATTTTAATCTGATTTCCGATTGATTTTTATATATTCTTTGTTATTTGTTTTGAATTGTTTAACTGGTTTTTGATTTCCTTTGATTGTTCTTAAACGATTAAACGATGCGCGATTCTTAAAAATACGAATACGCATGTGTTGCGTGCTTCGATTCGCGCCGCTAACTAAAATATTCGGCAAGGCGATTCATTTATTTCTAAAGAGTTTTTCATAACTCGAAGTGTGTGTGCACCACAGACACAATCGACAAACGTTTTCATGCTCGTTCACGCAGTGAAAAAGAGTATATTAGTTTTTTTGTCATATCCGTAATACTGTCTGCATATATAGCTATGCTTGTGTGAAATCTTATCTGATAAAGTTGCAAGATTTGTGGTTACATCCACAGGGTTTGATAGACTTAGAATTATATAGAATATGATATATATATAAACCACGCCTACAGTACGCCCACTGAATAGAATCTGATATATAGAATCTGATGTATAGATAAAAGTACGTCTACGTGTAGAATATTAAATGAAATTATATTCCTAAAAGCTAGAAATTCCAATGTGTATAATTCCGCCACAGATTAACAACCTCCACAGGTAAACACATAAAATAATATTTCCATTAAAAGTGAACGTGTATGACAAAGTCGCTTCCACCCGACAGCTTGCTTTTTTTATGGATCGCTCTTGGTATATGAGTGATACACACAGAGACACACAAAGAAAAATAAGCTCTCGCTTTATTCTTTGTACTATCCAGCAAGAAGCTGAGCTATTCGTGTGTAATATATATATGTTGAAGAAGAGCAGGTATTTATTGTAATTGAGACTGCTACGAATATCTAATCAGAGTCGTGTACTCATTTGCATTAACACGGCCTTAATAAATTGGAAAAACAGCTAAGAGATTAATGGAACGAGCATAAATTGTGACTAGTTGTTAATTAATGGAACTACTGTGCGAGCTGATAGCGTGTTTTATCTGCAATCAGTTATAATTGTTATTGTTAGTTTTATTATGCGAACGAGTGGTATTAACATTCACCTTGCAAATGCCGTCGACACATATTGCCCGACCCACTGGAGTGGACCGATTGGAGCGATAATATTCAGCGGGCCTCTGGCAGGGGGTGCCATCAGTAACCGTATCGTTGAGTGTGGCAAAGTATTTCATGCCCAGAGGCTTGCAGTTCAGCTCGCATTCGGCGTCGTCTGATAAAGAAAGCGAAAGTCAATTGCAGACAGATTCTTCACATATATACATACATATATAAGAGTGTGTATTCCCTACCTTTGATGTATGGCTCCCAGTTGTATTGACGACCCTGAAAATCAACTTTATCGTATGCAGCACATTGATATGCACGAATATCCATTGATTCTGTTGGACAGGGAAGGTCATTGCATATCTGATAGCGTTTCGAGAGGCCCACACAAGTATCGCTCATATATACTCTACTCGTCGTAGAATTTCTGCAAAATATTAAGTTAAACGTAATATAAAACAATAATTATTATAATGGCGTAGCTTGTAAAGTCCAAAGAACAGACCATTAAGAAATTATGGTAATCTCAGACTAGAATAACTCGGCGTCTTTCGTTTATACCCTGAAACGCTTTAAAAGTAGATGTTGAGGGTATAAAGATTTTGCCACAAACTGTGTAACAGTATATATGGTATATACTATACTACTATATATATTAATAAAGTATATACTATACTACTATATATAGTATAGTATAGTATATTCCTAACCAGAAGAAGCAGCCAACTGTCTGTCCGTTAGTTCATATGAATGATGGCAACGGCCCGAAAAGTATGAGAGACACATCTAAAATTTAGGTCCTTCTTGTTACAAATATCAATCTTAATATAAATTAATCTATATGTTTGATATATCTTTATATCTTTGACGTGTTACGTGAAAACCGAGTACTCCATTGTCAGAAAAACTTTTTTCATGACTAAAAATTTTATTATAATTGGAAAATCCACATCGAAGTTATTGAATTACATTTTTCCAAAGGGTTTGAAGAATCACAAATATACATCGTAAAATGTGTGTATGTCTGTTTATATATGCTTTGAGCTTATATAAAATATATATAAAGTATAAGCTTGAATACTTGCAGTTGCTGCTCCTTGTATTATGAAGTGTCGCACGCTCAACTATAAGACGTTAACTTCTTTATAATAGAGTAGAGTACAGCTTGTGCAGTTTCTATTGTTATCCTATATTCCAGATCTTTTCTATCTATAATATTTAAATGTCAACTGCAATTAAAACTAAGATTTCTTTTAAAAAATATATATATGTGTATAAAAAAATATTGTTATAATATTTTATCATTATCTCAACTTCTAGATTATTGAATACCCTTGACTCAATTATAAGCAACAAGAATTATTTATAAACCAGTTATACAAAACTTTGTCAGATTTCTTTCCAACTCTTTGCTAAGTCGAACAGAAACTCTACTTAATTTAAATAAACTATTAAAAGGCTTAACAGTTTTTCTTTTTTTTTAGATTTATTTAATTTAAATGTGTAGACAAATGAAAATTAAACTCCAGCTTAAATAATTTCAATGCTTTTTAAAGATGAGAGAGAATGTTAATTCTTAGTTCAGTTCAGCGAATTTCACTTTGAGGAATTCAGTCAGTTCGGCGTTAGCAGGATTTCTGATTTCGTAGAGTGTCTTCTGCTTATCTTCGATGGTAACGGAATCGGCCAAAGCTGCTTGAGCTTGAGCCTTCAGGTCTTTAATCTCGGTGGCGTACTTAACATCAGCATCGGTCAAAACCTTCTCGAAGAACTCAATGCCACTCTTCAGATCGCCGTTGAGCTGGGGCAGCGAATCCTTCTTAAGGAAGTTCACGAACTCGGGGCTGAAGCCCTTCTCCAGGTTCAAGAAACCATCCCTCTTGGTCTCAAAGACGGCTTCCTTCTGCAGGCTCTCTAGCTCGGCCACGGTCTTCTCGATATCAGCCTTGAACTCACCCTTGGCCAAGAGCGACTTATAGAAGCTGATGGCACCCAAAATATCCTCATTGATTTGATCTTGCTGCAATTTGGATTGCACGAATTTGCCGAATTCAGCAGAGAATTGCTTGGGCACTTCGTTAACCAGAGTCTGCTTCTCGTTGAAGTCCTCGGTCTTCAGAGCGGTCTCATAGATGCCAATCAGCTTCTTCAGTTCCTCCTTGTGGGAGCCGTCGTCGTTGGCGAGGTACTTCTCATATTGCTGCAGCTGTCCGCGAATATGGATATTCAAGCCCTCAGCAGGATTCTCCGACAACACGCACTACAAACATCCTTCAGCATTACATCTCTATCGACAGTTACAATTTCTTTCTTTTAGACCTACCTGCACAGCAAGTGCCAGAGACAGCAGGCAAATGGTCAATAGTCTGGACATTATGATATAAAAATGTTAAATGCACAACAGCTCCAATGTGTTGGTTGCCGGAAACTCAGGCTTTTCAAAACTCAGATCTCGTATTTATAGCAAAAATCTGTTCTCAGCATTGGGGCTTTTTATTATTTATTTTTTTTTTTAGTCGGTCATCAAAACAAGCGTACAAAGTCTGGCATTGTTCAGATGGAGCCTTGTTTTTGTAGTTGTTATTGCTTTTCTCAACTTGTTGGGATTTCTCTTTAGCTGAAAACAAGTCCAAAATGTCGAGAGAGACAAATAGCCGAGCTGTGCTCAAGATTACATGACTGGCAGATACCCTGTAGTAGTAATGTGTACATCAACTATTCAAATATCTTGAGCATTATAGTAGAGATTCGGCTGAGTTAAAATACCCGCTGATATCTGGCATAGATTCTAAATATGATATTCAACAATATGTATTTGGGCTTCGTTTAAATATTCAGTTATTCCCCTCGATCAAGAAGAGAGCGAAGACATATTTTAAATAACGGCAAATATATACAATTTCTATATAACTAAATGGTATACAGGTTTCCGTGATACGATTCTCTTGTTTTTTCTTTTTTTTTAATTTCTTGAATTTACGAGCCACGTCGAACGGAATTAATGTTTGCTCACAAAGTGGATTAGTTAAGTCAATAATTAACTATTTAAGACTTGGATAAATAAAAATGGAAAAAAGCACAAAATTGATTATTTATGTACATGAGATGGAAAAATACAAGCGAGACTAAAACGCTAAGCGAATTTGCTCAACCTCAAGATACCCTGTAAAGCACTTAATGCGCTTGCAGTTCCACACGGAATATTAAATTCAGAAAAAATGAGTAAATAATAAAAAATGAATATCAAATTGATTTCAGATATTTGCAATATATGCAAAAATATTCTGCGGTAGAGTAATATCTCCAACGTCTATGCACCAAGTCAACTTTGTTTTCATACCATATGCCGCATATATATCTCTCTTAAATGTTGACAAAACAATTAGCATGAATTACTTTTCAGCCAAAATGACGCTAGACGCATACAAAACTGAACCACTAAAAAAACCCCAAAGCTAGAGACAGAAACCAGTTTTCGGTTCGAAGGGATGACTAAGAATCAACAGACGAATATTATCCGAAGTCACAACCTATGTAGCTTCAAGTACTTTCATTTACAAGCAAAAGTCTAAGTATATATATATATATATATATATATATATATATATATATATATATATATATATATATATATATACTTAGACTTTTGCTTGTAAATGAAAGTACTTGAAGCTACATAGGTTGTGACTTCGGATAATATTCGTATATATATATATATATATATATATATATATATATATATATATATATATATAGGTATATATATACCTGTATATAAAGACAGATGCAATATTGTAATTAGTTACATAATAACTTCATTGTCTTTGGAGAACGTTCCGAATCGCACGCAGATCTGGATAGCGCAATCTCTGGCACGTGACAGGCCTCCGAAATGTCTTTTAATTATCCGATTTACCTTATGTTCGGCTATTAGAGGTCATTTTGTTCGAGCATTAATAAAGACGTCGTTAAATTTGAATTGTTAATTAAAAGAACGAATCTGATCATGCTGCACCGAAGATAATATACACTCAAGAAATTAAAAACGAGTTACTCGAATGACTCTATTAAAAATATACACTTAGAGAAACTATCAAGAAATTATAACAAACAAATTTCATAATACAAAAAAAAAAGGAAAAAGAACGTTTAGTCTAAATACAAAATACATTAATCTTAAAACATTTTAAATTTTGTTTAATGAATCACTGTAAAATAATACACTCAAAAAAATATCTATGGATATATTATACAAAAAAATATAATAAATTTCATACTTGAACAAACACCGTGAAAACATTAATTTTCACTTGAATACAAATTAATTTAATCAATTAACTTTTTTAAGCAAAACCGCAATAATAATGACTCTATGAATAATCATACACCGAGCGAATAATTTTCATGAATTTTAAAGCTCAATTATTATGACCTAAATAAAGACTAAAATCATATCAGACGACAAAAGAGTTTATCTAGAATTTCCTTATGTATGTAAATTCAGTTTTTGTTGTATATTTACTTGAGTATATCTTAGAGGAAAAGCGGATTATCTAAATTGTATTCAGATTCTTTTTTACTAAATTCAATCAAATCATATATATAAATTTATTTTTCATTTGTTTTAAAACTTTTGTTCTCATATTTCAAACAATATCAAGGAATATCAGAGCAAACTTAAGATATGACAGGCTCAGTTCGACATTTTTATCAGATTAAATTATATATACCCGTATATTTGAAACACTTACCGATCAATGCACTTGCGAGTCTGATGCATTACGCCGCCGCCACAACTGCGCGAACATTCGCTCCAGGGATTCCAGTTGGCCCAGCGAGGAAAGGGTCGAAGCTTGGGCTTTGGCTTGGGTTTTCTGGAAGTCGTAGTCGTAGTCGTTGTGGCAGTTGAAGGAACATCATTCAATTTCGGCAATGTCAATGCCGTTGTCAGAACATCGGGCTCGTCAGCTATTAGGGATTTAGTTGCCAAAGTAGGCGCCACAGTCGTCCATATATGCGTTATTTCAGTTGAGTTGGCATTATTTAATACTTCTTGAGTGTCGAGGCTACGTAGGCGAGGCGTTTGGGTTAAGATGGTGGGCAACACGTCGATGTTGGCATCACCAATTAGATTGCTATTGATGGAGCTAGTTTCGTTTTCCGTGTATACCTCATTGATGCTTGAATTTTGTTTTGTTGAAGGTTCTTTGTTTATGCGCCAAAGTTTAGCTGGCTCAAAAGATGATTTCCATTTGGTATATTTGACTTTTTCCGATCTGAGTTTATGTCGATTTAGCCATTCTTGATGTTTCTGTAATATATGAGATTGGGAATTTATTGTTAGAATAGTTTGATTAAGAGTATGGAATATGCAAGTAGGAGTGCAGTAATCAGGCAGGCTCGACTATGAGATACCGTGAAGCCTGAGCAGAGCTAATTTTGTAATCATTTTTGAGCTGCAGCTAAACTTGCTACTTTGGAAAAATAATTATGAATTAACTTGCATTCTAGATTTGCGATTTTAATGAAATGTTTATAACATCGGATTATGTATGTGGACTAAAGTTGAAAACCTTAATATAATAATAGATATAATCTTAATACAAAAATGTGTAAGAATTTAATTACGAAATTAACTATATTTTTTATGCGATATCGAAAAAATATTATAAATTAGTACGACATACGTTGTCCAAGAATATATATTTTCAATTTCAAGCATCTAGCTTTTGTAGTTCATACATAGCGATAGACAATTAGACGGACGGACTTGCTTAGATCGAATCAGCCCATTGTTTTGATCGTACTTTATGGATTGGTCCCCCTCCTTTTGCCTGTGATATACACTTACACAAAACCATTATACTCTACCCAACCTACCCTTAACAATATAATACTATTCAAAGGAACTTACCTTAATTCGTTCTAATGTTGATGTGTCCGCAACAATCAATTGCATTAAAGCTGCAACAACTAGGCAAATGCTAAAAAGTAGAATAATTATAGTTAATAAACACATTGATTTATGTTTTGCATTCCAGATGCGACTTACGACAACATATATATATAATTTGCCATTGTATTGCAATTAACGAACTCTCGGACTACATAGGAATGCGACTAATCTGAAAGAAGCAAGCACAAATTTGTTCAGTTTATTCCAATATTATAAATATATATTATTATTTTAATTATCTATTATTACAGTGATAATTAGTAATGACTATAGAAAACTGGGATTCGCGCCCCTATGATGAACCATTCACACTTTGATAGTGATTTTAAAAGGGGTTCCTGACCTTAACAAATGACAAAGTCTCTTGTCTGTCTGTTTTGCAATTATCTTAAAAGTAGCTTAGGGAATTCGATCGACTATGTTTTATAGATATTATATATACATATATCAACTCTTTAACAATCTATTCCCTGGTGGTGGCATCCCTTGTGTGGCTAGCGCTAAAATAAAATCAATTAAGTCAATTAATTTCGAATGGAAAGAGCAATTAAATACGACTATAAAGAGAAAGCAATAAACATATTCAGTTAACTCAGGGGCCTGACAATTGAGTTCAGAGACAACAAATAGGAATACTCCAGCAGGGGGTGCCTGATTAGTAAGCGTTCCAATAATAGTCCTTTAAGAAAATACTGATTTTTCTCCAAATTGATAAAACTTACAGATCTATCTGTATATGTAAATGAACAGTCAGCACATTACATAAGCTTGATGATCCTACTTCTAATCCTTTGAAAGATATTGTTTTCGATTGACCTCGCCTCCAATGGCGAAATAGGCAAATATATATTTTAAATTTCATGTCTCTAGCTTCCATATGCGTTCATTCATATTATGTGTGTACAAGTACATACTATTTTAATACTTGTTCATTAAGAGAAAAGAGTATATTGGTTTTATGCCATGTCCGTCATACTATTCGTCCGTCTGTATGAACGCAAAGACCTGAAATTTGTATTATACATTTACTCATTGGTACCGTCAGCAGTGCTAAATCGGGAAATGATATATTTTTCTAAAACTTAAACGCATATTTAACTATTGAAACTATGACAAACTTATTTCTACAGTTTAAGAACTGTAAGCCTATAGTCTAATAAGTTAGACCTGTTGACTATTATTCATGTACTTTTGGGGATGGCAAATACGTAAATATTGTTTTTGGAATACTGCTTTGGGCCGTAAACGAGTATTATGAATTCGATCATGACCGACTGCATTGCAACTTGTGATTTTATTTGTTTACGAAGTAAAGAGAGTATATTGGTTTCCTTTTAGACTTTCTGCATTTAAAAAATCAGATATTTGATTCATTTTTTGGACTTGTTGAACGGGTTCAAGGTATAAAATGTCTTTTAAAAAATTCAACTTATAAATCATGTTTTCTAAGCAAACTAAATTAATGATTTATTTAGTTTTGTCATAGATGACACATAGCTGTCATAACTTTCAGACACATTGGAATGCTACAATGAAATATATATATTATACATATTTATGTATATACATCTATTTCAATTTGCACATACACTCAGAGAAAAACGTAGAGAGGCAGATAGAAAGATTGGAAACTATTTTTATGAATGCTTTTCCCTTGTGAAGTTTAAACAGCTCCTTGAATTGAATATCTATAATTCTTAAGTATTAATTGATTAATATCAAAATCAACTCTTCTAGTAATTTTATAACAATTAGAATATTCATTGATTAAAATACTTAAATTATTCTTCTTAAAATTTATAATTAATTAATTAAGAAAAGGAACCTAAAATATATTTTTGCCTATTTCATCCCCGATCTAAATTCTTTTTTCCAAAACTAAGATTATTATTATTATTTTTTTTTTAAACTCTTGAAAGTTTTTTTTTTTTATATTATCTATATTGATTCCTAATTCTTGGAAACACTTTCCTTTCTTTCTGAATATCTAATTCAGATTGCATTTCTCTGAGTGTATGCGTTCTGTTAGCCATGCGTACATAGATTCGTTGCGAATGTTTGAATGGGTTTCAACACATTTCTATGTACACATCATCCAAAGCTTATTTCTCTTGCGGATGCTTTTACGCATAGCTGAGCTTAAAAAACGAAAAAAAAAACGAAAAAACAAAAAGCAAAATATACGAAGAAAGAACGCATTGAAACATGTGATCATTAATCTGGTCGTAATTTGCGCTCGCTGCGACAGAGTTCGACACGCCCATCCCTCATTTATAATGAGCCGCTGTTCAGATCGGCTCGACTTAGCTCAGATCGGTTCAGAAATGAAACATTACATCGGCGAATGGCAAATTGTCTAAGTGTGTATGTATGTGTACATATATATATGTATATAGACCGCTACCCATGGGCGGGTGCGACCAAATTAACTGCGTAGATTCGCTTTCAGCGATAGCGTCAAAAATTTTCGGGATGAAAAGAGAATATTATCAGCCAGCTCATCGGAAGTCGTTAGATCGAATAGACTAGCATATGTGTGTGTGTACATACATGTACGTGTACATATATTGATGAGGCACATAGGAAATTGAATATATATATATCTAAGCCAATTTTTGTATACCCTAGCAAAGAGCTTATAATGTCAGAAAATACATAGACGAATATAACTTGAGATCTTGAAAAGTATATGGATATATTCGAGCCACAGCGGGAATTCATTGTAACTTCGGCAAATATATATTTAAGCCAATTTTTGTATACCCTAGCAAAGAGCTTATAATGTCAGAAAATACATAGACGAATATAACTTGAGATCTTGAAAAGTATATGGATATATTCGAGGCACAGCGGGAATTCATTGTAACATAGGCAAATATTTAATACATTTTGGATCATACATAGCATAGAAAGGTCTTGAGCTGTTATATTAATGTGAAACCTAACCAAAACCAAGTATACCCTAGCAAAACAGATGTTATAATGTCCTAATGCCTAATGTCCTGTATTTTGGAGAGACAAATATGTATTGATATCTTAATAAGCATAAACATAGATATATGTATAAATGCACAGCAAGTTGATTAATACTTTAGACAAAACTTTCAAATATTGAAGAAAAATATTTTTGTTTTAAAAAATTAATATATATATTAAATATATTTTAAGAGTTATAAAAAATTTGTATAATGTTAAAAAAAAAAACAAAAGAAATAGATTTAAATATTTTAATAAAAAACAATACTTTTTAAAAGCAATTTAAGAGTTATATATAATAAGTTATATATAAAAGAATTTATCTGAAATATCCTTACTAAATTCGTTTTACACAGATTTTTCTGGCTTACGCTAAGCATATGTGAAAATTACAAAGCTTATTAAGCTTAAATCAGATAACTATAATCTAAGCTGAGACATATGTATCATATATATAAGATGTAGCCTATAGTATGTATCATCGAATATTAGTATTATAATATAGCATCGTATTATATAGTATGGATAGTATGGATCAAGACAATGATATATAAAAATTTTAAATTTATTACATAAAGCAGAGTATCTGAATTTCTTTAAGCTTTAATGCACATTGTTTTATATACTTATAAATCTCCACGTACCCCTAAAAAAAAAAAAATATATATATATATATATATATAAATACATATATTATTTAGAGCCCACTTGAGAGCTGATTAAATCATAATAAAAACATTTAATTTCGTTAAACATTTCAAATAAAAATGTTTTCAAAGCTGTTAATTAAATAATAAAACATCTTGCTTCTAGATTTGTGCTTATATTTATAAACTGTGTGTTTTATACTAGCTCCACACACTCATTATACATTATATACATATACTATATCGGATGCTTATGTGCTGTATATAATACACATTGTGCAAATTCAGCAAATCGCCCGTGACCATGCTACAAAAAGAGTGAAACAAATGCGAACTGAAGCAGTTGCTGGCATCGTTTAAATAATTTGGACATTTTTGAGCAATACAATAAAGACATGCACACATTCATACATATATATATATATATATATATATATTCGTATATCTACATATATATAGACGGGTGTGTTCGCCTAGTAAGCTCCCATAGAACTTCATTCCCAGCTGCTTGACAGACAATGCTAGACGAATGGATACGATTGAAATTGTCATACACTATTGACCTTCATGGTGAATAGTTTTCAAAGTGAATGTTTCGAATACTTGGGCACTGCCCAACACTAACCCACATTATCCATAATGGATATTGCCCAATTTTTTGCATACAACATTTTTTTTTTTTTTTTTGGAAGTAAAGATCAGTTTTCTTGCATTGCTTGATTGATATGTAGAGCATAACCAATAACCTTTGCGGTCTATAGATTATTCAAAAACAAAAACAAAAAGAAGAAAAAAATACTCTATATGGCTTTAACTAAATGCCAATAACCCCATATACGTTTCAATGTTATAGCTAGAAGGTATTAAGCTAAATTTTTAATATGTGATAATTTCGGAATTAGGTCACAAATCTCCACACATTAATTGTGTTAATTAATATAGAATTGTGTATTGAAATTTTTAAGATATAATTGAATATTTTTAAAAATAATACCTATAATTAAATTTAATTAATTTAGAGTAAATTAGTTTTTTGCTCTTTTATAAAAATATGTTAAATAGTGAATTTTAATAATTTAAATAAGATCTTAACATTTTTAGTTTACATTTACTTATCTAATAAGAAATTATGTGAAATATTTTGGCTCATAGGATACTTTGATAAGATGAAAATGATATGGATATAATTTATTTAAATAGGTTATATATATAATAATTTAAAAAAAAATAATTTTCTCTTAATATTTAAATTAGTTTATTCTAAAGCTTCAAAAAATATTGAATTTATAAAAAAATGTATTAATAAATTACATATATTTAAATTATATAAAGGGAACAAATTTTTTATTTATTTCATTATTTCAAATGCTGTTGATAAATAAATAAAAGTTCGTAGAAACTAAAATTTTTAATTCGAATTAATAGAGGATATGCTAATAATTTACTACACTCTTTAGATTATTTTAAATTTCATATTCAAGACCTAAACATATTTTAAATAAAAATAAAAATTTTTTTGAACATATTGAATGATGTCGAGCTCAAATTAATAAAATAGAATTTATTAATTGATTGTATTTTCTTAAATTTATGCTTGCTTTCCTAATAATAAATATATTTTTTTTTTTACTTTAATAAAACCAATCATTTTATTTATACAAAAAGCGTGAATTTTTCTTTAGTAAAAACTTGTAAACAATTAAATACAATTGATTTGAAAAACTTGAGTCAGCCAATGCAATTAACGCCTTACAAACTGATAGCTCGGGAATGTAGTCAAGGCTATATATTGAAGCCAATTGGTTGCTAAACAAGATGCAGAGAGTGCATCAGCATTAAGTAACTTTAATGAGCTCGCGCACTTCTCGAATATGTGTCAATCGAGCTATTCCCAAGCCAAGCATGCTTCTATATATACATATAAACAGATATTTGTTTGAACATGCATATATATATATGTAGATTTATATAAATATGAAGATGCAACTTGTGTTTACAAACACTACTTGAAAAAGCTGTGAACAAGCCCTTTACCAAATGAAAGACTGTGAAAAGTGCCAAACTAATTGCATATTTATGCTGCACACAATTTCGACATACTTCAATAAAAGCGACAAATATATATACACATATAAGTATATCGGATATGAAGTGTATTCAAACGGAAATCGAGTCAAGTGTCTGCAATATTTGCATTCGAGCTGAACAACAAATGCGTTTGCATTTGAAGTTTTCGGTTATTCAAGAAGTGTTTATGTTTATTTATGGATATGTTTGTTAACTTTTTCCATATCTCATTTTATCATGTGTCTATGGATAGAATCCGATCCAAGCGAAAACAAAAACAGTTGCTGAGTGTACGTCAACAAGTTCGTTTCTCAAAACAGAATATGAATGAATGAATGAATGAAATTTGAAATTGTTTTGAAACAAGTATAATTTATTGTTGTAAATAGTAATGACGAAAATATTGCTCAATTTCGGAAACTCAGTCAATATATGAAAAAAAATGTATATATATTTTGAATATATGAATGTAAATATTAGGAATATTATGAAACAATTATTATATTTCCTAAGATTAAACAATTCATCAGATATTTTGAAATTCTAAAATAATAATTAATTATTTAAAATCAAATGATATTGTGGAAATACTCTGAGCTATGAACTATCATATATAACAATTTTCTAATTATTAGCTTTTTATAAATATTATTTATAAATATTAAATTATAAAAAAACAAGTAAGAACGTTGCAGTCTTTTTATACCAAGAATATTTGTCAGCAAGAGTGTCGCATGGGTGTTTTAGCTTTAAAACTGTAGAAGATACAGTTTTACCCGATTTGCCACGCCCCCAATGGGCGTAGATATATCCGCCATAGCTTTTTCAACTTGAGTTGTCAACACAAGTCTACATTCCAAATTGCAACTCTCTAGCACTTCTAGAAGTAGTGTTTCTGAGATATGGGCAAATGCATTTTCCGATTTGCCACGCCCCTAGTGGGCGTATCGGGAAAATCTTGACACTTTATAATTCGAGGGTATACACGACTATATATTCCAAATTTCAACTCTCTAGCTTCAAAACTGTGCAAATGGTTTGCGTTCATACGGACAGACGGACAGACGGACGGACAGCGTGACGGACATTGCACAAAACCAATATACTCATTTCACTTTGTGAATGAGTATAAAAACTAAAATATTAAATTGCTACAAAACTGCTTCTATGTATATTGTCTATAACGTTTTTTATTCACTTTTATCTTTTCTAATTTTCTCATCCTTCCTTAAATTATTTAAAGCAACTCTATCTAAGTTTATTTAATATTCATTATGCTGTTTTTATTAAAATCAAAATATAATAGAAATATTTACAATACAAATTATAGATATTAATAAAAAAAAATTATTAATCTTTTTCAGTTTTTGTCAGGAAAATATATTGTTCCTATATAAGCTCACTCTACACTAACATCTTTTCTACTTTTCCTATTATTTTATTAACATTAATATATTATTTCAAAAACTTCAGTAAATATGTAAGCTGCCTTATTGTATATTCACTCGAGCCGCCGTCTCTCATACTTCTCGTATTTAACACTTCTAGTAAAAAGATTGTTCAAATCTCTTTTAAGTGCTGTTTTTCAGATACAAAAGACCCTTAGTCAATATTTCAGCTACCTATCGACAATACCTAATGGCATAATTTTCAATTTTTATTATTTTACATTTATGTATATGTGCTCCATTGTCTTGTAAGATTGATTGATGCACTTGAGAATGAAACCGGGAGGAGGAGGTGGAGGTGGAGTTTGGGACTGAAATGTCATTGGGCCATAAGTGCATTTTGTAATTGTGACGTTGCGATGAAATGGTTATAGCCATCAAATATATTTCAATTTATTTGGTTTTTTCTTTTTTCTTTCGCTTTTGCTTTGAAAGCGAGTTGGCCCCTTCCTTCATCCAGTTTTGATAGCTTTAAGAGGGGGGCACGACGCGTGGCATTGTTTAAGATGTTGGTCACACGCTATCAACTCGGCTTTATGATGGGTTTATTAGAGAAATTGTAGTTGGAGTCAGGAATGCTAAAATTTGAATACCCTAGCCGATAAATAGCTTTTAGCATATTTTAAATATCTTCCTGGACACTAAACTATGACAGTGATATGAGATGCAGTTTATGGGAACCATATAGATATAGATATGATTATATGACAGGAGTCATATAACAATCATAGATATATGTATAAAGTTAAGATTCGCTATTAAAGCTGTGTAATATAGAGTTAAGTAGAGCTACTAAAACTATATAGCTTAGATAAGATGATAAGATAAGCTCCAGCAGTTATATGATATGCAGTTAAGAGATGGTACTCGGAAATATGAACCGTATCATTTCATTTCATTCTTCCTATATTATTTATTTATTTATTGTTCTATGATATAGTGATCCAAAACATAATACAGAAAGGGAAATTTGTCTATATAAACTTTAGCTTGTCATCCTGAATAAGAATATTTGTACACCATATAATATATATGTAGGTAATACTCATAAATATTTATATATATAAAGTATAAACATTTTTATTAGTATATATAAAATTTAAAAAAAAATTAAAAAAAAAAAAAAAATAAAAATATATATATATATATATATATATATATATATATATATATAAATATACATATTTATATAAAATTTTCTCATAAATTGATTTTTTGTATGGAAATATATTTTATAATTTAAGTATGGCTTGAACCACGTAACTTCTTAGACATCTCTCTAAGCAGGCGACAAATCTATATCTAAATATAGTTTGAAACATAAGTTTGAAACATCATCTATAGGATAATAAATTATATTACCAACACTCTTTCCTAGTTTCTATCTAAACTTTTACAAATTAAAGCTTACCATTAAAAATAGTTTAAAAATAGCAATACAAATTCGTTTATCAAATTATTTAGGTGCTTAAATATACCTAAAGTAAAGGAGTGTAAAAAGTCACTTTTTGTAAATTTCATAACTCACAAATGTTTCTGCATTTGCCAATGATCATTTGTATGGCACGCACATATATAAATCATAATATATTATTGCAATGTTTTCACCAACGGGGAATTTCGGGCGCGATAACGTTTGAGGAAAAAACCGCCTCCCAAATATAGATGCATATATTAACTATAACTAACAAGTTCGAACAATTTCCCGATAGATTTTCGTTTCAATTAAAGCCGCCGTCAACATCGCGTGGTACGCAAATCCAAACTAAAATCGCTGGGAAATCGTTTTGGGAATTGAAGCGCGATGAAGACAGCCTCAGCGTGGCCTCAGTCGCAGCCGCAGTCGCGGCCAGCGCAGACGCCAGCTACTGGCTGACTGGCTGACTGCCTGCCTGCGACACAGAACTGTAAAAGCGGGGGCGTCGGGTGGGGGTGAACGAGTTGAATTGCTGGCGGAGGCGCGCGCGCCCAAAAAGTCTGGATGATGCGTGCCTTACAACACTTCGAACGCGACACACTCAATGAGAGTAAGAGTGAGAGGGAGAGGGGCACGAGTAAGAGCGATACTGAATGTGTGAGTGTGATTGAGAGTGTGAGTGTGAGTACGATTGAGAGTGTGTGAGTGTGTGTTGGAATATAAGGAATCTAGAAGCTGTTGTTACGCACTTTAAATCAGAGCACAACTCGCATGTAGCTACTACTAAAAAATACTAAAAAAAAAAATACCACACACATACACATGTGCATACCCATACACATGCAAACATATGTACATATGGCAATCAAATACACATTGTTTTTATCACAAGCGGAAATGTTGGCTCAGCATAATTGCTCACAGCTCGGCCACAAAACAGGTGCATTCACATACAGTTCCCATTCAGTTTACACTGGCATTACAGACATATATAGTTGTATATATATATAAACATATATAAATGTAAGCAGTCAAGATCAAATATTTGTTATGCTAATCGCTCTTGTTGGGTCTGTCACAATAGTTAAGGGTATCAGCATAAGCCCCCGAGACCTTGCCTTAAATACTAGACTAAACAATACCAGAAAACAAATCATAAACCACTACACATTATTTATTTATTTTTAGCTAGCAAGTTATGTCATAAATATTAATTAAACAAAATTTTAACGCATATATGTATGTACATATATTTCGCAAGAATGTTTGGGGGGTTACAGTTCAAAATACCATATTTTATGATTCACTTATAAATTGATGACAGTTGAAAACAAAAAAAAACCTAAAAGAAAACAAAAATAGTTATACAAGGTTTTATAGAAAACCGTTCGAGTCCTACAGGAGCATAAGGAGTTTAATGGCATACCAATGAAAAAGAAATAACTTTAACCGATAGATATATATATATATATATATATATATACTATTTATATACCCTGAAACCGACGACAACGCCTTCATTCCTTGATATAATTGAGTAGCCATTGGAAGAGTATTAAAAAAATTTATTATTACAATTTTTATCAGAACATTTAACGATTTCAATCCAAAAGAATTTCGCAAAACAGAAAAATAACATAATTAAAAAATAATAATAATTAATAGAACATTCAAGCTCTGGAGTAAATCAATTTTTGAGTATTTATCAACTACTTGAATCCTTGACAAAATTCAGTAGCCATTGGAAGAGTATTGAAAACAATTTACATATTTAATTTTTTCAGAACATTTAACGATTTCAATCCAAAAGAATTTCGCAAAAAATATAATAAATAAAACATTTAAGTTGTTTTGAGGAGTAAATAAATTTGTTGAGTATTTATCATAGAATGACCAATCCAAAATGTTTAATTAGGAACAAGCATAAATTTGACATGATAGGCAAGCGCAAGCAAGTCATTAAAAATTAATATAATATATATTTTCTCATTGTGGGAAATGAAATTAAAAGTTGCCACCAAAAATTACCATTAAGATCAATTAAAATTTGTTTTTTGGAGCAATTGAATTGCGAGCTGCATTCCATTATTTATAAAATCGTTAAATTCCGAGCGAGTTCATAAATTTTTCTTAACGGCTTATTTTCGTTCTCTGAGCGCAGCCAAAAAATTAAAAAAGAATTGAGAAAGAAATCTTGTGGAACGTAACTCGATATTTTAACAGAAATTCGCCTAAGCGCGTAACGTAAATTGAATATTTTCATTAGATTTCAGCATTAATTTATAGTTTTTTTAATTGATTTGATATATTCTTTATTGCGAGCAATTGAAAATGAAAAGAAAAGAAGAACAGAAATGAAGTGTGCTGCTGAGCCGTGAAGCCGCTGAGCTTCTGCATTGTGGGTCATTAATTGGGCTACGAAGTCATAGATTTTAAATGGATAATCGTCTTTATTGACCCGCTTCTTTGACTTCTACGTAATACATTAAAGGCAATTTCACGCTAGCAATAGTTAGCTCAAAGAATATTGCCTATGCCAGAGCCCACAGATTGAGATTGATATTCTGTTTAGTTTTTACTTTTGCAACGACAGGATTCAGATTGACTGTCTCTGGCAGGACACAGTTCGTCTGCGACTAGCAGAACATTGCCCTTTAGTTGCTCCTGCATGCACTCAAATTGTCGCCTGCGCTGGCCAATGGAACTGCCGTCCGGACATTGGCAATCGCTGAAGCTGCTCGGACGCCAAAAGGCCGGACAGAGGCCGCGATTGCAGTTGTAGATGTCGTCATTGAAAGTCGGCTTCTCTATGTAGGCGCAGCGGCGTGGCGAATAATATCGGATTAAGGACTCCCGCATTAGCACACAGCGGAATATGGGTGTTTGGGTGCCCGGACCACAGCTGCGATTACATTCACCGAAACCCAACAACTTCCAACTAAATCGCCGACGTTTTCGCTCTCTAATGCGCTGCGCATAGCTCGCATCGGTGTCATTAATGAGCTTACCCGACTCATCCCAGATAGCCTGCAGTTCCTCCTCTTCGTTGACAGTGGAAGAGGCTATGGGTATGGTATAATTGTACTGAATATCATTCACGCCACTCTGAATGTCGGCCACAAAATGCTGTCAAACATAATTACACATTTAGTCTGAGATTCAATCAAAGTTTTCAATAAACAGATTTACCATCAGCGTCACAGCCTTGGCGAGCGGACCCCTTGATGTAAGCAAAGCATTTAGCTGATTGTATTCGTAGGCATTATCATTAAAGTTGAATATCTTTAAGTGATCTCTAGGTATGAGCAAGACTTCCTCGGCACTTTTCAAAGCTGCAAAACGAATATAAATTTAAATTTGAGTATGTTTCTACATTATATATCAATATAAACATTTACCCAATGAATTATTGCTTTGTATATTTTGCCTAATCGATAGATTCATTGCTCCAACTGGTAGTTTAGTAATGTAGTTGTATCCCTTTGTTGGATTAGTTTTGTTGAATAGCACAGAGACATGTTTGCACATTACCGAACCACATTTCACCAGGCTATCACGCGTTGTAACGGGACGTATTAAGCCGCTGCTGTGTACTGCCTGAAAGAAGGAATCAAAGACTAGATAAATCTTATACTAGAAAACTAGAAAGTATTACTAAATTCTACAAACAGACCGGATATAGCTTAGTCGGATACTCTCGACTCAAACACTCTGACTCGTACTATTAAGTATTAAGGATATCAATCAACTTTCTTATCTCAAGTCCTTTATTACACAACACCTTCCCTTTCCAGATCTCATATCAAGATTTCTACTTCACTACGGATGTGAGAACATGATGGTTTAATGAGGCTGCAAATATCGGTGGATGTGTTTGATCTTCTTTTAGATAAAGTCGAGTAGCATATCTCCGGCAGCAGTGACTGGAGCCGCATTTCACACTCATTGCCGGCATTGCTCTAATCTAATGCACCTCCTAAGAGCCACTTGAATGTTTTGACACAGTTTTTCCTCTTCTTTTTTGTTTTTAGTTATATATTTCGAGAGTGGGCAGAGAGCCATTAAAACAATGGAAAGGCTTTGTATCTGGGCTAATTACATGTGTATGTAAGTATTTGAAATTATCAGGCGATAATGGGGTCATGTCAACAGAAGGCCCATCGCAACATTATCTATACATTTTTGTTTCTTTTACCAAGCCACGCTGCTGCTGCTGCTGCTGCTGCTGCTGCGATGCGTATAGAAAAAAAAACTAATTAAATTATAAATTGGAAAGACCCGAAAGCCATATGAATATGGAAATCATTGGCAAACGATATTAATTAAGATTTATTACATTTGGCAGCTATTCAAGAACCTCACAGCTGCACTTACAGTGTGTGTGCGTATGTGTGTGTGTGTGTGTGGCCACCCATAAAGCGGTTTAACGGACTGTATTACAATGAAAGAGTACCTACATACCCACCTACCTACCTTACACATATTCATATGTGTGTGCAACAGCACTTGGGCAATTTGCATGCTTTTGGAGAAAATTGGCTTTAGACAATTTAACTTGGCCATAAAGAGAAATCAAATGCATTCAACATTGAATTGTGGCTGCCCTTGCCGCATGCCCATCATTAAAAGCCAAAATGGATGGCTTCAAAAATATTTCAATGATCTACAAAACATTGGCATTCAGACAGTTAGGCATAAAGCATTATTATTAATAGTATTAGAGTTTTACTTTAGTTAGTCGGGGTTTCGGCCCTATACTCATATCTAATGCATATTTTCAAGTTTCGCTTTTACAGATGACATCACTCGGGGGCTCATAAATTTTCTGGGATAACGAGTTGAAATGAAATTTTATCGAGCTGCCAATTCGAGAGCAGAAAGAATTCAATTTGCAATTGGTATAAATGTACGCAATAAAAATCCCGCCATAGACCGGAAGAGCCAAAGTTATTATTTGCAGATGTTATAGAAAATAAGAGGCAGCAAATGAGAAAACACTTTATCGAAGATTAAATACCCTATAAACTTTCTCTTTGCCTGTAATTTATCATAGATTATCCCAACTGATATCTATCTTCTACCTAGCTCACTCACCCGACAAATTCCCTCGACACATACAGCCTGTCGTCGGTAGAAGTGAGTATAGTATACGGCCGGACGATTGCACGGCGTACCATCGGTGACCGATTGATTCATACTAATGAATAAATCCGAGTTTGTCGCGCGACAGAACAACATGCACTCGTCATGTTCTTTCTCATATCCGACCCAATTATAGAAAGTCTCACGATATGGCATGTTATTAAACTTTTCGCATTGTTCGTCGCGCAATCGTTGCTTTCCTGGTTTGCAGCGCTCCTCCTTGCACTGACGATAACGCTTCAGCACTCCAGAGCAGCCCGTTTGGCCATAGCTCGGGTAGAAACGTCTCTCCACTGTGCTCTCCATGGTTGAGTTTTTGAAGCTGAGAGAGAATACATTAGATATATTAGATGTGAGTATAATCTTTCAAACACTTACCGCTCCAAGCATTTCCGCTGCTTGATTTGCACACAAGTCGTGGAGCATTTACTCCACTTCTCCCAACGATCCCAGGAGTAAAAAGTGCCCACTCTGTCAAACGAGCTCTGATTGCGTTGCCGTGTTTGCTTGCTGACTTCATTCTCATCCACGTAATCAGTGTAATCATCATCAATATCATCGCTGATCTCAGATTTGATCAATACATTCGTGCTATTGTCATTGGCCACTTGGACGGCATTGTATCGATGGATCTCCGAACACAATAGCAATGAAATACTTAAGACTCTATTTAACAAATTACAAATTTATTTCGAACACATATAAAACTTTTCATTTGATTTATAACTTTATTAGAATGACATTTTAATCACGAAATTTGGCTTCAAGGCAAGGTTAATTGCTGGCAGCGATTAAAATAAAATATGTAACTCGAAGTTTTCATCACTTTTTATTGGAAAGACAAATACTGTAAGCTCAGAAATTTAATGAATGAGCTATATAGGAATTGTATTATTAATCGTATATTTAAATTTTATGAATGAGCTAATTCACATGCAATATAAATTGAACTCTGCTTATCTGTCGAAAGTTCAATATAATTCATAAATAAGTACACTGACCTTATCAACTGCATTCTCTTGTCTATTTTTCCAAATTGTTTGTACTATTAGAACGTTTAAATCTGAAGAAGCGCATCGAACGCGTGTGCCATTACAAAAACCTAAAGCACAACTAAGAACATTTCGAAAAATTTTAAATACTGTGGCCAAAAAGCCAAAATACATACGAGGGTGGTATACAAAGTTTATATGTAAATTTAAATTTATTTTTGTATTAAATAATTTAAGAATTTCTATCTCCCTCTCTATCTTCTCAAATTTGTAGATTACTTTCGAATATAAACAGCTCAACTCAGCTAGCGAACTGAACCGCGCTGTATTTCTCTCAGCAATACGCAATGAGAACAGTCGGCCTCTATTACATATACTAAATTAACATTTAAGCTCAACTATGCTCTTATCAATACATATAAATATTTATATTTGAAATACTTGAGTAGCTTAATGAAGAATATTTATGATCAGCTTTCATCGGCTGCTGGACGCTTCAACATGGGTTCCGTGATATTGTAATGCTTGGCATATTTCTGTAAATCAATTAGTTAATGATTTAAGGCTTGCTTTTATATAAAACCATGTTTCAGTACCTCGCAGAGTTGAACATCTAAGCAACAAATGGCTTGAAAAGCTTCACTTGAAGCGCTTTCTTTCGAATTGCTGTTCAGTTTTATTTGAGGCAATCCATCTGGTCCGTTCTCCATCCATATCAGATTCTCTTTGATCAGAAACGATATAATCAGTGAGTTTTGAACAGTATCCATAAAGTTTTGTGGATTACAGATCAGTTTAAAATATGGTATTGGTTGATTATTGCCCGCTCGATAGATATTCTTAATCTGTTTCATCACATGATTCACAGCCGCCGAGCCTTCGCCTCTGCGCTCGAGCTTGTCGCTTTGCTTCGGACGTTTTTCTACGGCCTAAAATATAGAATATTTAATACAGATTTACAGATTGTATAATGAACTTACATTTGTAACGGGTTTACGCGTTGCTCTTTGTTTAGCAACATGCTGCTTGGGCTCAACATTAATGAAAGGCAACATCGAGGCATTCGAAAAGCTGGGCACTCCATGCCGGCAAGCAAGGCTGCACAGAGCATTCCAATCCTCTGCATTGTGTTTGAAAACAACATTGTTCTTTATTAAGTAGGTACACGCTTCAAGAAGTTCTCATCTCAGATTCGTTGTGGAGCCCTGCAGGGCTCTAAGTTATACTTACAATTGCCGCACAAAACATTCGATCAGTAAAATTCGTATTATATTGTATTGCCTTTCCAACCACTTCGTGATTGCGCCTTAAGAGTTCAGAATCCAGCAAAATCTCTGTTGAATTTGTTTTGCGCTCCTCATAGCCTTTGACTACATCGTTCGCTTTACCTAAAATATCAAAAATGGCCGACATAGACTCGCCGAAAGAACTCGACTCAATATTTTGTTCTGGAAAAGAAAAAGGGCGCCATTAGTTAGGGCATTGGCAAACTTGTTGCAAAACTTACCTATCTGTATATTTTTTTCAATTAAGTCTTGAAGCTGGATTATACGCCCGTTTTCCTCAGCATCTTCAACCTGCTGGGAAGTTTGCATATCTTCCGTGCAATCCATTTTGTTTATTTAAATATATTCCTTCAAGAATTTAAGAACAAATTGCTGCTCATCTAGTGAACGTTTATCGATATTTAATATGTGATGTGCTCGATTTCTTAATCGAGCACTCAGGCATATCGATAACTACGAGTTTTAGTTTCAATTTTAGGAATTAAAATGAATGCTTGTAAATCATAAATACAGAGTATATATTTTGATAAAAAAATAAACTAACATATGTATATTACTATCAAATGAGTAGCATATTTAATTACTTTAAATATTACATTATATTACTTTCTAAGCTTATTGCCCTGAGGAGGCGGACGATTGCCTTGCCCTGCATTTCCACCACGCATGCCTCCATTGCCCAATCCTCCGCCGCTGGGCCCACTGCGAACTCCAAAGTTATTTCGATTGCCGCTGCGAGGCGCACGTTGATTTTGATTCTGCGACGAGTTGCCGCCACGATTTTTGTTCATTTCGGCGCGATTTCTCGACTTGGCTTGTGCATCTTCCTTAACCATGTCGATGACTTCGTCTGGAATACGTAGATACTTAATCGTGCTACCACGTATATAGCATTCAGGCATGCGCCAAAATCTGTCGCCATCCTAAACAGAAATACAAAGATATTAAATAGACATGGATTAATTAAATCAAAATAGATAAAAGAAATTGAATATATGAGGCGTTGCTCCGTACCTTTGAAGTGCAAATTACGTCACGCAAGTTAATATTCATCCATGAATCGCAGCTAACTAAATGTCCATTGTAGGTTTCTCCATTCTTTAACTCCACCAGCTGTTAAAATAAATTGCTCAGCGAATATAAACAAATCCAATTGCCGCAAGCAGAGCTAATTGCCGGCAAACAACTTACCATAGGATGACTTTGAGCCGTTTTTAAGAGTGATAATGGGAGCTTGAATTCAAAATGTTCATATTATAATAATATTATGCTTATAACAGACGAGCAAATTAACATCGCTTACCATTTTAATATTATTTTTAATAAAAAGAAGCAATGTGTATCTTAGAGATGCAACTTTCAGACTGCCGATATCAATCGTATATGCTAAAACGAATCACAAGTTCTTATCGAACTTGTTCACGATAATTCAATGCAACTCTAAATAAAGCAATATAAATATTTATATTAACTAAGTTTCTAATGCAGAAACTACTATAAACTGCTATAAAAAAGAAATCAGCTATAATATATAAACATGGCATCAAAAAGAAAACAAAATTTTGGCTTATCTGATAGTGAAGTATTCAAAAAGAAACACACTTTAGACTCGGATGAAGAGGACTCCGACGACTACGAACGGTATGTAAAGGAAAATAAAAAGAGGAAAATAAATATATTAATTATTATATTGTTTTTTATTCAGAGACAATCTAAATGACAGCGATATAGAAGGCGGTGAGGAAGGTGTGGGCAAAGTAGAAGATGATGTCAAGATAACGCCATTTAATATGCGCGAAGAACTGGAGGAGGGACATTTTGATAAGGAAGGCCACTATCACTGGAACAAAGAAGCGGAAATTAAGGACAACTGGTTGGATAACATAGACTGGGTTAAGGTACTTAATAATATCAGTATAAATCACTAGCAGTTTTTAATCAATCATTTTATAGGTAGAGAAAGATAAAAACTACTTCGATCCCAACAACGATGAGAATTCAGCAGATGGCAGCTTGCCTGCTAAACCATTTAACCAGTCCATGGCTCTTACTAAAATGCTTGAGTATATGAAACCAGGTGAAACCGTGCAAATGGCTCTGCAAAGATTAGGTCGTAAGCGACCTAAGCTGTCCACCCTCGAGAAGCTGCGGCAAAAGAAAGCTGGCATTGAGAGCAATGAAACACAGCAAATTGCAAAGCTAACTGAATTGGCAAACGAAATACTCTCAAATACTGGCAACATGGATATCTATCAAGAAACATACGAGAAGATAAAGCATAAGCTAGAAGACTTGCCAAGCACGAGCAAGCCAGTGGGCGATTCTTTCGATATGTATGCAGATGATTTCGAGGAAAAGGAGTCCAAGCTGCTAAAGGACTCGCAGAAAGAAGCAAATGAACCAAGTACAAATGAACTAAAATGGGAGTTCAAGTGGAAACAGACTGACGATGAAATCCAGGGCCCGTACAGTACGGAGAAAATGTTGAATTGGTCTCAAGGAGACTATTTTAAGACTGGAGTATATGTGCGCAAGGTTGGGGAGAATTCGAATTTTTATTCGAGCAATAGAATAGATTTTGATTTGTATTTGTAAACAAAAATCATTTGTTGATGCTTTGTTCTTAACTATTGTAGAAAATAAAGAAACATTTTAGGTTTCTCAAGCTCTAATCGATAAACTTGGAGTTTAAAAAATATAATTGAGACTGGCAATTACTTTGTTGGAGTAAAAATTGCATTTAATTAAAAAGCAAACAATATATTTAAAGTTTTCATCGATATATTGTGATGGTACTCGATAGCTAGATAGTAAATTACCAAACAAACAATAAACACACTTTAATGTAGAAAAATTCATAGAAAGTTGCATATAATTACAAAATAAGTATTCATGTGTTTCTTCCTTCTTTTTAGTTATGTTTTAAAAATAAAAACAGTTTTGAGAAAAGCCGGTCAATATATTGTGGTGGCTTGTCGATAATTATTTATCAGATAGTTCAGTTTTCAACATCTCTGTTACTAATAGCAACACATTTGTTGTTTACAAATTTATTGACATAAGAAAATTAGAATACTTTTGTAGTTGTGTTCGTAATCCTCACAAATTCCGGCTTCGCAAAATTTATCGGCCAGCGCCCACTGGTCACATAAAAAATTGCAAAAGCTCGAGTTACCACTTACTACGGTCCATCAATTGCGCGAAATGTTCAAAAACACGTTTCAATCTGGATTTTTGTCAATACTTTACAGCATTGGTTCCAAGCCGCTCCAGCTCTGGGACAAGAAAGTTCGAAATGGACACATCAAACGAATAACCGACAATGATATTCAGAGTCTAGTCCTTGAAATAGTCGGAACTAATGTTAGCACAACTTTCATCACTTGCCCGGCCGATCCCAAAAAGACGCTGGGCATTAAGTTGCCTTTTCTGGTGATGATAATCAAGAACATGAAGAAGTACTTTACTTTCGAAGTTCAGGTATATATCATATAGTATACGATAATAGAAGGAAAATCATTTCAATTGTGTATCTGATCCGAACAGGTTCTGGATGACAAGAATGTGCGACGTCGTTTTCGCGCAAGTAATTATCAGTCGACCACACGGGTGAAGCCGTTTATATGTACAATGCCCATGCGCTTAGATGAGGGATGGAATCAAATTCAATTCAATTTGTCTGACTTCACACGTCGCGCCTATGGCACTAACTATGTTGAAACACTACGGGTACAGATTCATGCTAACTGTCGAATACGTCGTGTATATTTCTCGGATCGACTCTACTCGGAAGATGAGCTGCCTCCAGAGTTCAAATTGTTTTTGCCTATACAAAAACCAGTTCAAAAGTCAAACGCCATATGCAGTTAACCAGCTCAGTTGTCGATTCAATTCCAAAATACATGCACATATATATACATATATATCGTTAGCTCTAACTAACAACACAAAACAAATTTGTAAAAATCACTTGGCAACAACAAATTTTCTTGCAAGCCGGCATAATCGTTTATTCAAACACTTCTATATGTCAATTATGCACTACAAAAATTTGCAATAAAAATTCACCATTTATGTTACAGCTGCTAGCCATCCTTTGTCTCTACACTAGTTAGCACTTCAGCGCCAGTCTCTGTGATCAAGATCGTATGCTCGAACTGCGCGCTCCGCGAATTGTCCAGGGTAAGCGCCGTCCAGCCGTCCTCCAAGATCCCAATTTCGCCACTGCCCAGAGACAGTATTGGTTCAATGGTAAACGTCATGCCTGGCTGCATTTCACCTGCCACTTCATTATCTGAAATGTAATTGAAAAAGTATTTCATTTAACTTGAGCATAAACGTAACCAAGCGTCTAGAAAAATCTATTTTAACACAACAAACTTGTGTCCTTTATGCTTTCTCGTTCTCTGCGAGCAACAGAGCTGAGAGTCATAAACCTATTGGGAGAGACAGAGATGGAGTCTAACTTTTTGCTTCTCTAAAAGCTCTCTCAGAAATGTACTTAGTTTGAGTGACGTACATATGTATACATTTGATCCCTTTTGAGTGCAGTGCATTACACAATATTTTAATAATTTCCCATCGCCTAATGCTTCTCTCAATTGCTCTCTCTCAAATGTACTTATTTATATTTGTATGTATGTATACGTTTCTTGCCTTTTGAGTGCAGAGCATTGCACACAGTGCTGCCATCTTTTCAGGGCTTCGACACGCCAGATTCACTACTGGAAAAAGCTAGAAAAAAAATTGGAAACTCAAAAAAAAAAAGCTTTTTATGGTTTTAACGGAACTTTTGCATGAATTTTGATATGAAATACACCGAAATCGGTCAACATTGCATAAAAATGGATTTTTTAAAATTTTTGTTTAGGTTGTTAATCAATTTTCCGCATTCAACTCGCATCGAAATACATCTAGATCATAAATTTCTCCCGCATTCTGTGGTTGTGAAACGGCAAAACTGACTTGAGTGTCGTGCATATGTGTGTATGTATAAACAGTAATGCGTAAATTCTTACATTTCCCTTTTGAGTAGGGTGACCAGATCGGCCTCAGGCCATTCCGGGACGGTCGACGACTTTGTTGCAAAAAACTGCTTATCTGCGCTGCTTTCCTCAAAAAAATTCTTCACTTGTCTTGACAAAAGCGGGACATGTCCCGGAATTCCAGGATGTATGGTCACCCTACTTTTGAGTGCAATGCATTGCACAATAATTAAAGAACTTCCCAAGCTCCTTCATTTACCCCTAACTGAAGGATTTTTAAAAAAATAATAATATGCATTTTAGCAGTATAACAGTCACGTCAGTGGCGATGTAAAGGGAATTCTTACCATAGTGATATATTTCGGGTGGCCCATGAAAGTAGCTGCCAATGCCATGGCCAATAAATGCAGCAACTGATTCCAGCTGATGCTCCTCGCAATATCTCTGTATGTATTTGCCGATTTCGTTGAAGGCGACACCTGGACCGCAGAGCTCGATGCACTTGTTTAGGCAGTCGCGTGTGCAGTTCACCAGGAACCGGCCACGTTCATCGACGTCACCAACGAGAAACGTCTCCGAGCAATCGCCATGGTAGCCATTCTGGTAGACAGTGATATCGATGTTGATAATGTCGCCGTCGAAGAGGGGCCGGTCGTCCGGTATGCCATGGCAGGCCACATTGTTAATGGAGGTGCACAAAGACTTGGGAAATCCAGCGTATCGCAGCGGGGATGGATAGGCGTTTAAGGAGAGTATTCGTTGGTGCGCATAGCTATCTATTTCATCCGTAGTGACGCCAACTTTTGCCATTTTCCCACATTCCTGAAGTATCTGCGCGGCCAGTTTGCCGCTAGATCTCATGTGATTAAGCTGTTCTGCATTTTTTATCTCAGGAGTTCCAAGTGTGCTGCCTGCTGGCAGCGATTTATAGTAATACGGAGGCTTCTCAATGTGATCGGGAACGCTGCGCTCAGTGGAAACTCTTCCAGCGGCCGTTATTATTTGCCATTTGCCCTTAGCTCTGTAATACAGAGAAATGCGTTTGTAGTATTGGCATATGTTCCATATTTAATCAGTTAACTAATGGCATTGATTATATAAGAATAGTAGTATCGGATGGTCAGTTAGTACCTCGGGGAATCCATCTGTGTAGTTTAAACATTGTTTTTAGTTTTCTTTAATGATAATATTAATCATAATTTAGTTCACAATGTTTCAACTGCAACTGTAAGATAAGTGGAAAATATACTATTACAGACATTATATCTTAAGTAGACCTTACCGCTTGCCGAATTGAAAGAAACTTCGCCGTGCATATTGCCCATAAGCATGCCAGCTATTTTTTGATACCTGCAACATAATTTTGTTCGTTATTCAACTAAAAGTAAACTAAAATACAGGTCGAACAGCTGGTCATGCACGGCGAGTTGCAGCACGCCCACCGCTGCTGCTATCGAAATCGATAATTGTTATCGATAGTAATAAACAAATTTGTAAACAAAATGGCCAAGTGGTTGCTATAAAAAATAAATTCATAAATCATGAGTTGTAACTATGCTGAAGGTCTGTCAGCTTACGAAAATAAAGGAATACTTGGTGTACCAGAAGTAAGCAATATCATTAAAATATATGATAAACATGTTCATTATATATTTTTGTAGAGTTTCGACAGCGAAGAAGATGTGAAACAAAAGTGCAAACAGTTGGCAAACTTAATTAAAGACGCGAAACATGTTGTGTTTCATACAGGCGCAGGTCTAAGCACTTCAGCTGGTATTCCCGATTTCAGGTAATAAATAAAGAGTTTCAGTGAATAACTAAGCTAGCCATAACAAGTAAAAATGCTCTAGTCGAGGGTAGCCGACTAAGAGATCCCCTGAACCCTGTGAAGAGCCGATATTCCAAAATATAGAAAAAATCAAAATTGTATAAAATAGACATGAAACTAAATACAAAATTTGGATACTCTAGCTTTAAAGATGCACGAGATATAATTTAACTACTGGATTTCGATTTCGTTTTTAATCATTAACATTAAAACGATAAAAGCTATCGAAATTTTGAAACAAACTTGATCTGCGCGTGCAATATAGGGACCTACAACAAATATTTCAAGTCTTTAGCTCTTATAGGTTCTGAGGTCGACGCCCTCAAACATACGGACAGAGCTAAATCGACTCAGCTCGTCGCCCTGATCAAGATACTTTCTTCCAAGCCTCCATCTGCCTGCTATATACATTTTAACAAAACCATTATACCCTGATTTCCCATTTTCAATGGGTTCGGGATATTAAAATTATAGGGGACCCAAAGGAGTCTGGACGCTGGAAGAAAAAGGAGAAAAGCCCACTTTCAATACATCTTTTGACGAGGCGAAGCCAACAAAGTCGCACATGGCCTTGAAGGCGTTAATTGAGCACGGATATGTGCAATATATTGTATCACAAAATATCGACGGCTTGCATCTGAAGTCTGGCCTGGAACGCAAGTACTTGGCGGAGCTGCATGGAAACATTTTCATAGAGCAATGCCAGAAGTGCCGACGGCAGTTTGTCAGGCAGTCGGCCGTCGAAACAGTGGGGCAAAAGCTATTGGGACGTCCGTGCAGATCCGCTGAGGTTGGCCAAAGTCGCAGCTGTCGAGGCGGAGTCATGCAGGATAACGTGTTGGATTGGGAACACGATCTGCCCGAACGTGATCTAGATATGGCATTTATGCATTCCACGTACGTATATAGTCTAATAGAATTGTAGAGCTGCACTAAGTATGCCTTAATTAGTCTAGCTGATGTTAATATAACGCTTGGCACCACTCTGCAAATCGTCCCCAGTGGAAATTTACCTCTCAAAAACCTGAAACATGGTGGGAAGCTTGTCATATGCAACCTGCAGCCCACAAAGCATGTAAGTAGACCTTTCTAATTTATAATATGGATTACAATACAATATCAAGCAAGTTTCTTATTACAGGACAAGAAAGCATATTTAACTATATCAAGTTACATTGATAATATATTGGAAAAAGTTTGCAAACGTTTGGGCGTCGAGATTCCAGAGTACTCAGAAAATTGTGATCCAACAAAGCATGCCAACATTACGGAGTGGACGCTGCCGCAAGAGCATGTTAAGCTTTTGGATAAACAATTCAAGGAGCATCAGAAAACGTTAACTAAGAAGAGCAATAAACCGCTTATAGATAAGAAACTTATTAAAAAGCGCAAACGAAGCGAGTAAACAGCATTTAAATAGTTACAAGTTATATTATAAATAAAACTTAAGCAATACTGTCCATAACTTAAATTAGTCTTATCTAGAACTGTTTCAAAACAGGACGATTCTGCAAGGCTTGCAGCTCGCTAAGCATCGTAGCCACATTAAATCGCAAACGTTGAAACATTGACAAAGGCAGCTCCAAGGTACGATGTTCGCCATTATTTAATTTAAAATGCAATACAATTGTGGGCTTGTCCAGTTGGGCCATGCTATAATTAAAGAAAATATTTACTTACAAACTTTATTTATAACAAACAAATTGTTTAAATTGCATTTACATGCCAAACTTTGCGCTCGCTCTAGCGATTGTTTACTAATCGATACTTAACCGATTAATTTTTCATCACTTGCTCATAACGGCAAGTTCGCATATAAATACCCTATATTTCTTCGGGTATAGAATGCCTTGCCTGAGACGCATGGGACTTTACTTACGTTGAGCCCAGGGAAATATTTATGCGCCATTGCACATCCAACATTTTCGCTCTTTCCATTTTGGTTTCAGCGAAGTTTCTACTAAGCGTTGAACGGTGGTTAATCAGCACCTTGGTTAAATCCTCTGCGCAAGCATCTGTGAAGCTATACAGTCATATAATAATAGAAGTTAAATGAATTCAATTAAAGTAAACTAATTGAATGATTTACATATATTGTATGCAGTGTGACTATTGTTCTCTTACCACAGATCGTCTATTAAGCACTGACGCAGCTCTTGCTCCTTGACTACACCTTTGGGATAGCGTAAATAGATTTGCATTATCAACAGCACCATTGTGAAAAGTTCGCAAAAATTCTTGGGCACTTCGTGGCCTGCATTTTTGAGTTTATTTATTGCAAGTTCCAAAACGTCAGCTGATGATTTTTTTGTTTCGATGTAGTGTACCGAGACTTGTATTAAGACTCGTAGAGTTGATTTACTTAGTTGTGGAATGTATATGGTGTATGGTTTGACGCTTTTTAAGACATGATAGCGAAAGTTTAACGACATTTTTATAATTTGCAATTTTTCTAAATAAACAAATTAGCCTATTTATCGTTCCAGTTTCACTAGTTCAATATAGCGATGCGCGACATGAAAGTTCATGTACACAATCATCGCATACATTGGTGATGAGAGATAATTGAAATCAAGTATTCACGAGTGATGTTCTGCCTCAAAAATGTAAAAAAATTCAAACAGACAATTTTAAGTTTTTTATCTTTTAATAATTAAAATTTTTAAATTCCTTGATTTACATCACTATTTGATATTTGGATGAGGGAAAATATTAAAATCTTTACAACTACTATGTATCGCTAAGCGGGTAGTTTTTATAAAAAAATTATTAAAATCGTTGAGTGGTAAATTAAAAAGGAAATTTAATGGATATTTATCATAAGATAATATTTTAGATTTTTTGAGATAACACCAATCATGCAATATAAACGATGTTAGTATAGTACCGAAATTGACCAGAAACGCTGATAGGGACTGGTGGATTTATTATCTTTAAATTAAATTATAATTAGTAAACATTTTGATTTTGGTTGTAGGAATATAGACGAGCTACAAGATAAGATACAATAGGTGCTTACATACATGCATATGTACACAGACGTACATACATTAATAAGCAAATTTACGGCTGTTAAATGATTTTTGATTGCAGATGGAAATCATAATGATTAGATTTTGTACATTATTTGTATACTTTAATTTAATTTAAATTTGCATTGAGTTGGTATTTATGCATAAATGAATTGCTGTCACACATTTGAATTTCTTATGTTCTCGCGTTTTAAACTAATGCAACATAAACAAAATGCTCACGTTCGATACACAATATCATCTCTATTTGTTATGCGATATATAGAACTACTAATAACGCGGCCCGCTGCTTCTCTCCTCTCTATCATCCTCATCCTCTCATCTTGAAGTGACGGCACCGACACACACACGCACGCATGGAATTATTAGCTGCTGCTGCTGCTGCTGCGGCTGCTTATGCTGGCAGTTGCAGCTTCTTGCCTTTGAGCACTTTGGTAATATATAGATAGAAGAAATCGCAGTAGAGAATAGTTTGGACGATGCCCGCAAAGATCGCAATCAGATCGTAGTGCGACTCCACCATGTAGCGATAGACCCAATTAAGCAGATATAGAGCACGGTACGAGCCGAGGGCGAACAGATAATGGCTTGTAATCGATTCAGCTTCTCCGGTCTTGCTCACCAGGAACAGTTGCGGCAGTATAGCGACCGATTCCAAGTAGATCGAGAATGTCCAGAGCACCTCCATCAAGGTAAAATCATGATTAATTACCAATGAGAGTAGAGCGCACGGTATTAGCAAGAATTCAATGCGGAACGAGTCGTGATTGTGATCGTAGGTAGCCTTAAATTTCACATACATCAAGTAAACCGTGGCGCCCGACGTGGCCAGGAAGAGCACCTTCATGACCGAGTTGTACAGGCTGACGTATGTGGTGAAGAGGTCCAGATAGCGTGTCAGATAGACTATAGCGAATAGTATTTGAGATTTTCCTGAGATGCCGGCGCATGATCTTGTCTTCCATATCTTCAGCAACAGAATTATAATGGCAAATACATGCGACAAGTCTCCAGCGAACCGAAAAATATTCATTCTGAGTGATTCGTAAGTTCTTTTTTTTTCTTCTTTTTCTTTCGTTTTTAGCGTGAAATGTTCTTTCTTCTAGTTGTTCGATTCTTTCTGTCGTCGTCCCCCTGAATTGAACAAAATGATATAAAATAATGTTATAATGTAATAGCAAATATGGCAAAGTACTTTACCAAACTGAATTATTTGTTTAATTTTCACTTGTTTTGCCAACGAGTTAAAACTTTTTGGTGTTGTGCCGCCTATATGTACGTAGAATGTCGGCACAAAAGAGAGAAACAAAGAGAGCCAAAGTGACGTGGCCACATACATATATGAGCGACTGAGACGTTTGAGCACAATATATTTGTTCTCTGTAGAACACAAAATACAGGGCTGCACCAAATAATCGAGTATGGCCAATTCGATATAAATGTGTACATTTTGCACTAAAACGATAACAATCGATGCGTCGATAAGCGGCCTGGACGCATTAGTTTGTTTGGCAATTTATTTTCACATTGTCTTGCAGTTAATTATAAGCTGCAAAAGTTAATATATTGTCAATAAACATATAGAGTACCGGCCCTAAAATGGTAAGTTCGCAGAGAAAAGCAAAGAATTGTGCGACAAGTGTGCATTTAAGATATACGTTTATGCCGACTTTGCCGGCCATGCTTGTTTTTTTTTTTCTTTTATTAAATTGTTTTTTTTTTTTCAGACTATTGGCAAGAATAATAAAATGATTCAGCACCTGAACTATCGGGTGCGGATCGTACTGCAGGATTCAAGAACTTTTATTGGAACATTTAAAGCATTCGATAAACATATGAACCTCATATTGGGCGATTGCGAAGAGTTCCGTAAAATCCGTTCCAAAAACTCCAAAGTGCCGGAGCGAGAGGAGAAGCGTGTCCTCGGCTTTGTACTACTGCGTGGCGAGAATATAGTATCCCTTACAGTCGAAGGACCGCCACCACCCGAGGAAGGTCTGCCTCGTGTGCCCATTCCAGGTGCTGCTCCAGGTCCAGGCATTGGTCGCGTCGCTGGCCGCGGCGTACCCATGAACATCTCGTCCGTGCCGGCTGGCCTTCAAGGCCCCGTCCGAGGCGTCGGCGGTCCCGCCCAACAGCATATGGCTCCGATGGGCCGTGGTGTACCCCGAGCTCCTATGATGGGTGCTCCGCCACCGGGCATGATCCCTGGCGGTATTCCTGCTATGCCGGGCAGCCTTGGCCGGGGTGCACCGCCACCCATGCGAGGACCACCACCAATGATGCGCGGCGCACCACCACCCGGACGAGGTGGATATTAATGAGCAGCTCATCCGCTTATTTTTATAGTAAATAAAATAAAAGAAAATTTCAGTCATTAATTGACTACAGAATCTTATGTGGGTCAAAGAGATTTGTCTTCATTATACATACATTTTCAGTGGGTAAATGGAGCATATATCCAAGTCAATTCGATCGAGACATGTTTAAGATATTATGTAGATTTGATTTGATTTCATTTATTGATATTCATGGAGTTTTAGTTTTACATCAATTTGAAATTTGATGAAAAAAGAGCTTACATGTTGTAAATATATAGTTAATATATGTATATACGTGAAACATTGCTTATAGGTAAAGGTGTTTTCGATCATTTTCAATACTTACATATGTATTTGGTATTTTCGTTATTTTTGCTGTTTGTTTTTTATTTAGTTTCATACAATACAATATTATAATTTTCTTTAGAAATCGAAGTCATGCTATCTCTGTAGATAGTGTATAATATATATATATAATATAAACATTATGCCCAAATGGTAGACAGATCCCACACCTTGATCAAGCGATCCTGGCCAACGGTTAGTAGACGTTTCCGATCCTCATCCAGATCCATGTGTACAATGGAATGCTTGGCGTCGTGAAAGGCTGCCAAGGAGGGTCGCTCCACTGTCTGCAGCTGCTTGAAGCAGGGATCACAGCAGCGCACGTCGAACTCAAAGCCCATTATTGGAATATTAATGCGGTTCGTTGAACAATTGTCGCAAACAGCTTTGCCGCAATGACGACAATGATGCTGTCGTATGCCTAAAATAACATTCAAATTAAATAGCAATTCATTTGATTGAGCTTTCCACGGGTGACTTGCCCAATTGCTTTTGGTCCATCATCGAGCGGAAGTTCCAAAAGAATGGCCTCGAGCACAGCTGGCAATTGTTGGACTCCACCCAGCCAGGCACCTCCTTGCGCATCGCATTCATTTCCCAAAACACGACCACCGAGTCCTCGCCACACGTTATCAACTGCTGAGTGTGATTGGCGTACGCCAAAGCTGACACTTTGTTGCTGAACGAAGGAGAATGTATATATAAATATATAATGTTTTCTTATATGTATGTAGAGGGGGGCATAGATTTTGATAGGGTTTATGAATTTGATTGTGGATGAGCTAATACAGTAATAAATGAAGATGGAATGCTTAGAGATATGAGTTAATATTAAATAGATTATAACATATGTAATGAAGTGAAGTTACAAATATAGTTTTAGATGTAAAGAGGTTGGAATACAATAATGAGATTCTTAAAATATACTATATATATAATTAATAGGGTATAAACCAATATAATTGTAGATAGAGTGAAGAGATGTGATCGCTCTTCATGGATGGATTATGGATTTATTATAGATATGATTAAAGACTTTATGTAGAGGGTTAATATATTGACATATTGTGTGTAGATATCTTGCTGTATTGACATTTTTATTACCTATGGCCCTGAAGCTCGTAGATTGTTCCGCGCTTGCCGCCAACGTCCCAAACAATAACAGATTGATCGCAGGCGCCACTAAACAAAAGCTGTGGTCCTTCAACCCACCGCAAGCAGCGAATGCCAGCTGCAAAGGAATATGTGATTAATCATATAATATTATAAATAATATACGAGGGTAGTCTGAAAAATCAATGCAAACCTAAAAGATGAAAGGCTACAAAAAATTTAAAATAAATCCGTTTAAATTAAATACAAAAGTATAAATAATAAACAAGTTTGAAAACTCTAGTCGGAGGTGAGTGACTATGAGATCGCCTAAACACTGCGAATGCTTATTTAACATATATGTACAGCTATCCAAAATATAACAAGTCAAAATTGTACAAAATACACATGAAACTAGGTGATTTCCCATTTTCAATGGGTTCAGGGTATAAGAATTACTTTAAATCAATAGGCTGACAAGTTTTTAAGCTACCCTCGTATATATCTATATCTATATCTATTTAATCTACGAGTGCAGACTCTATCTACCCGTATGTCCTTTGAATGTGGTGATGAGCTGCACGCCCTGCGCCTCGCAGCGTAACATTGTGATTTGACCCGCATGATCGCCGATGAAGGCGTACTTGGCCAATGCATCGAACCTAGATTAAAATTAATGTTTGATAAAACGCTCTCGCATGTTAAGCAGAGATTACAGATTCACTCACTGGAGTGCTGTGCAGGGCGTCTCGAACGTGTATCCGCCCACTCGCTTTGCTGTTTCCGTGCAATGGTATGCGAACTGTTTATCTTTGCCAGCGGAGAGTATCCAGTTGTGGGTCTTCGAGAATACAACGGCCACGACGCGGCCCTGATGCGATAAATAGTCGCGCATGAATGATAAGCGATTGCAGTCCTCGGATAGTGTGTATTGGGTGACGGTGCCGTTGTCCTGGCCGATGTACAGTTGGCGCTGCTCCTGCACGTACTCGATGGCAGTGCAGCCCGATGGCATATATTGGCAAATACTGGGCCAGTATTGGCCAGAGTCACGCTTGAGCCACACACGAACAGTTCTGCATGAATATATATATTTTTTAGGGAAATTATATTAGGGAATTTCCATGCATGGGAAATTCGGTTTGTTTATTTACGCACTTGTCGTCCGATACGCTAATGACACCATTTTCGCCAGGTATTAAAATAGCTGCATTCACATCGTCACCGCTGCCCTCTAGCTTACTGAGCAACTCCGGCTTTTTGGTCGACAAAAAGCGATCGTTGTTGCTGCGCTGCGCTGGTTTTATCTCGGCTGCCATTCTTCGACTGAGAGAGAGAGCGAGAGCTTGGATCTGTGACAAATACTGCTGGTGCGTGTGTTTATGTGTGTGTCCGTGTGAATTGGCTAAATTAACACCGATAAGCGTTCAGTGCTACACGCTATTTATTCTAATTTGTTTAAACGAACAAGTGAATGAATCACAAATAAACTGATTTTATCCAAAAATTAAGATCAGTGTGACCCCACAGGCAAAACTGTTATTCTCTAATTAATTAAAGAGGGTACACTGTTCCAATAAGAGCGAAGAGAACTATCGATTATTTGTTAATTTAAAAATATATGTTTAAACGTATGCATAAGACATACAAGTCTATAGCATATTTTTGTATTAAAAATACATACAAAGAAATAAATAAAAGAAACCCTTACATTATCTTCAAAACTATCGATTGTTTTGTTACTCGATTACTTAGTCGATGAATTGTCATACGACGATATTCAAATCAGTTTTACCGTAAGTCGGTGTCCTCTGCTCCTTACTCCACTTTAGCCACCTTTCAAATATTCCACGTTGGAAATTAAGCCAAGCTGGATTAAAAATCAAAACTGATGAGTCAACTACTAACATGACGGTTCCTCGGAGTTACTACCTTATATGAGTAAATAAAAAGAATAGGGCACTTTACCCATCCAAAGGCCTCACCCAATTCGCTGTTCACAATTGGCAAATCGATATATCGGGACAAACGTCTGCCTTAACGAAAAAAAAAAACAGATTCTAATCAAAAATGCCAATTGGAAGTATTATCAAAAAGGCATCCAACTTAATATTAGGCGAAGAGAGGTGTGATGAAAAAATCGATATCGCTTACGAAGACAACGAAATACTTTTTTGCAAAAACAATGTCTGCATTCATCCACCGACCGTGGCACGCCAGGAATCGGATATACTTCACTACCCGGGCTACCTGACCTGCACTACAAAGACGTTTATAGATCAGTACAACAGCGCCAAGAGGCCAACACTGCTGCTCACCTGGATACCGAACACCTCCCTCTGCAAGTGCAATTCGACCACCAACGAGGGGGAGCCTCTGGGCAGTCTGCACCATGACATGTTACCTACCAACGGACACTTCTCGCCCACAGCTCAAGTGGCGGTGCCCGCGCCAAAGCCCGAACAGGAGATGGGCGATGAGAATGCGGCCGAAATGCAGGAGTTGAAGAACGAGTTGCAACCGCTACTGGGTGGGCAAACGGCATCGATTGGAGACCTGGCTGCGCTGTTGAAGAAAAATCCAATTACATCCGTAAACATAACCATTTCGAATCCTCAAATCGAGAACAGCAACATCTCGCAGTCATACAATTGCATAATTTCCTCCTCCTCGCCGGATAACGAGGGCAGTCATCCGTCGGCAATGGTGCGCTCGAATCAGCCGGCTCAGCAAATCAACTCGGACGGCTCAGTGTCGGACGACAACAATCCCAATTGGATGACGCCCGAGCTGCTGGCTTTCAAGCATAATTTGGTGTTCCCGGAGAGCGCCACTGCCACGCCAACTGTCCGCCGTAAGGCAGTAATCAGGGGCAGAAGATTCTCTGTGGATCTCAGTCAGATGCGTTCTTTGCGCTTGTTTTTCAACGACGATAAGTGCACATCTGGACAGTTGGTGATAGCGTCTAGGGAATCTCAATACAAGATTCTACATTTCCACTACGGTGGCTTGGATCACCTGGCTCAGGTGTTGCATCAGTGGCACTGCTTTCTACACAATATTACCTTGGCTCCAGGGCAGGAGAAGATGAATTTGCCATATCGACACTTTATGGTCTGTCGCCCGGAAGTTAAGCAGTCGGAGATGCATCCGGATGAAGGCAATGTCAAGAGAATTACCACGAACTTCTTCTACGGCACATTACTGAACGAAAAAGGACAAATCGACGACGATCTGCTGCTGCGTAAGTGCGTTTTCTTTGGCGGCCTCGAGAAGAGTCTTCGCAAAACTGTTTGGCCCTTCATTTTGAAGTGCTATTCGTTCTCATCCACCTTTGAGGATCGGGCCGTCTTGATGGACATAAAAAGGCAGGAGTATGATGAAATAACGCGGAAGCGCTTGTACTCCATGTCGCCGGAGCAGCAAGTCCAATTCTGGAGGACCGTGCAGTGTGTTGTCGAAAAGGACGTGGTGCGCACGGACCGTACAAATCCGTTTTTCTGCGGCGATGACAATCCAAATACGGAGATGATGAAGAACATTTTGCTCAACTTTGCCATCTACAACACGAGCATCTCCTACTCGCAGGTGAGTTTTATATTGATCAAACTATAACTATATATATTAAATTATGTTATTTGCAGGGCATGAGTGATCTGTTGGCTCCTGTGCTGTGTGAAGTGCAGAACGAATCGGAGACTTTTTGGTGCTTTGTTGGCCTAATGCAGCGAGCGTTCTTTGTTTGCACGCCAACGGACAATGATGTCGATCACAATTTGAGTTACTTGCGTGAATTGATCAGGCTCATGCTGCCGCGTTTCTACGAGCATCTGCAGCGGCACAACGAAGCCATGGAGCTGCTGTTCTGCCATCGTTGGCTGCTGCTCTGCTTCAAACGGGAGTTCACCGAAGCTGTGGTCATACGCATGTGGGAGGCTTGCTGGTCAAACTATCTCACTGACTACTTCCACCTGTTTCTCTGCCTGGCCATCATTGCTGTCTACGCCGACGATGTGATTGCTCAGAACTTGCGTGCCGATGAGATGCTGCTGCATTTCAGCTCGTTGGCCATGTACATGGATGGCCAATTGATTCTGCGTAAGGCACGCGGATTGCTCTATCAGTACAGACAGCTACCCAAGATTCCATGTACATTGAGTGGCTTGTGCAAGCGGTGCGGCCCGGGCATGTGGGATTCGGAGCATCGGCCTGCCTTGGAATGCGTCGGTCATACGGATAACGAGAAGTGCTCCTTGGGCATTGATTAAATTAGTTAATTGATGTGGCTTCTACTATTGTATATCGAGTTACTCTTACTTATTTACGCCATATATTACCATTATGTGTTATGATGAAAAGCTTTCAAGCAAGTGCTTCTAAATATACTAAATTACATATATACGCCTACGCTGAATAAATGTTTCACTTTGTCAAAGATACATTCTGATTGTAAATTGAACAATTGATTAATGGGCCTTAGCATTTATTATATACACTGCACTCCTATATATAATTCACAGATAAGAATTACAATTGCTGCAAGTCTCGGGACAACAAAGGGAACTAAGATAAATCGCTGCGGTGAATAAATATTTCACATTGTTATTAAATATCTAGTTAAATTGTAAATATAACAATTGTTAGCTTGAGTTTTAGCATTTATTATACAATCTTAATTAGAATCGTTGCGAGCTTCAGTGCTGCATATTTCAACAATGTGGAGTTCATTTGCATTTCTGCATTTAACTATGAATAAAATCGTACTTTTTGTTGTTGTTGTGATTAAAGTATGGTCATTACTGAATTACAAACTAGGCTTGTCCTACAAAACGTATTTCGTATTTATATCCGTGTGGTTAACGTATACATGATAATTGAGCATCAATATATATATATACATATATATATATATATATATATATATATATATATATATATATATATATATATATATATACATATATATAAATATTGATTTTGCTGCTAGGTATTTTACATTTGCGGTAGCTGATCAATCGGTGTTGTAAACTTGAAGTCCTCTGGAAATAGTTTTGCAGCATGCGGGTACATAAGCTTATATGATTGTCGTATGGTAACATCGGCCACGCCAGCAATATCGCCGATTTCCTTTTGGCTACGCTTGTGCTCCGATGCTTGCGATGCCATATATATAGCGGCAGCAGCTACAGAAATCGGCGAACGACCAGGTACAATGTCCATCTCCACGGCCTTCTTTGCAATGTGCGTAGCAGCTCGTTGCACCATATTGGGCAGATCTATGAATCAGTACAATGAAGATTAGTCAATCTATAAAGAACGGTGTGAAGGCAAGAGCTTACCCAAGTTGGCACAGAAACGGCACATGAAGTCGGCAGTGGTTATCAGATCTACACTTGTTTCAAGTGCCTTTAACGTTAGCTTGAAGCATCTGCCAATTTCCTTCTTGCTTATCTTACTGACGGCACAGATTTCCTTGAATGTGCGCGGCACACCTTCCTGGCGGCAGGCGATGTACAAACAAGCGGATGCCTTCGCATCATTGGAACGTCCTTTCAGATTCTTGCCATCATGCACCTGTAAGTTAACAAATCAATAATTGTTAAGAATCAGCATCAACAGGGTAACAAAGGTGAGGCCACATACCTGCTTGAATAAATTATTGGCGCGATCAACGATTGTTTTGGGCAAATTGATGCGATCGGCCATGGATGAAATTTCTTTGAATGCGGATATGAGTGAACGATCTGAGCTGCTCATTGTGCGTCTGTTCTGGTATTTGGGTGCACCGAAGGCATCGAACGATGCCGAGCCTGTGCCCGGGCCAATAATCGTGGACAAATCTCCGCCACTGAGTAAGGGATTCTCAGGACCACCCACACGGCTGGGATCCACGCCACTTTTCTCATTGCTAAATGTGCGCCACTCGGAGCCCACGTCGATAACGCGATCGCCAACCACCAGGCCGCACTCCGAGCATATCATGTCGCCAGCTCGATAGTCCTCAATTAACGGAGAGTCCGGATGGGCATAGCAGCACACTTTGTTGTTTTCGAGTCTGAAAGAATTTCGCGACGGCTCAATTTGTAGGCATTACAAGGAATATCACGAATATTTTGTATTTACCTTGAAGTTGACGCCATTTAATATTTTTTATCTGTTTGCGTGCAACTATTTTTTAAATTTTAAACTTTTTTTTTTGTTTGCAAACGCAAATTAATTTCAACTAAAAAGATGTCACTGCTTCTTCTTCTTCGTTTGTCTGTTAATTTAACATGTGTTTAACAGCGTGCGCAAATATTTACTGAGCTTGTGTTACAATTTTTATAATTCTCTCTTTTGTCTTTTGCTATAGTGACTCAAATGCACAAAATTTAAAATAATTTAAGTCAGTAATTTAAGGCCAGCTCTGAAAGCAAACAAAAGAGGTAAATCTAAAAAGTGCTAACTGAGCCATTAAACATTGTTAACAGAACTATTAAAAACAGCTGATCTTAAAATTTATCGATAGTCAGCGTAAAAGCGCTTAGCGAGACCGTAGCTTTTACAAGAGTAAAACAATAAAATTTGAATAAAGCTGATAAAAAGCTGTAAATCTTTAGATTACAGATTGCCAACTGAACACAAATTTTATAACAAATTTGAAAATGTATAGTATTTGAGACAAAAAACAAAGAGTACTGTGGAAATTTATTTCGAATTGTTGTACATAAATAATACAGCGCAATAAGCTAGTTCCGCCAAAATGACACAATAAATATCGATATTTTGTGCATGCTCCACCTATCGATAAGCATTAGTGTTAAACAGATTTATAAAAATTACCCACACACACATACATACTTTCGTATATATTTTATGTTGAAGGAAAAACAAAAAGTAGGCTTCTTATTATTATATGGTGCATCGGTTTACCGTTTTAAATGAGACGTCAATTCCGCTGTGGTTCGGATAATTGTGTCAGCTGCTTTTGACAGTTCACATGCCTTCATAACAAATTTTCTCGGGAAAATACAAAACGACTAAGAAAGCAAAACTATTCTCAACATGACGAGCAAACATATTTACTCAACCACAAATTTATCAGACCTGCAACTGAAGGAGCAGGGCAATTGTTTATTTGCCTCCCGCAAATATGACGATGCAATAATATGTTACTCCAAGGCCATTGTAAGTCATTGCCAAACTGATTCACGTATATACATACATATATATATATATTTCTATATCTTGTACTTTACATAGATTAAGAATCCGACAAATGCAACCTATTTTACGAATCGCGCCCTTTGCAATCTAAAGCTAAAGCGCTGGGAACTCTGCTGTCAGGACTGTCGACGAGCCTTGGACATCGATGGCAATTTACTCAAAGGACATTTCTTCCTTGGGCAAGGTCTCATGGAGATTGACAATTATGACGAAGCCATAAAGCATCTACAGCGTGGTAAGCACTCGAAATTACTTTCGTAATGCCTATACTCCTATAATTGTTCTTCTTTCACTCATATCTAAAGCCTACGACTTGTCAAAGGAACAAAAGCAGAACTTCGGAGATGATATAACATTGCAACTGCGCTTGGCACGCAAGAAACGCTGGAATATCATGGAAGAGAAACGAATTCACCAGGAAATCGAGCTGCAAAGTTATTTGAATCGGTGCGTATTCAGCAAATAAGTTGTTGAAATCAATAATTTTATTATTTCTTTACTTTTTAGTCTAATCAAAGATGATATGGAAAACCGTTTAGCCGGCTTGAAGCTAAATGAAAACTTAAATGAGGAAAATTTAAAGGATAAACAACAAGAAATTGAACAAGAATGTGTAAGATATCATCTATTGAAAGCTTTTTATACTCTGAAACAATTTCGAATGGGAAATGTTTTTGTAAAAATGTATGTAACAGGCAGAAGGAGGCGTGGCTAGCCGCATAAAGTCGATTTGGCTCTGTCCGTTCGTCTGTCCGTATGTTTGAACCTTTAAGAGCTAGAGACTTGACATTTTTTGTAGGTCCCTATATAGCACGAACAGATTAAGTTTATATAGTTATATAGTTTTTATATCTCATACATCTTTAAAGCTAGACTCTGAAAATTTTGCATTTAGTTTCATGTGTATTTTATACAATTTTGATTCTTGTTATATATTGCATGCCGCCCCCCTTTGCCACAAATTTGCAAAAAAAACTTATTTCAAATACTAGAGACTTGTGCTTTGGAAAATACACACATTTGAATGATATTATGACGCTGTGAAAGTTTTGTTTGAAAGTCCATCTGCAAAAAAGTATTAAACATTTCCCTTCCCACCCTAAGCGCTGTCGCTGTGTAAACTGCGCAGTCAGCAGAGCCCGTGCTTATCTGTGAGTTCGTATGCATGTGTGTGTGAATGTGTTACTTGTAGATATGTATATGTTAAATAAGCATAGAATGTTTGGGGAATAGCGGCTCCAGGGATGTGAATTTCGGGGCTTCCCCGTCAAATCTGGTGGTTCTTGATGACCAATAGAGCGATAAATTTTTTCGCAAAATGAGAATTTGCCTCAATAGTTTGATTTTTTTTATGTATTTCTTCTTTGCTTTTCTTCTGTTCTTTTCCAGCTTTTTTCGCTTTCCTTCCTGATCTGCTTTTCTTAGGGTTCAGGGTATCTCCTAGTCGGGTGCCCCCGACTAGAGCTTTCTTACTTGTTGATTTAAATGATCATATATGAATCATATAATATGATCATATAATATGATAATAAAAATTATTGTAAATGAAGTGTAGAGTCTCAAATTGATAAATTAATTCCTTTTGATTATATATTAATATTAATATTTCCTCTATAGGATGACCATATTCAAGAGCTTAATAATATATTTGCAAAAGTTGATGAACGTCGAAGGGTAAGTATAGATAAAAGTGTCATTTATACATCTAAAATCTGATTATTTCATTGACAGAAACGCGATGTACCAGATTTTCTGTGTGGGAAAATTAGTTTTGAAATCTTAACTGATCCGGTGATTACTCCGTCGGGCATCACATATGAGCGTAAGGATATTGAGGAGCATTTGCAGCGTGTTGGCCATTTCGATCCTGTGACACGAGTAAAACTCACACAGGATCAGTTAATACCAAACTTCTCCATGAAGGAGGTAGTCGACTCGTTTATTGCTGAGAATGAATGGTCTTTAGATTATTAATTTGTTGTACTTTGTAAGCAACGCAAAGAAAATGAAATATATGTATATTGTAATTATATAGCTGTTCAAAGCAGTTAAATACAAAATGTCAAAATATAGCTGTCTATATGTGTTGGATAATTGGAGTACAGAATATTATTTACATTGTATTATTTTGAAAGAAGCGCCAATTGGAATAATTAAAAAACATCGCTTGAATGTAATTTAAAATGGAATCAATGTCTAGAATCGATACATTTTTCGATAAGACTTAGTCGCTTAGAAAACGGCGCGAATGCGTAAATATTTCGCTAGAATTTTAATTAAAATTTACTATGTATGTACTATGTATAGCTGTTCAAAGCAGTTAAATACAAAATGTCAAAATATAGCCGTCTATATTTATTGGATAAATGCAGAAGAGAATATTATTTATATAAGGTATTTTGCCAGAAGCGCCAATTGGAATAAATTCAAAAGACTTACATTCGTGCAAAAAAACATCGCCTGAATGAAATTTAAAATGGAAGCAATGTCTTGAATCGATATATCGATATATATATCTCGATTAGATCTAGTCGCTTAGAAAACGGCGCGAATGCGTAAACATTTCGCTAGAATATTAGTAAAAATAAACTATAAAGATGTCTGGAAACAATGGTACGGTTGTGCGCATGCCATGGGTGGAAAAATACCGGCCCAACTGCTTGGATGACCTAATATCCCACGAGGAAATCATATCTACAAGTAAGAGCACGCTTTATTCACACCGGCGCATGGCAGAGGACAGCTAATATTTGTATTTGTTTCAGTCAATCGCTTCATTAACCAGAAGCAGCTGCCCCACTTGCTGTTCTATGGCCCACCAGGCACAGGCAAGACGAGCACCATTCTCGCCTGTGCCCGCCAGCTGTATTCACCGGCACATTTCAAGTCCATGGTGCTGGAGCTGAATGCTTCTGATGATCGCGGCATTGGAATCGTGCGTGGCCAGATCCTTAACTTTGCTTCGACTCGCACCATTTTCTGTGGCACCTTCAAGCTGATCATACTGGACGAGGCCGATGCCATGACGAACGATGCACAGAATGCCTTGCGTCGCATCATTGAAAAGTACACGGAGAACGTGCGCTTCTGCATCATTTGCAATTATCTGAGCAAAATAATTCCCGCTCTGCAATCGCGTTGCACACGCTTCCGCTTTGCCCCACTTACACCAGACCAGATGATGCCGCGCCTCAACAAGGTTGTGCAGGAGGAGGAGTACGTGTTCCATGTCGACTCAACCATTTCCCATGTCTAATCAACTTGTTCTTTCAGTGTCAACATTACGGATGATGGCAAGAAGGCTTTGCTGACTCTGGCTAAAGGCGATATGCGTAAGGTCCTGAACGTGCTGCAAAGCACTTCGATGGCCTTTGATGTAGTCAACGAGGATAACGTTTATATGTGTGTGGGATATCCGCTGAGAAGTGAGATTGAGCATGTGCTGCAGACACTGCTCTCAGCAGCCACTTTCGACTCGGCATTTGACAGTAAGTACGAATATTCATAAGGAAGTTTCCTTTTCTAAACTTTTCTTTATAACAGCAATTGAAGAAGCAAAGAGTAAGCGAGGACTTGCCTTGGAGGATATTGTTACAGAACTGCATTTGTTTATAATGAGACGTGAGAATACTTAACAATTTGTTCTATACATACAACTAACGTCTTGCTATATCCTACAGTGGAACTGCCCATGTCTGTGATGAATAAACTAATAGTTAAGCTGGCGCAAGTTGAGGAAAGATTGGCCAAAGGCTGCTCGGAGGCTGCCCAAACTGCAGCGCTGGTATCTGCATTCTTTATAAGTCGCGACATGGTGTCGCTGGAAAGCTAAAAAGCTATGGATAATTAAAATTAAGCCATTATTAAATAAATACAAATACATGTTCGAAAATAAAGCAAATCTTTGAAAAATTGTGTTCATATTATAAATCGATATTTTCGATATCAACTACATCAGCTGTTCGATGTCATCACTAATAAGCAACAGTCGATAGCTGGACTATTGAATATTTTGGTGTCATGGCAGGTGAATTTACAAAAGTAAATGTAAAAAAAATTAATGCTGTCGATGCGGATGCTCATTTGTTGGCCCTTAAGGGTAAGTAATACGTAATACCGCAACTATTAATGAAATACAAATACATGTTCGAAAATAAAGCAAATCTTTGAACAATTGTATTGTGTATTGTAAATCGATATTATCGATATTGCTATATCAGCTGTTCGATGTCATCACTAATAAGCAACCATCGGTAGCTGGACTATTGTATATTTTGGTGTTTCATTGCAGGTGAATTTACAAAAGTAATTGTAAAAAATGAATGCTGTCGACACGGATGCTCATTTGTTGGCCTTAAAGGGTAAGTATTGTGTTGTGTGGTTTTTGAAATAATATACGAGAGTTATACGTCTTATAGTGATGCGACTGACCCGCCCTACGCTTGTGGGACTTGGGCCAATCGTTACCTGCGAGCCAAAGGATTTACCCCAAAGTTTCAACCGACTTGTTGAGTTTGATGGCATTGCTAGAACGTCAGCTGAAGCCCTCGGAGCAGGGCAAACGATGCTGTTGCCTCAATCATTCGGAAATATATATCTGGGCGAAACATTTTCCAGTTACATATGTGTGCACAACTGCACGACTCATCCCGTCGAAGGCGTTTCTGTTAAAGTCGATTTGCAGTCCAACTCATCGCAGATAAATTTGCTAATGCATGAAAACAAGAAATCTTCAGTGGTTTTAACGGCGGATGAGACACTCGATGATGTCATCCGCTACGAAGTAAAGGAAATTGGAACTCACATGTGCGTGAGACACTTTATGTAATTTATATAATTTTCATAATAATTGTTTAAAATTTACTTTCAGATTAGTCTGTGAAGTGAATTATACCAGTCCCGCTGGCTTCGCTCAATCGCTGAGAAAGTTCTTCAAGTTTCAAGTGCTTAAGCCACTCGACGTTAAGACAAAGTTCTATAATGCCGAAATGGACGAAATATATCTGGAAGCGCAAATACAGAACGTGACTACTGGCCCATTTTGTCTGGAAAAGGTCGAATTGGATAGCTCGGAGCAATATACGGTGACCTCTTTGAATACTTTGCCTAACGGAGAGTCGGTTTTCACCTCCAAAAATATGCTTCAGCCCAATAATAGCTGCCAATTTCTTTATTGCATAAAGGTTGGATAATAGCCAAAGTTTCTGAGCACTGAAAAACAATAATTTGTTATATATTCTAGCCAAAGGCTGAAATTGCAAAGGACATTAAAACTCTGCGTGAAGCAAACAATGTTGGTAAACTGGACATTGTCTGGAGATCGAATTTTGGCGAAAAAGGCAGATTGCAAACAAGCCAACTGCAGCGATTGGTATTTATTTAAGAAACATGCTCTTTTCAGTGGATTTTAATTAGTTTAATGTTTCTTTTAGCCTTTCGAATACAAAGACCTGCGCTTAGAAGTCATTGATGCCGAAAATATTGTCAAAATAGGAACCATATTCACATTCAAATGCCGCGTAACCAATACAGCGGAGCATCTAATGAAACTGCATGTCAAACTCGATACGAAAGTCTTTGCCGGTTGTCCGTATACGGGCTCAGCTGATTTTGAATTGGATATATTGCAGCCGGGCCAGCTAGCTGAATTCCCACTTACAATTTGTCCATCTAAATTGGGACTGATTAAAGTATCCCCACTACTTATAGTCGACACACTGAAAAACGAGCAATTTATAATGACAAAAGTTGTGGAGGTGTTTGTTGTAGACGCTGATTACCATCAGGATGGTACATTTCTGCTTAACAAGCTTATTCGTTATGAAAATCCAATTGATTCATTGATGCAAAAGCAAGTCCAGCTGCAAGTAGTTTAGTTAGACAATATATGAATATCAAAGTTTGACAACTTGTAAATATGTAATGATATAGTTAGATAAATTATAGAATATAAGTTAATAAGCTTATTCCTGGCCTACGAATAAGACAATAATATATTATTAAACTAGATTTCATATCACTTTATACCTTTTGTTACGAAGAGTATCATCTAGGCGACTATTTCTAATCAGTTTAAGCACTCATTTATATTTCATAATTCATTGACTCCTTGCGCACTATTATGCGTTAATTTTTCAATTTGCATTTAGAAGTGATTGCTGTAATTTTAAATGTCAATCATTTTGGCCGCTCACTATGATATATAAGAGAGTCTCTTTGATGTCTAAGTGTCACAGTAGAAAAGATATTTGCAATGTATTCAAGTGATCTAAGAATAGTGCTTACCTTGGTATGCCTAGTTTTTGGAAAGGTTTTCTCCATGGAAAGTTCAGTTTTGCTAGACTACAACACGCGCCTTATTAAGACAAAGGAGAGCGTAATATTTGCCTGCTCCGAGCAAGGTATGTTATTCATTTTTATGCTTTCTTCACTTTTACCTTATACTTAGTTGAATTTCAGATCTGTATTTTAACGTTCTACCACTCATGGCAGCCAATCTGTTTGTTCAACCGGTCCATATGAATAGCTCATATGATCTAAGATCAATTTTAACGAGGGAAAACTATGCGCGCACCTCTGTGATTGTGGACACAACCTGCGAAGGGGCTCCGAGACTGTTAAAGGAGGCGTCTGCGAATAGATATTTCAACAAAACGTACCAGTGGCTGCTGTGGGGCGTGAATATGAATATCAATGATTTGTTGCCGCTCGAGTTAGATTACGTTGGTCCCAATGCGCAGCTTACCTATGTCAATAAAACAGAAGACGATTATTATCTTTGGGATGTGCATTCCAAGGGCCGTCAACTGAAATCGCCATTAGAATTGCATTTGATAGCAAAACTATCAACTGAGTCACATAAACTGCTTATAGTTAACGACATATTCGAGCTGCAGAGCATCAAATATCGCAATCAATTCAATGGGTTGACTCTACGAGGCGCAAGTGTTGTAAGTAGAAGTTGATATTAGATGAAATATATATTATAGTTTCACTATTACAGATCGATCAGGAGGAAATTTTGACGAATCAACAAATTGAGGCAATACTATCGAGGCCAACAAAGGATGCGGGTGTGGCGGCGTTTATCAAATATCATTATGAACTATTAAGCCTGCTCAGAGATCTCTTTAACTTCACTGTCAACTTTCGCAACTCGAGAGGCTGGGCAGGCAGGTTGGGCAACACAACTTTCCGACTCGGCTTGCTGGGCATTATAAAGCGCAATGAAGCAGATATTGCAGCATCTGGAGCATTTAATCGCATCAATCGCTTCGCCGAGTTCGACACAATACATCAGAGCTGGAAGTTTGAGACAGCTTTCTTGTTTCGATTTACGCCCGATTTGGATACGCATGGTAAAAGTGGAAACTTTCTGGCACCCTTTAGCAGACAGGTTTGGCTCTTCACTTTGGGTACTTTGATTGGCATAAACAGCATTTGGTTGCTGCTGGAGTATTTAAGCAAAAGGTGGCATTCTCAAGTAAAGCAATGTATAGAAAAACGAATTCTGAATATAAGGAATAAGCACAACAGCATGGACTTAAGGGCGGAAAAATCAATTACCAAGTCTCACAGCAACTGGACTGAACGTATTCTACACACTTTTGGTGCTGTTTGCCAACAGGGAATGGAACCAATTCCCAAGGACATGCCGTCGCGTTCCATTGTCGTCACAGTTTTTTTGTTCTCCGTCGTTATGTATAACTATTACACGTCATCCGTCGTTGGTGGATTGCTTAGCTCTTCTGATCTGGGACCAGCTACCGTAGATGAGATCACATCCAGCCCACTTAAAGTATCCTTCGAAGATATAGGATACTATAAAATTTTATTTAAAGTAAGTAAAATGTTTTAATATAAGCATTACATTTATTATTTAAATGTTTTATTTTTTAATAGGAAAGTGCCAATCCGATTGTGACACGTTTGATAAGTAAGAAACTATCTGCATCTAGAGGTCCCAATGAAATGGGTGTCTATGGTCACATAGAGGATGCGATTCCATATCTGAAGAGCGGCGGATTTGCATTTCACTGCGAAGTAGTTGACGCCTATCCCATAATAGCCGAATTGTTTGACGCCAATGAAATATGTGATCTACGCGAGGTGTCCGGCCTCATGGAAGTGGAAATTATGAATTGGATCGTGCATAAAAATAGTCAATATACCGAACTCTTTAGAACGGCGTAAGCATAACATATGACTTTTATTAATAAATAAAACATATTTGAAATTTCAGTATGTGTAAAGCGCGTGAAGTTGGGTTAGTCGAAAGACTGCTACGGCAGCGCCAAATGAAGAAACCGGAATGCCAGTCTCTATACACTGTCTATCCAGTGACTATATCGGGTGTTTCTTCAGCATTCCTTACACTGTTAAGTAATATATATATAGTATAATATTGTTGTTGTCAGCAATTAACTTAAGGACACATTTTAAGGTGGTGTTCTACTCGCTTTATTTGCATTATGTCTGGAAATAGCATCGGTCAAATGGCAATTACGAAGGTAGGATTATAAATTTTGTTTTTGACTCAAGTTAAGGCTCTTCTTTTAGGGAAAATTTACATATATTTAAAGAAAGTGCAGGGTTTGATTGGAATGAATATCGTAGTGAATCAATATCGTAGTCAATCAATCTGAATAAAAATTAAATTTAGAGAAGATAATAATAAGAAACTAGAAAAGTCGTTTCAGTATTGAAAGAGTTCTCAAGCACCCGCTTAGCCACTTAGAAATCAGTATCAGTTTTTGAACTAAATTTAATTTGACTTTCAGACGAACAGGATGATGAATCCGTATCCTTAACCAGTATCATGACGGTACCAATGACGAATCAGGGTTATTCTCGTTTGAGTTTTCCATTCAGCAAGACTAAAATTTTTGTTCTTTACTCATAAAATTTGAAATTTCAATATTTAAATGAATTTTTTATCAATTTGCTTTTATCTGCGAATACGAATATAAAAAGTCGGCTAGATATTTTTAATATAATGGTTTTATTTCGTGATTAGGCAATCGACATATGTTTATTATTTATCAATAGAAATCTTTTTATGAACTAATTGAACATAATTTTGTTGAAAGGTTCTCAAATAATAATAATAATAATAATAACTGCATTGCCAAATGTATAGACTTTATTATAAGGAATTGATGAAGTTAATTAAAAAAATTTATCTAAATGGTTAGTTGCCTCGGATGAGTTGCGCTTGGCGCTGAGACAGTGTTTCGATATATAAATACACATGCATATACACACAATAAATTTAACTATTCTATTTAAGTTTAGTCTCAAAATAATTCCGTAAATTCAGTATTTAAAATCACAATTTTTCATTCCGAAAGTATTTTGCACTTGTCAGTGTTTCTTTTTTAACGAGTTTTCCTTTATCTTTTGTGTCTGTCAGCAAATATGAATTATTCTCACGTCTTCCTGATTTTTATTTTAAAATGAGCTTTAACGGATTTAACAGAACTCGAGATCATGTGGTTTTTTTTTTGCCAATAAAATAAACTGTTGTTTGTGTAATGCGGATTATTTCGTCGATTACTTTCTGAATATATATATATATATATAAATATATATACGATGCTATAATGGTGCCAAGACTAAGAAAGGGAGTCCTCCATATATACTAAGTGTGTTATCCCCTTTATTATTAACTTCTACCATCGTCCTCTGTTCAGTTTTCAATGGATGCTGCGCCCAAATTGCTGCCACCCAACTGATTGTGTGCTATCATTAATATGTCCTTTTTCTCCTTGGGGAAACGTAGCTCGCGGCCTGCCATGCGAGCCGTCTCGAGCTCACGCTCGGCCAAGACTAATTCTCTTCGCAGCACTCCAGGATTCTCCTGCTCACGTGCTATCCAGTCAAGTGCCATCTGAGCTCGCATTTCATCATCCAAACTACGATTGGAGTAATGCGCAACCACCTCCTGCCTAGAGCACTGGCGTTCGCGCATTGCCTTCAACGATCCGTTCCAATGCAGTAGTTGAAACACGGTCATCAGCTCTTGAAACTCCAGCATCGTACGTCCCTTATTTGCCTCGAGCATGAATCTAAGTGCATATATATTAGAAATATTATTGACATATATATTAAATATCGCTTACATACCTAAATGCACCGATGCCCGATTCTGGTAGTTCATTGTTTTGCGGTGTTCCCTTGAAAGAGGCGCGTGCATCCTGAACGGCTTTTTCTATGAATTCATCGCTTATGCGACGAGACGGATGCTCGTTAAATACCGAATTCATGAGCGCTATTTTAGCTGAACTTCGTCTAGCTTCCGCTTTAGTTGGACAATTCTGAAAGGGTTAAAGGTTAGAAATGCGTACTCTATCAAGGCTGTTGAAAAGGATCTACCTGAAAGCTGCCAAAGCAGCTGCCGCCAGGTAATGTTACGAAGCATACGTAAGGCTGGCTGTTCGATGGAATCGATTCATAGATCACAAGAGCTCCATTCTTAAGCTCGACTCCTCGTGTCTGTTTCATTTGCCAAAACTCTTGCAAAGCTTCCACAACATTAACTATGATTGGACAAATATATTGAATATAAGATTGAAGCATATTCATAAATATATAGTTGGTTTTACCCCTATAATCTCGATCTTCATATAGTCCGGATACCATTGGCAAAGCCCAGAAAGGTTCTTCCGGATAGACCATTATGCGCTTGCCACTTGTTGATTATTGTACAAGAATGGAGCTATAGATTGTATATGAATTGCAACTTAAATCATCACACTTGGATTAACCAATCCTAAATAAGAAGAGCTATTCTGAAATCTTTAACTGAAAGTAAATTGCAAAAGTAATATGCTTTTAATATTAATAGCCAATTTATCACTTATTCAGTTTCTAGATATTTCTTTTTTCGTTTTGCACAGTGTACAGTGTGTACATGCACCTATATTCATTCAACACCCTACGCATTTGTAAAAGTACATGAAGTCGATGATATTTCATCATCGGCATTTCCAGTTTGCTTCTTAAGTCATCTGTTTTATGCTCTTTTAGAAATCGCCTCTCACACAAGCACAGCGCACTCACACACACACACATGCATATGCTTGCAGACGTACATACATATATGCATGTATGTAGGTCTGCGAGTTGTATGTGCATATTTTACAAGTGGTACAAGGAGTATACACACTTGAAACCCATAATTAATATATGTATATACGCATACATACATATGTAAGCCGTTAAATGACTGTGGACAAACGACACGCGCACACACATACACATATATACACACATGCATACTTACAAATGGGTGAACAAAATTTTGTCAACTGTAAATGTTTTTTTTTTTTTGCGCACTATAATTTATTATTTTCTCTGTTGTCTTTAATGATGTTTCAATTGTGACAATCTACGTATATTTTTTATCTAATAATTATAAAATGGCGTTCACACTTCTACGCCAACTCACAATAGCTTAAAATGTCGCTACACACGTAAGCATATACTTATATACATACATATTTATACATAAATCTGCGCTTGCAAATGTCCAACTTGTTGAGCACAATAAAACCAACCTGTAATTTTCATTGCCGACTACGCGTATGCGCACTGTTCAATTATATCGGTTCGCAATTTTTCACTATGTGATCGTACATAAGCTTTGTTGCAAGTGTTGGATAAGGTGCAAATTTAATGATTTGCTTGTCAGATTTTATCATCATACTACAACAACAAAAAAGGGGTTCCTTATGTGGTTGGCAACACGATTGTGTGACCGTCGCAAACTAGTACTCGCATTCGCTCCAATTGATCGTATTAAATGTTACCGATAGCTATCGATATATTTTTGAATTGTAAAAAGTTAAATGTTTAATATTCCTTTAAAGAAAACACTTGTTTCTTTTGAGGTGTCACCATCCATGATGAATCGGTCTCTCTTTATTTCAAATGGACTTAGCCTAAAGTACATAAGAGATTTTGGAGTTCTGTCGCTCAAAGCAGCGGCAGAACGGGAGTATATAGAATGCCTTATGTATTTGTATATATTGTTATATGTACATGCAGAAGGCATATACATTGTAATGTGCTTGGGACCGAACGGTGAAAACGTCATAGCTGCAGATCTCACGCTGCAGGCCAGTCTACATATACTGAGTGACTGATCATATTACGGCACTTGGCGGTGGTTATATTATGTAAACAAAGCGACAAAGTGTCTCTATGTTTATGTGCTTGATACTCTAACATTTGGTTTGGGCATATAACCTTTACATATTGTATACACTACAATACGGTGGGCATATGCTTATTTGGCATATAACATACTACAGAGTACTTGAGTAAGAACACAATTTTTTTTTTTTTTTTTGCCAAATGACATGTATATTTATCTTTTGAAAAATAATTTATGTTTTGCCTATTTTACATCTATTTCTATATTCTAATTTAAATGGGGAAATTGAGGAATTGCGTCGACTAAATTGGCTCAATATGTGCAAATTCGATTAAACCTGCTTTTCGTTTGAGTAGATATTTAGCATATTTGGATGGTTTTTATCATATAGATGTTTCTTTCGTTTTATATACTTTTTTAAATATATATTTATTATCTGTACAGATTTAATTGGTATTTCAGATATCCACAAGTCCACAAAGGAATATCTTTACAGGATCAGGCCTAATATATATCAGATAAAGCTACAGATTTAGCAATTTTGGTGGCGACAACTAATATTGTCCTGAATTAAAAGGCAACAAATATTATTTTCAATTATAATTAAAATGGAAATGGAAATGTGAATGCTTAAAAATATAAAAAAATTATGTTCGATACCCGAAACTAATACTGATTTTTAATTAAAACGGCTAATTCAAAGACATTTATTTAAATAACAAATTTAGTTGGCACTAAATTTCAAAATTTTCGTTCAACCTAAATATTGTGCAAAAAACATGACTAATGTTAATTAACATAATCATGTTCAATAAGAGAATATGCTTCTCTGCATACCCAAAGTGTGCGGCCGTTATTAACAGAGGCTGTTAAACAGCAGCCGCTGGTGCCGTAAAGCTCATATGAAATTTGTATCTCGGCCAAATGAGAGTCGATCTTGGATATACGTATGTGTTGACTTTGCCATTGGATTGGAGTGCTGTGAAGCTCATGTGAAAGTTATATCTCGGATTGGAATCAAAAATTGTTGTTTATTTGCTAGATATATTCCAATTGTAGCATTTTTGAGGCTGTTAAACAGCAGCCGTTTGTGCTGAAAAGCTCATGTAAAGTTTGTATCTGGGCCAAATGAGAGTCGATCTTGGAAAGATATATGTATACATATCTTGACTTTAGCACCAGTTTTTTAAATATGCTGATTTTGCTATAGGAGAGATTGGAATCAAAAATTGTTGTCATTTATTTGCCAGAGATATTCCAATTGTAACATTGTTAAAAAACTTAAAATGACTAGAACTCATATATTTTATATATATATATAAAGTCTTGTCAATAAAAAATTACACTTTCTTGCCTAGTTTTCCAATGACAAACTCTTTTAGGGGCTGATAATACTGATAGCGCAAACTAAGCATTTCGGGAGAGTTGCGTACGCGCTCAAACATTTCCAGCTCTGATTCCATAATGAAGACGGCCGTGCCAGCCATTGCGATTACCACGAAGATGACGGATGGTATAAAGGCGTGTAATAAATGGAATTTACGTAAACTTTTGCCACCGTTGTTGGAATTGGAGTGTGTGCGCGAAAATTTGCCTGAATGTTTCCCACTGGCAATACCGACGGAAGAGCTTGAATTTAAGGCGGGATTGGGCAGCGCATAGTACTGCTTGGATGAATAATAAAGATGCTGTTTGGAGTCATTCTGATTGCCACGCGGCTTGCCAGCCACATCGTATCCGCTCGCTGTGAGTCCGCTCTCCGTTGACGAATGCTCCATGGAGTCCCGGAACGCATAGCCGGATAAATCGGTACCCATATGATTGAGTCTATCTATATTGGAGGAGCGCAAGCGCGCCTCTTCACAAACGGGCTCCAGGATAGGCATCTGCAGACTGCCATTGACGCCGGCGTCCTGGCCATAGATGAGAATGCTCGGCGCCATGGAACAGCCCAAAGGCTCGGACATTGTGGAGCGTGGCAAACTGCTGTAGCCTGAAAAATGAAACAGAATAAATATATGTAATTGGTGTAAGGTTACTGTGGATGCTGTATGGCTTACGGATTTGTGCTAGGTCACCCTGTGGACTGGAGGGCGTGGCTGGAACACTGCTCGCCTTGCGCTTGCTCGAAGTTGAATTGGTCATTTTTTGCTCGCGTAATGCGTTTATGCTTTCAGTCAATATCTCGCGTTCAGTTCGACCCGTATAACGGAACTTGGTGCCCCAGGAGAAAAAGCCACCGCCCGAGACCACAGCCGCATGCTGGCTATTAGGTAAGCTACAAAAAGAGAAAAACAACGATGGCCTTAATAAGTAAACATGGCTATAACCAAGATTGATATCTCCTTGGATATTCGGAGTACCTTTGCAAGGATCTAATAAACACAAGTTGTACTTACGTGAAAAACAACATTTGCTCGATGGCACTTCTCCATAGATAGCGGCAAGCTGGTCCTGATGGGCACTTGAAGCCAATTGTGTGTTTTTTCTACAAGTATCGTATTTAGTACGTATAGCTGAAAAGATTGACGGGGTTTACTCACGGGCTCCCGGCTGGCATCCGTAAAGCTTAAGTGGGCAATAAACATTTTCCCCTCGAAGTTAATTTTATGCACTTCGTTCCAGCGAAAGTGTTGCGATCGCTTGCCAGCTACATAGGTGCTGATGCCCGCATGATTGATGCCCACGTAGAGCAGCGAGCCGCGATGATCCTTCACGGGATGCGGATCAATGCCATACGTCTCCAGGCCGCGTGCGATGCCCATGAACTCATCCATGGCCACGGAGGGGTCCTGACCAGGCTTCCGCTTCTTGTGCAGCTCAATGATCTTCTTCTCCAGGTTCTCGGTTTGGCGCAGAGCCAAGTCCAGCGAAGACACATAGTCCCCGATGTGTATTAGGTCGTCATAGTCCCCAAGTTCCTCTGGAAATCACAAAAAGTTAATTGTTTGTTTAAATGTTATTTAGAGCACGGTCTTCTCACCCTGCACGATCAATGCGCCCAAGGCAGCTGCCTCGCCCAACGAACAGTATAATCGACCATGACGAAGATCTCTCTTCAGCTGCTGGAAGAGCATGATGCGGCCATTGCCAGTGAGACGAAATGGATCCGCTGGATAAAATTTTACACGTAACGAAAACAGCACAGGATCTATATCTGAAATTTGGATTTTTTTGGTTATATATTAATTTTATTATTGAAATTCAAATTAAATATTTACCTTTGCATTGTTTCAGTATGGATTTGGCCAAGTCGAGCCAGTGCTAAAAAGTAAATATATATATTAAATAAAAGATAATTCAATACTCTCTTATATTAACTCATATTTACCCTCTGTTTTCCCGTGTCTACATAGCGTAAACCAAAATAGTCCTTTTCCTTAATATCTAATTGCCTACATATATGGTCGACTAGGTAAATGCCTTTATGGAATGGCTGTAAAAAGAAAGAAAGAGAGAGAGAGAGAGAGAGAGAGAATGCGAAAATAAATATTTTGATTAAATTCATAAAAAAGCTGTTAAGTTGGATTTTTGGGTTTGTTATAGCTATAAGGTAGTTACGCCCTTATTCTTATATCTGCAGACACGCACACACATGCACACACAGACCCACCCACCCACACACTGATACACTCACACACACACACACACACACTCACATCACAGCGTTGCGGTAAGCCTTGACTTTCTCCCTTCTTAAAGCCGAAAAATGTATTTCAATCTCACAATTAGCTAGTTAAAGCTCACCTGAAATTCACATTCTAGGACATCTGAATCATCAAGCAGGCGAACAGTGCACTTGTACACAATATTGCATTCGTTTTTACTTTTAAACATTTTATTTTTGGACTTTTTTTTATCGACTTTAACGAATGCTTAAAAAAAAAACACTAAAAACAGTTATATATAAAAATATATTTTATACTAGTTTTATGGGCGTGTTTTTTTGTTCATTATCTTTAAAGTTGTGTACCAAAAATTAATTAGTTTTTAACGTTTTTTTAAACTTTGTTTGCCGACAATGTCAGTGTCCTTTATCGTCCTTCGCTTTTTCCTCTTAGGGGTGTGTTTTTTAGTTGCTTGAGAAAACAAACAAGACAAAAGCGCAAAAAATGGACAAACGCCTATAATTTGTATTCTGGCTTATGAACGTAGGCGATTTGTATAATTAAATTGTAACTTGATTATATAATGATATATTTTAATAAAATCATGTTTATTTTAATATTGCATATCTTTCTCTTTAAACTAAAACAACGGATAATAACCGATATACGTTCGATTGAACAAAATTTGAATTCAAATGAACAAAGTTAACTAGTTCGTTGCTGTGCTCTAGTTCGATAACATACTTCCCACGCGACTTAACAGCTGTTTTGTCGTACAAATCGTAAGTTTACCGAGAAATAATTAAATTAATTAAATTTGCATTATTATGTCATTTTGCAGACTATGTTTCAACCTGAAGATCACGGTCTAGAGGCAGACTTTCGTCTGACCATGTTTTCCACGCTGCGAGGGTGAGGATGCAAGGTCCCCGAAGAGAAGCTTAAGCAATATCTTACGGGAACAGAAATAGTTAGTAATGCACCCAAAAATAATGACGACTATATTGGTAAGTGTTTTTTTTTAATTTTTTTAAAATTTTAAATTGTTATGAAGAAAATGGCTTAGGAAAATGTTCAAATTAATTAACTACAGTCATATGCTTATCTGTTGCTTATCGTAAGAGCACACAGAGATTAAGTTGAACTTGACCTTTGCGATTTTAATATATCAATCTGAATCTAAATACTAATAGAGTAATATTTTCAAATAAGGATCTGGAATGGATTGCGCGGTTATACCCTTATCACGCCACAAGGAATACTCGCTCGTGCAGACCGTTGACTTCTTTTATCCTCTAGTGGATGATCCCGAAATAATGGGCCGCATAGCTTTTGCCAATGTTTTAAGTGATGTGTATGCTGTCGGCGTGACGGATATCGATAAAATCGAAATGCTCATTAGCGCGCCTTCAAATCTAACAGAGAAGCAGCGCGACATTGTGGTTCCCCTAATTGTCAAAGGCTTCCAGCGAGCATCGAGCGGCAGCGGCTGTTATGGCAATGTGACTATAAAAAATGTTATCGTTAATCCCTGGTGCATTATCGGAGGTATTGCGACAGCCGTTTGTCCAAAGAAAGACATTATATTGTAAGTATCTAATCTTATCTAAATGGATATCAATATTTTCTATGGAACATTTTCGATACTCTTCAGACCATCAAACGGCAAAGCTGGCGATGTCTTGGTGCTAACGAAGCCGCTTGGCACACAGCTGGCAACGAGTGCGCATATTTGGCAGAAGGAGAAAAATGAAAAGTACGAAAAGTTGCTAACCGAATTCACGAACGACGATATAATGGATACATTTCAAATAGCAATCAAATCAATGACATATCTCAATCGCAATGGTAAGCAATGCAATGTAGAATGAACTCAAACTGTAGGCTTATAGAATCAAAGTAGATATTCGATAAGAGTGGTTTAAAGCTCTAACTAACTAATACAAAATTTATATTTTAGCCGCTTTGCTAATGAAGAAGTACGAAGCGCATGCTGCAACAGATGTCACTGGCTTCGGTCTGCTGGGTCATGCCAAGAATCTGGCAGAGTTCCAGAAGCAGTCGCTTTTGTTTGAAATTCACAGATTACCCATCATTAAAAACGTTTTGAAATTTGGCGAATTAGTTGAACAATGTACCAAGCTGAAAGCAGGCAAAGCCGTGGAGACATCTGGCGGATTACTCATTTGCCTGGCCCCTGAAGCAGCTGAAGAATTTTGCGTGGAGTTTGAAAAAATAACGAATGGAGCACAAAAGGCTTTTGTCATTGGCGAAGTTAAAGAAGCGGATGAGTCTGCTGCACAATTGGCTGCAAGTGTTGAACTTATCGAGGTCTCACTATGATCAACTGTTTGTTTGGTTTTAATGAATCAAATTGAGTTTTCAACTTATGATTATTATTTCGCAAAGGCTTTGGCTGGGAAATATTATGAATTGATTTATATGTATAATATAGAATTTTTGACATTCAGTTCGATTCTCTATAACTAACAAACTAAGAAAACGCCTTAAACCTCTGTTTTAATTAAAGTTGGCGAAACCGCGCAATCATTTTTAAAAAATTCGTTTCTTTTTTTACTTTAAATTTAACAGAGTTGGGTAATCGTTAAGAATAGAGCTATGTTGACATTAACCCATTGTTATCGAATGAAATTAGTCGATATAACATACGATGTACTATCGCACATGATACTGACGCATATCGATAATATCATTTTACTTATGCATTTTCCAGTTCCAACACGCAAATTTTTGTGCCGGAAAAAAAAATTGAGTAGACCTTTTATTTTGTCTAAGACAAAACATAATTTGTGAGACGGTCACAATATTGGTAATCGGCTACCGTGTACATAATTTCATATATATATATAAATATATATATATATTTATATACATACCGTTGAAGCAAATAGCAAATATATAGATCATGGCGTCGCATCAATATCATCAAATCGCAAATTTACTGGAAAAAGTATGTACAGAATATGCATTAAACAGTAGGTAAGGGACACTTATATATGAGTATATATATCGCAATTCAGATGACATCCACGGACAAGGACTTTCGATTCATGGCAACAAATGATTTAATGACGGAGCTGCAAAAGGACAGTATTATACTGGACGATGAGTCGGAGAAAAAGGTGGTTCGTATGGTGCTTAAGTTGCTCGAGGATAAAAACGGTGAAGTGCAGAATTTGGCTGTGAAGTGCCTCGGCCCGTTGGTCAACAAAGTAAAAGAGAATCAAGTGGAGACCATTGTCGACTCGCTTTGTGGCAACATGATGTCCAATGTGGAGCAGCTGCGCGACATCTCAAGTATTGGCCTAAAAACCGTCATTGCCGAACTGCCCCAATCTTCCAACTCGCTGGCCCCCAATGTATGCCAGCGCATAACTGGCAAACTGAGTATTGCCATCGAGAAGGTATAGAAACAGATCTTAATTATTTATATAAGCTATGGTACAGCGATTTCCTTGCAGGAGGATGTTTCCGTTAAGTTGGAGTCGCTGGACATATTGTCGGATTTGCTTTCGCGCTTTGGGGAGTTTTTGGTGCCTTTTCATAGCACTATATTGAAGGCCCTCAATCCACAGTTGGCTTCGCCGCGTCAAGCTGTACGCAAGCGCACAATTGTCGCCCTGTCCGTGCTTCTAATACAAGCAAATAGCAATGCATACAACGGAGTTGTTGATCATTTGCTGGAGGGTCTGGAGAACCCACAAAATCCGGGTGCTGTGCGCACCTACATACAATGCTTGGCTTCTATTTGGTATTTCATTGATTGCTGATAAAACAAACAGTGCACATTTTAATTATTTTTCTTGATTTTATCTTTCCCATTAGTCGTCAGGCTGGTCATCGTTTGTGCAATCATATTGACCGATCGATGCTCTTGTTAAAGCAATATAGTCAGCGGGATGATGATGAGTTACGTGAGTTTTGCCTGCAGGCCTGTGAGGCATTTGTGCTGCGTTGCCCAGACGCCATTAATCCACATATTCCCATGGTACGCCACACAAGAGTCCCAATTAATAGCAAGTAATAGATAAAGTAACCATTTAATTTGATCTACATTCAGATTCTTGAATTGTGCCTGAAGTACGTCACATATGATCCCAACTACAACTATGAGGCCGATGACGGCGACACAGGCATTGCTATGGACACCGAAGAGGATGAGTATGTGGACAGCGAGGAGTACAGCGATGATGATGACATGAGCTGGAAAGTTCGACGTGCTGCAGCTAAGTGTCTCGAAGTATTGATTGCTACACGTCAGGAGTTACTTGAGGAATTCTATCGCACACTGAGTCCAGCATTGATAGCTCGCTTCAAGGAACGCGAGGAGAATGTTAAATCTGATATATTTCATGCATACGTTGCACTGCTGCGTAACACACGTCCTGCAGATGATATTGCACATGATCCCGACTCCATGGATCAGATATCTGGACCAACTCTATTGCTAATCGAACAGCTGCCGCAGATTATTAAAGCCATACAGCCGTTGATGCGAGAGAAATCGATGAAAACGCGTCAGGACTGTTTCCTGTTGCTACGTGAGCTTTTGAATAGCCTGCCAGGCGCACTTGGTCCCCATCTAGAGAGCATTGTGCCGGGCATAAGCTATTCGCTGAACGACAAGGGCTCCACGAGCAACATGAAAATCGAGTCTCTGGGCTTCCTGTGCTCTTTGCTGCAGGGTCATCAACCGCATGTGTTCCATCCACATATTTCATTGCTGGTGCCCCTGGTGGTGACATCGGTGTTCGATCCGTTCTACAAAATTGCTACTGAGGCACTATTGGTGCTGCAGCAGTTGGTCAAGGTGGTTCGTCCGTTGGGCGCCAATGCAGTCAAGTCTGATTTCGATGTTACTCCCTTTGTGGGACAGGTGTATGCGTGCACCTTGCAGAAACTTAAGGTCACCGATGTCGATCAAGAGGTGAAGGAACGCGCCATCGCCTGCATGGGCCAAATCATTGCCAATATGGGTGATCTGCTAAAGAGCGAACTGGATGTCTGTCTGCCCATATTTATGGAACGCTTAAAGAACGAAGTCACACGATTAAGCAGCGTTAAAGCTTTGACCATGATTGCTGCTTCTCCACTGCGCATCGACCTCTCTCCCATCCTTCACGATGTGCTCCCCACTTTGGGCACCTTCCTGCGTAAGAATCATCGTGCCTTGAAGCTGCACTCCTTGGATCTTATCAACAAGATTGTCATCAACTATTCCTCGAACTTCGAGCCAAGTGTTTTGCAGTCTGCTATTGTCGAAATACCAGGACTTATCTCCGATTCCGATCTGCATGTGGCTCAATACTCACTCACTCTACTGAGTACAACTGCTCGTCGCCAGCCCCAAGCTTTGGTTGGCATACATGAGAAGTTTTTGCCATCGGTGTTAATTCTAGTGCGTTCGCCCTTGTTGCAGGTGAGTCAGTAGCTTTAAATATAGTCTATGAGTCACATTGAAGCAAACCGCAATGATTGTGTTCTCTTTCAGGGCACTGCATTGCAATGTACTTTGGATCTGTTCCAAGCTCTGGTACAGGCACAGCTCTCTGGCTTAGACTATCATTCGCTTGTGTCTAAGCTAATGGAGCCCGTCCTAAAGGGCAGCGATCCGGCAGCGAGGAATCCCAACGAGCAGCTGCAGCTGCACAAGCAGGCATATCATTCGTCGGCCAAGTGCATTGCGGCTCTGACACAACAGTGCCCGCAGGTGGCGACTCCATTGGCAACCCAGCTGATGTCTGAGCTACAGAAGCGTAGCAACAAGGATACACAGATCATATTCTGCTTGCTGACAATAGGGGAAATCGGCAGACATTTCGATTTGAGCTCTATTCAAGTGCTACCCCAGACAATCATTGAGTGCTTCGGTGCCACCTCCGAGGATGTGAAAGCGGCAGCCTCGCACGCTCTGGGCGCCGTCTCTGTGGGCAGCCTGCAAACATATTTGCCGCTAATTTTGAAAGAGATCGAGGCACAGCCCAAGCGACAATATTTATTGCTCCACTCTTTAAAAGAGGTGATTTCATCGCTCTCTGTTACGCCCAACGGTCTAGCTCAGCTGCTGCCGTCGGTGCCATCGATATGGGCGCAATTGTTCAAGCACTGCGAGTGCTCAGAAGAAGGTTCACGAAACGTGGTGGCCGAATGTTTGGGAAAACTTGTGCTCGTCAATCCGGAGGAGTTGTTACCTCAATTGCAGCAAGCTCTCCGCTCCGAAAGTGCTACAATGCGCACCGTTGTAGTATCCTCCGTTAAATTCACCATATCCGACCAGCCGCAGCCAATTGACATGCTGCTGAAGCAAAGCATCGGTGAATTTCTTTTCGCACTGCGCGATCCGGATCCGCAAGTACGTCGCGTCGCTCTGGTCGCCTTTAATTCGGCTGTGCACAATAAGCCGAGCTTGGTCCGCGATTTGCTGCCCACACTGCTGCCCTGGCTGTATTCCGAGACGAAGGTCAAGAGTGAGCTTATACGTGAAGTCGAAATGGGTCCATTTAAGCACACTGTAGATGATGGATTGGATATACGAAAAGCGGCATTCGAGTGCATGTATACGTTGCTCGAACAGGGCTTGGATCGTGTGGACGTTATGCAGTTCATGGATCACGTTCAGGCTGGCCTGTGTGATCATTATGATATTAAAATGTTGACGTACCTCATGACAGCGCGTCTGGCCGTTTTGTGCCCCGATAAGGTTCTGCTACGTACGTGATAGACCCTTTAAATCAAGAATCTCTGCTAAATCTAATTTCTTTAAATAGGACTTGATCAATTCGTTCAACAGTTGCGCGACACTTGCACCCACAAGGTAAAGGCCAATTCGGTGAAGCAAGAGTACGAGAAACAAGACGAACTAAAGCGCTCTGCTCTACGAGCGGTATCTGCGCTCTCACAAATACCCAAAGCAAGTGAGTATCTGAAATAAGATTTCTTAAAACATATGTCAACTAATAACCTAAATCCGCTTGTAGATAAAAATCAGCAGTTACTAGACTTTTTGAAGTCAATTAAGGAGACTCCGGAACTTTGTAAAATCTACGATTATGTGCAGAAGGATTCCATTACTGGCAATTCAGACATTGCCATGGACCAGACTTAAATATTGTGTTTTGATAGCGCGCGCTGTTCTATGAATATTATAATTTTATTGATAAATAATGTAATAAGCATGTGTGAACACAAAAATTGTATCGTCTATATCTGGTACAGCCATTAGTTTTTTTTAACTAAGCAATAAAACCGATTTGTAATACTGCTCCAAATGATTTGAAATATATATACTGAATTACGATAAAGGATATATATTCCAAAATTTACATAGGCGCGCAGTATAAACTGAACTAGCATTTAAATAAAGTTTTTTCATGAAAACTGGATGTTGAAATTTGTATTTTAAGGATTTTTTGTTAACATTACAATTTTTAATTGAAATTTTTTAGTTCCAAGGACATTCGATTATTTATCATATATACATTAATAAGATAACTACATTTAAACTTGTCAAAAGGTGGCGCATATTGAAATTACGATTTATTTGAAATTTGGAAGGACACTGAATTTCTAAAGATTTTAAGAATTTTTATGTGGCCTATGCAATGAGTTACAATTTAAAATTCAGATTTTCTTTGGAAATTCAAAAATGCAATAAGTTAGCCCGATTGCTGCTTGGATCTCTTTTTCTCTGTAGGTGCTTCGGAGATTAGCTTGCCCGTTGCTGGCCCGCCATCACATGCTGGTCCACTGTCTGACACCGTTTCTGGTGGATGCTCAAGCACATGATCAATTATGCCTAGGGTCTTGGCCTCTTCCGGTGTCATGAAATGGTCACGTTCCATACGCGAACACATCTCATCGTAGGAATTTTTCGCATGCTTCACATATATATTCGTTAGTTGACGTTTTATCTTGATAATCTCCTCCGCATGTATAAGTATGTCCGTGGCTTGACCCTGCAAAACAAGCGTGCCTCAATTAGCAAATGGAGTCATTCACTCTGTTAGCTAGGCGACTTTACCTGAGCACCTCCAGATGGTTGATGTATCATGATGCGCGCATTGGGCAAGGAGTAACGCATGCCAGGTGCTCCAGCTGCCAGCAGTAAGGAACCCATTGAACATGCCTGTCCCACGCACCACGTCGCTATAGGTGGCTTCACATACTGCATCGTATCATAGATTGCAAGGCCTGCCGTAACCACGCCACCAGGTGAATTGATATACAAATGTATGGGCTTATTGACATTCTCTGACTGAAGAAATAGCAGCTGAGCAACGACCGTGGAGCTGATGTCATCTGTAATGTTGCCCATTAGACAGATGATGCGCTCCTTCAAGAGGCGAGAGAATATATCGTATGCACGTTCTCCTCTGCCCGTCTGTTCGACCACCATGGGTATCAGATTGATACCCCTCACATGCTGTGCTGACGTATTGCATTTTCCCTGAATGGATGTTGGGATGCATTACAGATTGTTAACATCTCAGCATCAGTAGATTTAACTTACGTGCAAACCACGAAATAAACGACTGCCGGCGTTCCTGATCATAATTCCCTCGCTGGTGTTATTTGTTTTTTTTTCTTATCAAACTGAATTGCAAAATCTTTGCGCAAAACAGCTGGTTTTATGAGGCTGAGATGTGTCGCTCCCTAGGCAGTAAAAATCATAGCTTAAACAAATAATTTATAACACAGTCTGCTCAGTTCAAAGATATTTCGTAAGCAAGAAAGGAAAACAAAAAAAAACGAAAAGAAATTACATATACGTATGTGATGGGACTTACAAAAAACACAAGTCAGTCCACTCAATCCAATCGTAATCGATGTTATATATCGATAGCACACAAATAACAGCTGTTGTGCAGACTTGAATAAGTGCAGATTGATAATAAATATGTAACTTAAAATAAATCATAATGGCAATGATCCACATTTGTATAGTTAATAATAAGATTGAATTAAAGAATTATTCTATTTTATTTATGGACTTTTTTTTTATTACAGAAATTTTTGAAAATAGATAAGGTTTGCGAAGCTGTGCACTACAGCCTTGTGCCACCATTGTATGCTGGCCCTTTGTATCGACAACACTTAATTAAATACAATAAAAAGAAAAAAATATTTATCTTCATTCATTCATTGTACAAATGTCAACAACGATTATTTTTGACACTTTAAGTTAATGTTTTAGGAACATAAATTTAGCGGCAAAAATATTTTTAAATACTTTGCTAACATTTTGGACACAACTGTATGTTCATAGACCAGTATTGCACGGTATGATGTGCATTAAATATTGATAATACATATATTTGAAAAAAAAAAAAAATATTTTTTTGTTTTTAAATTCTGTATAAACATAAAAACAATTTATTTCTTACTTTTTAGCTTCTTGCAGCGAAGGCAAAGTGTTTGAAGATCTGTACCAATATTTTCGCCACCACTGTGGGCGCTGAAGCGCGCCACATTAACTTTTTTTTTTGCTACTTGTTTGTTTGTTTGGTTTGATATATGTTTGTGTGTGGGGCTCTGCACATATGCCTACGTAAATGTTGCAATTGTATTGAACTAGAATTCACGCAGCCAAGATCAAGGTAATTGCATCTTACCAACTGCTACTCTAGTTTCATTCTGCAATTTACTTTTAAACCGATTGGATGTGCTTTAAAGCGCTCTTCAAATATTTTTTAATCAGTTTTCGTTTTTCGTCTAGTAGAAATGTTTGTGAAAATTTATCGTATAAAAATTATTATATTAATTGTAAGTACGAATGTGCGTTGTAAGTAAATTGGGTATATAGTATATATATATAGAGTATATATAGTATAAGTCCATAAGTCCATTTTGTACCCATGTCAGAATGCTATGTTTTGAAATTGTAAAAGTCAAAAATTGCATTCTAAAGTTGTTTAAGCCATAAAATTAAACAATGTGGCCGATAAAGTCCTAACCCATTTGATATTGCTTTCAAATGCTCAACTTTGGACCTAAAAGTCTTAGAGTCCCCTATGACCTCAATATAAACTCATAATAGAGTATCCCTTGTCTACAACAGAGACTTTTCAATAACCTTTTCAATCACCTTTCCGGTCACAGGTTCTTCCATGCATCTGCATTGCCCAGGATTATGAAGGTAAGTCGAATAAATCTCATAATATTATGATTTCATTTATTTTATTGAACAGTCGCTGATGTTCAATGCACATTTTCTAACTCGGGCTCTGAGATTGAGGATCTGATAACGGCAACGCTGAAGAGGCCAGCTGGATTCAAGGGCGTGCCCATGTTTGCGGATGATCGAAGTGGTCTGAAGGACCTGAATCCGCATTGCCTGATCTCAAAGGATATTGGCGACGTGGATGATCGAACATATCAATTAAGAATCAACGATTTTACACGCTGCGGCGTGCTCAAAAGAAACGTATGTAGATCATTTTAAAATAACATTTTATGTTATACTCGTTCATGAATTGAAAAAGAGTATATTAGTTTTGTGCAATGTTCATCTTGCTGTCAGTCCTCTTGTCCATCCGTATGCATGAGCGACGGTATTGAAGCTGGAGACAGAGAAATTTGAAACATATATTCGCTTGCATGCTCTCTTAATATCGTATAGATTTTTGGGATACGCTGATTGGAGGCGTGGTAAAAGTGGAAAAAATCTTTTACAGTTAGAAAGTCAAAGATTGACTGTTGGATTATTGTTAAGCACCTCAATTGACCTACGCCTCTAGGCGGAAAGTCCACTGTGAAGTTACTGCAGGTCTCCTCGTATGATTACCCACAAATTAGAAGCTTAATATATTTCTTACTCACTTTTAGAGTTAGAATCGTAGGTGCATCAATGTTTAGGTACTCCATAAATTTTTCTTTCATTTTGTTTTCTAGGGCTTTGTTCACGTTCGCATTTGGTTTCCACAATTTCCTGGCGTTGTGATGCAATCGGATCAGGAGCTAATCATCATGTGCAAGCCGCCAGAGCCAACTATTATAGAGAATAAGGCAGCTGGCTTCGCGGGCTCCTTGTGTGTAGAGCTTTGGAAGAATTTTTGATATTGGCATTACTCTAATATATGTTTGCTTGCAGTCCACATGGTGCACGTGTCTCGGGCATAGTTGAGGAGATGCCGAACCGATTGGAATATGAGGTCGCACTGTATAAGGAGGCGCCGCCCATAGCGCGTGTCAGCGGCACCAACAATCCAGTTAGCTCCTCGAATGATCCAGCCTCGCTGCTGGCCGACAATGATCAGACAGTGGACCAGGCTGTCCCACTGGGCACCAAGCTACAATTGCGAGCACGCATCAGCCAGTCGGTGTGGAAGTATGTCAAGCTGATGGAAGTGACTGTGTCGCCAGATCCGGGTGAGTGAGAGGCAGCTTTGCGTATGCATGATCCCTGCATAATCTCATTACCAACATTATCAGAGAATCCACTTGCACCTGGCTCTGTTTCCCTGGTGCATAATGGTTGCCGCAATCGGGAATTGGCCACAATCATTCCCCATCAGCCGGCCAAATATCGAGATCGGCCCAACGAGGTGTTTCTCGACTTTGAGGCTTTTTTACTCAGTTCCATGAAGGAGAAGGCCACACTCTGGATACACTCACAGATCAAGGCCTGCATAGACATGACCGATTGCACACCTGACTTCTGTGTCGATCTCTACGAGCCCTCGGGGCATGGCCGAAAGCGACGACAAATTGAATCGACAACAGAGTCTACAACAAATACAACTACAGTGAAGAGTTCAATGATGCAACGAGCTGGGAAGCACAATGCTTCCACTGTTGCCTCAGAGTTCAAGCGCTTTAAAGAGAACATCGAGTACACCGTTATAATGCCCGGACAGGTGAATAAAAAGGTGGGCCTCCTAATCGATTTGACGTCGCAGTGTCGCGGCGCCCTGCTCATTAGCTCGTTTTTTGTGTTCATGATTACGCTTTGCTGCTCGATTGTAAGTGCAATTAGAATCGGCCCAGGCTGTTATATAACTCGCTAATAATAATAATAATAATAATTCCTCTACCTTCAGAGCTGTTTGATAGCATTGCGCGTGCACAGCGAAAAGAAGCTAAGAAATCGCCAGTTTACCTCCGGGTTCAACACAGGTTATGCAGGTCGAGCGACGGTTCAATAAACGAAACGGGAAATACATTATCGAAAAAAAAGGAAAAAATATACAAAAATAAATAAAAGAAAGAGCTCTGCATTTAGCATTAGTCTTCGAGCTATGTATATCATATGCATTTATCAAGTGTACCTTTACTTTATAGAGAATAAAGCAAATAGATAAATGAATATTTAATGGAAATGTTTTATATACTTTCGTTTGGAAACTTAACATAGTTATATGTATATAGCCTATAGAAGTAGTCATTAGGACTAAAAAACTATAAACTACTATAGTTTATATAGTATCATATTTCCTGATTAACTCTAGAATTATCTGTATGACATCTATATCGCGATATCAATGAAGGAAGAAAAATGAATTAATTCCTAATTGAATTTAAATTTATAATTTTATCTTATTGTATATGCATTACAGATATGATTTGATTTGTGCAGATATTTCTACATCGGATGAAATAATATCGTATCTTCTATAAATATTCACTCAAATTAAACAGATAAGATTGTAAATTAAAATTTTATTGCATGTTAATTGATTATTTTCTATATACAATCTCTCATTTTCTGAAAATTAATATTTTCTATAAATTAATATACATAAAGACAAATAAATATATATTATTTTCAATCAAATTTCAGATTTTATTTCATTGAAAAAAGCTTGAGTTGGTATAACAAAGGTGTTACGAGTGTGGATCAAGACTACCGATAGAAGCTCGACTGAAAGCTTAGAATTTTAGCTGTGCCTGTTCTTATGTAAATAGAGATCCTATGTCGCTCTCTTTGAAAGAGGCAACTCAATCTAGTTGAGACTTGTAACAGCTCGGATACGTGCCACGTCTGCATAATTAATAATTGGTGTGAATAACAATGCTTTGAACTCTTATTGGCACTAATTGGTTAAGTTATGGCTATCTAAGCGATGCATTATTACAGTTCTGTATTGTTTTTAGATATGACACAGCTTTAATACATTTGTTTCTATATTATTGATTCATTATTAAAATTCTCTATTCACACGTTGTGTAAGTTACGTAACTGATTGTGTGAAAAGTGGAGTAAAGTGTTACTATACATATAAAACAGGGATTGGAAAAACATTTGAATTAATCTAGAGGCTACAGGAAACATCTATTAAAAATTGTTTCTGTTTTAACAAAGTTAAGCCATTAAATAAAAAAACAAATACTTTCAAACTCAAAATTAATTAAACTGTAGAACCAATCATGGGTTAAATTCTTCGAAGCAGAGGATTATGCGCATTAAAACCTTCACAACTTTTTGTATTTTTAACCACTAAAATAGAAATGAAATGGAGATAGTCTTAATTTTATTTATGGGAAATTAATTGAAAATCAAATTTGTAACTGATACATTTTTTTAAAACATAAATTGCAAAAAACGAGAGAGTTAAAAATTATTTTAATCATGTCGAATCAGTTTAAAAGAATAAAAAAAACAAAATTCATTTATTAAATAATTTAAAATATTGTTTTTCATTGTAAAAATCATTGAAATTTATCATCAATGAAAACTATCATTATACAATTGATAAAAAAAAAAAAACAAGTAAGAGTGCTCTAGTCGGGAGTGTCCAACTAAGAGATACCCTGACCTCTGTGAAAAGCTGATCATTCTACGGTACTTTTGTACATACATATCAAACAATACAAGATGGTAGGCTTGTACTGCGTATGATATCTGGAATATGTGTAGGTTAAAAATTCTAAGGTGCTAGCTTTTGTGATTTACGAGAACGGTGAGCTCGTGCGGACGGACAGACAGACAGTTTGACATGGTTGCATAAATATATATACTTTATGGGATTTGCCACGACTCCTTTTGCCTGTTACATACATTTTAACAAAGCCATTATATCCTGATTTGCGATGTTCAATGGGTTCAGGGTATAAAAAAACGCGTTGGCGAATGTAGTTTCGGCTCTTGACAAATTAAGTGTGGAATGTAGTTGCGTCCACACTTTGTTATATGAAGGGAGTGCGATTCAGTTCGCGCAATCTCATGCTTTTACTTGGCAAAATCCTTAAATTGATTTCTTTATAGTATTTTATTAAGTTAACAGAGATAATATTTTGTTTAGCAACATAAATTAGTTTTTGTTTTATGATTTTACTATGATCTGGCTTGTTGTCTTTGTAGCTACCAATTTATTGGAATTTGTTTAACTTGGCTTGGTGCACAACAATTATTTATTTATTTAATGCCTTATTAAGCGTTATCTACCGCGAAGATATCCGAGCACAGAGGTCAGGCCCTGCCTTGTTCGCCATTGGTAAATGGCCAACAATAAAACTGTCAAGTTGTCAGAGACGGGCCAACTAAGCTGGAAATGTCAAAGGCAAAGCCATGGCCAAAAAGCTACTTTAATTGATTCTCGTAAAGTCCTCTTGGCAGCAACAGCAACAGCAGCAACAGCAGCAGCAGACGCAGCCTCCGTCTCATTGTATTCAGCATATTCAGTAAACACAACTTGACATTATATAATCCATGTATGTATACATATATACGCAAATACAATAGCAAATAGTATGTATAACAACTGCTCGCGTGTTCATATATCTTGCATATGATACTCCCTGCCACATACATAAATCATGCATAATTTATATACGAAGTCGGTCTAGCTTGTTGCCGAGTTGAATTATGTTTGCGTATCTTAAATAAATAATAATAATCAATTATCAATATTCTATATTACTGTGCGAATATTAATTTATATAATCCCCTATATATATTGAAAATATATTTATATTATACTAGCGGCTTGAGCCAGCTTCGTACTGATTTAGACCTGATGGTGGAAAAAGACGACGTATAAGATTAAAAACCAGCCACTAGCCACTAATTTCTTTCTCGCCGATCGAAGTCATTTGAAAAGGGCTATTGTACCTATGTATGTAGGATAAAAAAATGTCCAGATAGTGAATGATTATTGATGATATGATTTTTTTTGGCTGTGGCAGCTTCTGAATATTAGGGAGACTAACTTACTTGCAACACTTAGATCAGATCTTATTCATACTCCCGTGAATTCTAGTCGTTGACAGCTGTTGTCCTTTGATATATTTAATTTATCTAAAATTTTCCTCTCATACATTCACTGACTTGCAAGACAATAATAAGTTTTTGATAAAGATTTTCCATTACGACGTGTTTTTGATACCCTCGTTTGGGAACTATTTCTTGAAAGATGAGATCTTGACCTTTTTGGCATTTTAAAACAAATAAGAACGTTGCAGTCGGGCGTTACCGACTGCGGGATACTCATTCACACCCGCACAGATCACGCCCATTGCCACGCCCACAATTGGTTTGTACATATATAATTTTTTGGAAATCAATAGAGATCAGCAGTAATATCTTCATAAAATTTTGATTTTCTCACTGAGAATCGGAAAAATGTACAATTTTTACCGATTTGCCACGCCCCCAGTGGGCGTAGACATGTAATTTTTGGCCAGTTCTTAGGAGTAGTGAAGAGTAACGTAAGTGTGAAATTTGTATGCTTACACTCTAAACATGCGAAAATTGCAGGGTATTTTTTAGCATGGCATGCCCCAAAAGGGGCGTAAAAATAATTTTTGGGTCATCGATAGAGGAGCTTACCAGTAACTCAACCATCCAATTTTGAAGCTTCTAGCTCTAAAACTGTAGGAGCTACAAACTTTTGCGGTTTGCCACGCCCCCTATGGGCGTAGATATATCCGCCATATCTTTTCCAACTTGGGTTGTCAACCCGAGTATATATACCAAGTTTCAAGTCTCTAGCATCAATAGTGCTCAAAATATTACAGAATTTGAAAAATCACTATATAGTCAGATCCGATTTGCCACGCCCCTAGTAGGCGTGGATATATAGATTTTTGGTCCATCTTCATAGGATCGTATCAGTAACCTACGTGCCAAATTTGGGCATTTTAGCTTTAAAACTGTAGAAGATACAGTTTTACCCGATTTGCCACGCCTCCAATGGGCGTAGATATATCCGCCATAGCTTTTTCAACTTGAGTTGGCAACACAAGTCTACATTCCAAATTGCAACTCTCTAGCACTTCTAGAAGTAGTGTTTCTGAGATATGGGCAAATGCATTTTCCGATTTGCCACGCCCCTAGTGGGCGTATCGGGAAAATCTTGACACTTTATAATTCGAGGGTATACACGAGTATATATTCCAAATTTCAACTCTCTAGCTTCAAAACTGTGCAAATGGTTTGCGTTCATACGGACAGACGGACAGACGGACAGACGGACAGACGGACGGACGGACAGACGGACAGACGGACAGACGGACAGACGGACGGACAGCGTGACGGACATTGCACAAAACCAATATACTCATTTCACTTTGTGAATGAGTATAAAAAATATTCTATAACCTATGTTCTGGAGGATTATGTAATGGAGGATTCTAATGGTAAAAGAATTTCTCAAATCGGTTTAGTAGTTTTTCAAATCTTTCCTCTTTATATAATATAATAGAATAGATATATTAATCATGTTATATAATATATATTATATATTTTGTATATTATATTATATTTTATTTATTATATATTGTATATTATATATTATATATTATATATTATATATTATATATTATATATTATATATTATATATTATATATTATATATTATATATTATATATTATATATTATATATTATATATTACTTATTATATTTTGTATGCATATTCGAATATATATTCAAAATTTCAAGTCATATTAAACACTATTTATTTAATCGTTTCAAATATACCTTTTCTCTATCAATTTCAATTATTCCATAGTTTTTCAAGCGTGTATAGCTCTTTCCATTCACTGTTTTTTTCTTATCACCACTGTGGAATCGAACTTTTGCAAATAGTTAACAGCCGCGAGGAAAGGCATGTATTCACTTAATTATGGTTTGGTGTGGGTTAACAGGGCGTATGATTAATGCAGTCCACGCCGAAATCGTCTCGGTGAAAATCAATTAATTAGGCACGGGAAGAAAAGAACAAAACACACGTGTTCATGAATGAATCAAGGAACAACGCGATTGAATGAACGAATGAATGAGTGTAATGACTCTTTCATTAGGCATTCGAGCGTGAATAAAGCATTAACTACCCAGACAGTCAGGCGGGCAAGTGGGCAAGTGGCAGGTGGGCAGGTGGGCAGGTGGGCAGGTGGCTCGGCAGGTAGGACGAACGAACGTTCTGACAGTTCTCGTCCTCGCTGGGAATCAAAAGTGAGCCAGCTGCATAAATTTCCATTTAGACAAATGTGACAAACGGAAATTGCAATCGACGCTGCGCAACGCTTCTCAACAGAATTTCAGCTTCCTGTGCAGCAGCGGCTGCAGCAAAGGAATTCGCCAAGGACTTGTTCCTGCTGCTGCTGCTGCTGCTCATCTTATTGGCATTTCAGCAGAGTCTCTTTAATAAATGATGAGCACGTTGAAGCATATTGAAATGTAATTCATAACGTAACAAACGGATGACGATGAATTATGTGCGATACACATCTGAATACGTATGCATATATGGCTCATGTTCCTTGTGGGTATGCGAGTGCGTGTATGTGTAGGGACGATTTCATGTTGCATCTTGATTCAATAATAAACCAACGCGAGATAAACATAATTAAATAGGCTAGACTTAAACGAGGACTACCGCAAATTCATTCAGACCAACGAATTATTCTAAATGATAGAATTGTACAAAATCGAATGGTAATCAAAATCTTTAATTGTGAAGTTGGAAACACTCTTGAACGAATTGAAACCGGAAATAGTGAGTAGAGCGCTTTTCATAAAGTGTATGTAACAGGCGAAAATCTCATTGAGATTGGAAGAGGTGGGTGTAATAGAGTAGGAGGTGCGTACGAACCAATAAATGATATATATTCTTGATCAGATCGACGAGCAGAACCGATTCTCGCTGGAAGTTAAACAGTCAAATTTAAATATATATGTATGTATATATATATATATATATATATATATATATGCTCTTGACTGTACTCTCAGTGATTGTACTCATTCACAAAATAATGAGTTCAATGTCCATTTTGCTATCTGTCCGTCCGTATGAACTCGTGGGTACCCTCGTCTTAACAAGTGATGATTTTCGCGATACGCGCACTAGGGGCATGGGAAATACGATATTGGATATTGGTATGCTAGTCCAAGATCAAGTACGCGCCTTGGGATATCGAAAATACCCTGTATTTTGCACAGTTTTGAAGCCTTGGCGCCTGTTACACCATTCCCGACTCCTTGATTGGTCAAAAATGATGTGCTTAACTAAAGCACTATTGACCTCGTTTATTGATTTTCCAAAAAGTGTATATATATGTCTCTTGAGGGCGTCGCAAATCGGTAAAACTATATCTTGCAATGTGAATGGCTATTAGCGCCCGATTGTAACTAACTTGTTTTTTTTTTTTTATACCGATAAGAATCGAAATCTTAAGTTTATGGATTTTGCAATTCAGAGTTGACTTTTTTTATAGCAAAATAGTTTAAAGATTATAATATATTAGACTGTTAAATTTTGCTTTTATTATCAATACTCTGGTTTCTCATACTTATGAATTGGGACTCCAGCTGCAAATATATTAGATTACATAGTAGACATTTCGAATTTGGAAAAAGAAAACTGTCAGTTTTTATCAATTACAACTCAGAAGGTTTTGAGAAGACATCGAGCTCAAATTACGAAAGCCAAAATCTGTAACGGGGATTGCTGGAGACCGGTTCGGACTATTCAAAATTCTTCTTAGTATCTGTAGTACCTTGATTGATCCAGTAAAATATGGATTCGGCAAATACATATCAGACTCGGCATTCATATTTTGCCGATGAGCAAGATCAGTTGACTCCACAGCAAAATCGTCGCCGTCGCATTCGGCGGGCCGTTTGCTTGTCTGCGAAGATCGTCATGTTTCTTATCATGTTTTTTTTTTTTGTAATTGTTATGTATATGACGCCAGTACAGAATCAAGATGAGAAAATTATAGCCTTGGAGCAGAATACAACAAGATATTTTGATATCGAATCGAAGATTAACGGCAATAAGATAAAGGTTAGCTTAACCGGAAATTTCGATAAGGATGTCACCAACTATCCACGCCTGGCAACAGAATCACAGAAATTTATATCGATCCGTGTGCGAATCTACAATAGTGTATTGAATAAGACGGTATGGTTGTCGGATGAATGGATTGTTTATTTGCTAAAGTCGGCCCAGTCCCGTTCACAAATTGTAACTTTAAGGAGTTTCTTTTCGGTGGAGCCTGAGCCTGAAAGTATAGCAGGTTTACTCTTGCAGGTTGCGTTACAAAATCCCGATGATATATTAGCATTCAAAATCAAAATTAATACTTCTCCGGTGGAGTTAAAATATGGCGTTATAGCAGCAGGTATATTGCTTATTGCTCTATATGGAGTTATCATTGGAGATGTTACGGATCCCACATTTGCCGCTATATTATTGGCATCAACCGCGATCGGAATGCTGTGCGTGTTCGGGGATCGACCAGGTTTGAACACAGTTGTATCATGGATCGATATGCATACGTTGATGCTGCTCTTTGGCATGATGATAATGGTGGCCATTATATCGGAAACGGGAATCTTTGGCTACACCGCGGTCCTGGCCTATCGTTTGTCGAAGGGCCGTCCCTGGTTGCTCGTTGGCCTCCTCTGTATGATCACCGTAGCACTATCCGCATTCTTGGAATTGGTTACCATATTAATGCTCCTGGTGCCCGTTGTGATTCGATTATGTGAGTGCATGAATTTGCGTACCACGACCGTGGTGATCTGTGTGGCAATCTTTTCGAATATCGGCAGCACATTGACACCCATTGGTGATCCACCAAATGTGCTAATTGCAACGAACAAACATGTGATGGATGCGGGCGTTGATTTCAGCAAGTTTGTCGGGCATATGCTTCCAGGCGTAGCTTTGAGCATGTTCGCTGCTTGGATTTATTTATATTTGAAATTGCGCTACACGCTGAGAGACGGTGCTGAAGAACAAACTAGTAAATCATTGAAATATTTAGCGAAGCGAACTCCCAAATTAAGGGGGGCAGCACTTCAACCGCTGACAATGGGCATTTCAGAGCGTGCGAAAAAGATGTCGGAATCAACAATTTTTCGCATTGGAACTGCAGACAACTTTATTGAAACGCGAGCCATGATGGAGGCCAAGTACAAGGTGCTGGACAAACCATTACTAGTTAAGAGCTCAATTGCTTTCACATTTGCCATGATTCTGTTTACGCTGCATTCGGTGCCATTCTTTTCGGGTGCCACACTTGCTTGGACCGCTATAATGGCTGCGATGCTGCTGTTGATACTCTACGATACACATGACCTGACTGCTTTGTTTATGAGGCTTGATTGGTCTATGCTGTTGTTCTTTAGCGCTCTTTTTGTGCTAATCGAGGCTTGCTCGGAGTTGGGCTTGATCGATTGGTTGGCTGAGCTTACGATCAGTGTTATCTTGAGTGTGAATCCCAAATATCAGGTTGTTACGTCCATAGTGCTTGTCCTGTGGATTAGCGCTGCGTTCTCGCTTTTCATCGAGAGTATTCCAATTGTCACAATGCTGCTCAAGCTCACCATTCAAGTGGCCCTAAGTGAGCGGGTTGATCTACCTTTGCTACCAATGATATGGGCTCTCTCGTATGGTGTATGCTTCGGTGGCAATGGCACCTTGTTCTCCACCACTGGAAATGTAGCTGCCGCTGGCATTGCCCTTCAACATGGCTATAAGGTCACTTTTTATGAGTTCTTCAAATATGGTTTCCCTATCACGATTATAACTTGTTCTATAGCTACAATTTATCTGCTTATCGCACACGGCCTTTTCACTTGGCACTAGCCTGGGAACCTTCATGCACTGCGCCCCACTGTTTTTGGCCAGCGAAAACTTTCCATGGCCCAAACATTTTTTTTTTGGCTGGCAAACTTTTTAATGACAAAATCAAATTGCCGCACAAAGTTGTGCGAAGGCAGAAGTATAAAGATGAAATGCGGAAGTAGTAAGGAAAACTATATATATATATAAATAATATTATAATTGCATGTTTATTAATAGTTAAAAATTTGGAACAGTTAAAGAACTTAAATCTTCAGCAATTTAACGTCAATTTCATCGCTGGACTTCAGTGCCCTTCTCATCTGTTAGCCACGCCTATTGCCATTTGACAGCGTGGGCAGTATATAGGAAACTGTTATATAAATAAAAATTTGCATGTCTGTGTGTACATATATGGAATATAGAAATACATATGTAGAGTTGTTGCCAATCAGTGAGAGTTCTTTAATTATGTATTTTATGCTCAGTTGCATGTATTGCATCGTAGAAGAGGATTGCTAAGACCCATTTACAATATGTTCTTAATGATTGTTGAGCAGTACAAATTTATTTAGGTTGATCAGAACGCTATTCCTAGATTTGATCAGAGTATTCGTCGCCATAAGTCTGATGGCCATGAGTCTGATCATAATATTGGTCATTCCGTTCTTTTACGTGAAGTTAACTGTCGGTTGCGATATCTCGATGGCCACTGCTGCTGGTATTGATTTATAATCGGTATCAGATTAGATACATATCTATGAGAAAAATTTTGCTGATGATGATGATGGCACGGACTATGCACTGTTAAAATTGGATCTATGCGATATCGATGAAAAGTAATTCTTAATTGAAGGTCTCCTTCAATGTGGGGTTTAATTATTATACTCATACACGAAACTGAGTGACTATATTGGTTTTGTGCTATGTCCGTTTTGCTGTCCGTCCGTCTGTCAGTCTTGCTGTCCAGCCGTCCGTTCGCCTATCCGTCAGTCCGTATGAACGCAAATCATTTCGCCGCTATCGAAACTAGAGATTTGAAATTTGGAATATACTCGTCTGATAAACTTTCAAGATTTGCCCGATACGCCCACTAGGGGTGTGGCAAATCGGAAAAACTGTCTATAGTTTTTCAGTTAGAAACTCAAAATATTGAATAGGTTACTGTTGATCTCCTCTATTGATTTGGCAAAAGTTATATATATATGTATACCAATTGGAGGCGTGGCGTCAATAAGTATCCTGCAGTCAGTAGCGCCCAACTGCAACATTCTTACTTGTTATACTCATTCACAAAATGAAATATTGGTTTTGTGCACCGTCACGCTGTCCGTCCGTCTGTCCGCCTGTCCGTATAACCGCAAACCATTTGCACAGTTTTAAAGCTAGAGAGTTGAAATTTGGAATATATACTGGTGGATACCGTCGAATTATAAAGTTTCCAGATTTTCCCGATACGCCCACTAGGGGCGTGGCAAATCGGAAAATGCATTTTCCGATATCTCAGAAACACTACTTCTAGAAGTGCTAGAGAGTTGAAATTTGGAATGTAGACTTGTGTTGACAACCCAAGATGAAAAAGATATGGCGGATATATCTACGCCCATAGGGGGCGTAAAAAAACGCAAAAGTTTATAGCTCCTACAGTTTTAGAGCTAGAAGCTTCAAATTGAATGGTTAAGTTACAGGTAAGCTCCTCTATCGATGATCCAAAAATAATTTTACGCCCCTTTTGGGGCATGCCATGCTAAAAAATACCCTGCAATTTTCGCATATTTAGAGTGTAAGCATACAAATTTCACACTTACGTTACTCTTCACTACTTCTAAGAACTGGCCAAAAATGATATGTCTACGCCCACTGGGGGCTTGGCAAATCAGGGAAAACTCAGTGAGAAAATCAAAATTTTATGACGATATTACTGCTGATCTCCTCTATTGATTACCAAAAAATTATATATGTACAAAACAATTGTGGGCGTGGAAATGGGCGTGGTCTGTGCGGGTGTGAATGAGTATTCCGCAGTCGGTAGCGCCCGACTGCAACGTTCTTACTTGTTCTACGTTAGGTTTATGTGTTGAAATGGCGAAAAAGCGTTGATTGGGCATTATTTACTTGGTTTTTAAGGGTCTTGTCAAGATTGATATTTGTACTTCTTATAATTTTGGGTGATAGCTTGGGTATAGTAAAGATTGTTTACTTCTTCGTATTCAAATGTAAGCTTGTTTGCTTTTATGATCATATTTATAATCAAATTCAGCAAAGAGTGCATGTGGTTTGTGTTCGTCGTTGTTTAGATCTGACCTTAAAGACCTCTAGTTGTTGGCAGTTTGTAGTTCCACTGTTTTCCGTGATTTGGCTCTCAGATTTACATCGGTGGCACCGAAGTTGCTGTTTAACTGCTTGGCATTATGTGTTGGGAGAACAGGGGAGAACAGTTAGTCGACTCGGCAAATAATCTACGTAAGGCATTCGTAGTCGACCACAAATGTAAGAATTTGGATTCAATTCATTAGTAATTGAGCTTTAGTATTCAGTTTTAGAAATCCATATAGATATATATCTAAATATGCGTTCTTATGCGGATCCGATAGTTTCTACTCTAAAATATTTCAGTTTAATTTAATTCTGAGAGTATGACAAGTATCCTATCCTACCAGCAGCGATGATGAAAAATGCATACCTCCTTCGTAAAGTGTGGTCTGCTTTAATTGTTTGTGTAACTATATTTTGCTGATTTGGATGGGATGTGTATAATTTTCATAGATTAATCCCGTATCTATATTTCCGGTTATATTTAAAAGTCTACGTTTCAATTATGTCTCTCTAGACATCGTTTCTCTCAGTTTGCTATTGTATTTTTCCGACTAGTTTAAATTCGTATATCATAGAGTTATATGCCATAGAATTATGAATCATTAATTGAGTTGAAAATCTGAACAGCTGCCATGAATATAATCGATCGTAAATTGAATTGTTTAAGGAAGGAAGAATGGGAGATATATCATATAGCTGCCAGAAACTAATAATAAAAGTGGTAAAAGCCAAGTCGGATGTGCGGTCTTTATCAATACATAATACATAATACTCCACTATTAATATATATGGCTAGTTTTGACATTGACAGTAACTACCGAGTGAACACGGAAGCGAATGAGAATGCCAGACTTCCATGGAAAATTTGCAATGTTGTTAAGTTCACTTTATTTCTAATGGTCTGGCTGTATTCTTCAGTATATCTTATCACGACTACGCCGAAGACGCCAAGTACTTTTTTCGTGCCATTGATGCCATACAAGAAGTATGTGATTAAGTCGAGAGAGAAAACACAACACACTGATATAGACATTGAATTTTTCGGCCCCATCAATAAGGTGTTGATTTCAAATCCCGACCAGGTAACCGATTCAGATCCACGTGTTATAGTTAAAGTCTTGAGTTTCGAAGGGTTTGCCAATGAGACAGAATTGGAGTCGGAATCTTGGGTTCTCTTTCTGATTGACAAAGAGGAAGCAATGAGTCAGAAGATAAGTAAGCAATTCACACTGAAAAAGACAGGTGCGAATGTCCAGGATCAGAAAAAATCAAAGGACGACGCGGGGTTTCACGAGCTGCATGTAGTAATGACAAATTATCATAATGATGTGTCGGCCCTATTAGTGGTCATCAATTATAACCCAGTTAGTACGCACATTGGCGTTGCGGCTGGAGTAATGATGCTTATTTTTGTTTATGTGCTGATCATATGGGATCTGGCGGATCGAACGCTTTCTGCCCTGCTGATGTCAATGGGTGGAATTGGATTGCTTTGTATGATGGACGCACGTCCTCAAGTGACTGAAATTATTGGGTGGATCGACCTACATACGTTGATGCGTGTCTTTATCTTGATGTTAATCATCGTCGTAGTGGATGAGACGATTATCTTTGATTTCATAGCCACCATCACGTATCAGATGTCACGTGGTAAAATTTGGCTACTTGTACTAATATTGTGCGCGTTCGCGGCCATCTTCTCTGCCGTGGTCGACAATGTAACAATGGTACTGATAATAGGGCCAATTACATTCCGGCTATGTCAAAAGTTAGCGCTGTGCACAACAATGGTGCTCATGAGCGTTACGATGTGTGCGAACATCGGGAATGCACTATCCCCTACGACTGCCTACTCCATTCTGATGATTGATGTCGATCCGTACATAAAGAAACAGCACATCAGTTATGGCAACTATGTTTTACACATATTGCCAGGAGTGATTTGTAGTATGGTGGTTGCGTACGCAGTGATCTACGGTTTTTTACGAAAAAAAAAATATGACGCAAGTCAAACATTTGGATCTGTAACGGCTCTTCAAGCTCACGCCGAAAAATTGCAAAAAATCGGTACCCAACTAAGTCAGTATCAGCACATACGTATTATGCAGCTGAAGAAGATTAAGGCCGATCAGAGCGTGGAAGCAACGGAGAAAGATTTCCATCAGACCCTAGCCGAGCTGAGAGCCAACTGTCAAGTGACGAATTTACCATTGCTCATTGCCTGCAGTTTCGCCCTTGTCTTTGATTTATTGATGTGCCTGATGACATTAAATGTCTCCGTTAACGCTATCGCAAGGAACTGGACATCACTCTTCGCAGCAGTGCTGCTGCTTATTTTGGGCAACGTCCAGGAGTTAGAAGTATTATTGGAACGAATTGATTGGAGGTCTCTGATATTTTTTGCTGCATTGCTTGTACTATTCAAGTCGATTCGCTACCTGGGTATGGAATATTGGGTAATCAAAATAGTTCGACAACTTGTCATCAGTACAAAAAAGGACCAACAGTTGGTTGTCGGTATTTTAGTGCTGACTTTGGTAACAGCCATTGAATCCGCTTTGATGCCGAACATAATATTGAAAAGCATGATGGTAAACGAGGCTATCAATTTGAGCGTGCACTGCGATATACCCTTAGCACCTCTCATGTGGTCCATCGTCTACGGCTCCTCTTTTGGCGAAAATAGCAACCTAATTGGTTCTTTGGCCAATGTCGTGGCAGCCGGTCTGGCCAACCAACATGGCTATCGAGTTACGTTTAAAAATTTCTTCTGTATCGGCCTTCCCATAATGCTGGTGACATTGGTGACTTCCACTATATATCTACTGATCGCACATTTACTTTGCAACTGGCATGACTCATCGATCCGCTATTAGCTTCCACTTTAATGTATCAGTTTAAGTCAAAAGTCTTCAAAATTAATGAGTCAAGAAAAAACCCTTACCAGATCGCGCAAAATTATATTATATTTTATATGTAATCTAACACTTAATGATCTCTCTCTGTTAACTTAATACATATCGATCTCACGTTTTCAATATGTCTTTCTACCTACTACTTTTCACATTTCTTATGAACTGGAAACATTCTTGTACATTAAACGTCTTCTTAAATTAACTTATCTCTATCACACTATCCATCAGCATTGCAGATGTAGCGACCCGCATAAGGAGGCCTTTAATACCATGTTCATTCTGGAACAGAGAGCTAGAGCTTGATACCAAAACAGAATATAGTTTACATATACCCAATATCTCTTCTTATTAAGAGAACTGGTATATATAGCTAGCTTAACTGTTCGAATTGCTATCGCTCTCGCCGTTTCAACGGTAATTACAAACAATTTATCTACGTAAATTCCATTTGGGACACATAAAATGTGGAGCACCACGCGGGCAATAAACCAAACTAAACTGTTCTCCAGATACCCCGAAAAAGTTGTTGTTGGTATGTAATGGTTGCTTATGTAATTCCTGCTGGCCATAGTTTTCGCCCTCTGGTCCTTGCTTCTTGGTCAATCAATCAAACGCATGTCAATGGGCGGCGGCACACAAACAGCCACAAGCAATCGCGCAGCTCCCAAAGTGCATATCTATAAAATCAATAAATAAATTTTTTTTCAGTGCATGCCGCCTCATTTCAACAATCAGCCAAATGCGACTGAAAACTACATTTGTTTGTTTTTTGTTTTGTGATTTTTTTGTCATCCGGGAAGGGACTTTGATGGCTTTCGTTTGTTGTCTTGCGACGTAAATTGCTGCGCTCACATGTGTTCCGAGCCTGGTGACTTGGCCATAAATCTTTTGCTGTACCAGATTTAGAAATTGGTGGCTTTCTGTTGAAGAACTTTTTTGCAACATTTTCCTACACTTGCCAAGTGATCAGAGGAAAGCTAAAATTTTTATGTCTTTGGAATGATTGATGTGTTCTGAAGTATTCAAGTGGACATAAAGGGTTCTTATATATATTATATTTATATTACCGACATTTGCTCAGCTGTAGAAAAACATATCAGTTTCATTTTAGTTTTGATTTTTTGAAATTCATGAGACTTGCATAGAACGGCAACATAGCTAATTTTGTGACTTTTGAACATTATTTACGTTCTGGCTTGGTATGATTGCTACGTCTTAAACCTCTAAAGTGGATATTAAACAAAGATTTATTTTATACATTGTAATCAGTATGATCAGGATTGCAACAAAGTATATTATTTAAAAATAACAAATAAAAAAGTTTAAAAATTTACTAAATTTCGTTTCGTATCTTCCGCTCACTGAATGTTTAATATCCTAGAGATTACGAAGCATTAGGAACTTACCATTGGGCTGGTATTTGACCTTGGCAAGGGTATGACAAGAGGCTTGCTTAATTACTGAGGCGGCTCTAATTTAATTTCACACACGCAGCACAAACATTTGGCATTAATTTTTGGGCCGGTTTTATAATGAAATATTTATATACAAAACAAAAGAAAATGACCAGCTAATGAGTGCCATATTCTTCAGCTCTTTCACTCCCACTCGCCATCTTCCCCCTTTTCTCCCTCTGCTTCAGGGAGAGGTGGGAGCCCCTAAACTTTCCTGCCATGTCTTCTACCAGTGACAGGCTCTCCAGCAACTGACACTGAGAAATTGCACCCATGAAATTAAAAATAACTCAAGCGAAACGCTTGAAAACAAAAGCGTTGGCAATTTATGAAACCGACTGGTTCCTAAATAATAATAAAAAAACAAAAAAAAAAACAAGACAAAACAAAACTGCGTACCATTCCATAAAACAAAAGGCTTAAGTTTTGTTAACCCGAAGACACGTGAGCTATGGTTGTTATTGTTGTTTGGGATAGCAACAAAGCGAAAGCGAACGAAAGAATTTGTTAGCACGTTGATTTATCATCGACGGAGTTGGCACCAGGACTAAGGCAAGGTTAGACCTCCACCGCATCTAATTCAATAACAAGAGCGCCAACGAATGCCGGCGAGAGCCTGCGCCTAACAAATGCGAGTAAATTGTGATATAAATCACAAAAATTTCCCATGTCGGCAACTGACAGTCGAGGCATCGAGGAATCGAACCCCCTGCAGCTTTAGTATGGAATTTAGGAGAAACGATACCGAAAATATTTGTTAAAACTTTATTTTCCTTGGTTAGTGCCATAATAAAAAAAAAACACACAAAAGTAGTAACAAATTGTTAAAACAAAATGTAGCTGAGCTCGACAAGAATATACCCTGTACTTATTCAATAAAAAAGACCTAACACCTTGTCGACGTTCCTTTTTTAAAAATCTCGAAAATAATAGAAAGATGTTTATATAAATAAAGTTTTCTAGTAATTGAATATATGTACATATATATCGAATAATTCAGTAACAAATTATTGTTACATAAATCGCGACAAGTGAAACAATTCATATCATACAACATATATAGCTCGCAAAAAGTAGGATAATTTGTAATCGATTTGTAATCTATACATTTGTCAATAGCATCTGTCATTATAATATGATAAATAAAGAAACGATGATTTTGTATATCTTAAAAGAAGCTCTAATCGATACATATCGAATTACTTAGAAACAAATTCAAAAATTTATATAATGAGTCTATCCTTTGTCAAATCATATACAAAATAATTACTAGATATTTGATAAGAAAACTTACTATTCATCGATATCTATCGATATTAGTTATATATTTAGAGTATAGTCTATAAATGTTCGCATACATTGATATATTTTAAAATAAAAAAATGAGTGCCCTTCGATAATTTTCGCTATGCTATATAATTCTCAATGAACAAATGTTGAATACATTTCCACTGAAGCTGCATACCTTACATTGCCAACTCTTACAGGGTATTTTACACGTCAGCGAAGTTGGGCCAACTCGACAGGCGGTCCCAGTCATTCGTTTGCGAACAAACGAGCTTTATTTGTGGTTAGAAGTTTGAGTAATTGCAAACGACTTTCAAACTAACTCGATTCACTAATTTGTTATCTTGTGAGAATTAGGGAATACTATTAAGCCAAAGATTACAAGTTAATAGACCTGACATTGTCTGTTAGTTTAGTTTATGAATACACCTAGCAGACTTCTTGATGAATGGGCGTAAAATAAAATTTAATTAAAATGTGCCAAAAATTGCATAGTAAATAAATTCTGCATTGCACAATGGAGTGTGTGTCCGCTGCAGCCCAAAAAATGTAATTAAAAGTTGCAGCAAATAAATAAAATATGTATATGTAGGAGCATATCACGTATATCTGGGCAAACCACAAGTTTGACAGTTCCAAATTGCAAGCTGCAACTTAAATGGACTTTGGCAAATATCTACAAAATGATTTATTTTACTTTCAAAAGTCCAACGAATGGACAGCGAAATGAAATCCTTCGAGTTTGCAGGATAAACATATGCATATATAAATATTTCATATATAGTTTAAGTTTAGCTCGTCATACGACTTCATTTCAAAGTTGCTCATAAATTTTTGAACAAAATCCAGTAAAAGCGATGGGAGAAGCTCTAGGTAATACTAAGCTTAGTATGGCTTGGTTTCGTCTCTTTTATGCTTTCTTAGCTGACGTCCTAAGAATGATTTCTAATTTAAACAAACTTCAGAAGCTTTTTCGCTTTGCCGGCATTTTCCTCAATCATATTAGGTACTATTGCTAGCCATTCATACCTGCCACTGAGTATGCGTAATATCTGGTAAGTTAAAAGTCAATTCAACATATTTATTATAATTTGTTTTTTTATTTATTGTATACAATATTTGGGTAAGAGCTAGTCTTTATTTCAATCGATATTCCATCCGCTTTATAGTCATTTACTATAATTTAATTTATTTAAAATCTGCGGATGACACAAAGCAGCTGGAAGAATTTTCGGTCATGTGCCATTTAAATTTTGAAACAATTTAAATGGCACATGACCGAAAATTCTTCCAGCTTTAAAATTAACAGGGTGATTCGTCAACAGGGCGCTTCACAGTTTTATGTCAAACATGAAAAATGTGATTTTGGTCAAATAGTACGTCATTCTGTAGGGAAGAAATTATTTTTTTTTTTTTCATATGATTGTTGTTTAAATTTTTTGTAATACAAAAAAAGAAAAAAAAATATAGCTTTTTGGGAAATTTTAAAATTTTTGAAAAATATTTTTTTCAAGAAGCGTTTTGCTGTCAGCTGCGTGCTGTTGCGGTTCAAACGGACAAAAACAGGCAGGCAAATTTCAAACGGATAAAAACGGGCAGGCAAATTTATATAGACCTGATAGAGGAGACCTTTCTCAACATTTCTATGTAAGTCCCATATTGATGCTCGCCAACCCTTGTGAGTTCTAGTCCATTTAAGATAGAAAAGCCTATCAAAAATTGAGGTTTACTAAAATAAATCTACCTCCTAAATTAATAAACGGAAAAGCATAATCTTTGTTTTATTTTGTTGTTAATAAATACATCTTTCCAACGAGACCAAATGTAATAACAATTTGTGCAATAAATTTTTTGCAATTCAATATGCAAATTAAATGATGTTCACATTTTTTTTTTTTTTTTCATGTTGCAAATTTAATCAACTTTGAAGGCTCATATTTACCCTTGAAATGCATATGTTAAAAAAAAATTCAGGCTCTCTGGTTAGTTATCTATCAGATGTTTAAATAAAACTGTAATATTTTTTTTCTTCATTTTTATTTTTTTGGCCGGCAGAGCCTCTTAACTCTGCGACGTATACATAATATTTGAGAAGAAAAAAAAATCATTCAGAATAATATTAATAGTCAGCATCTGAAAGAAGCTTCAAGATTCCAATCATTTTGCCATTTATCATAATAATTCTCAAAAATACTGGCGGAAACGGCATATGCGTAACATTTCGAAAGCAAAGTGAAATACTAAACATTAAACAGTCATTAAACAGTCAACAGCCAATATCTCATGGAACTGGTCAAAGCTTTAATCAATATTTCTCAGTCTCAGTTTTAGTCTCTGTCTCAACAGCCAATATCTCATGGAACTGGTCAAAGCTTTTAATCAATATTTCTCAGTCTCAGTCTCAGTCTCTGTCTCAGACTATTTTACGCATTCTCCCTATGAAATAGTAAACTTTAATTATGATTTGCCATCTCTGATTTAAGCATCTTCGCTCGGGGAAACCGATTCAATAACTCTGCCGTCTGTGACCGATAAACGTGACTTGGCCATGTTGCTTGGTTTCCTCGTCATTTCTCTCTTTATGTAAATATGGGACTAGGCCGCATCAGTTTGTCTTTGGCTTGTTTGCTGTATTGTTGCAGCTCAGCTTTTGGCAGATGGGGCCCATTGCACTAATACACACACACACAGACACATACTCACACACAGATAAATTTAGATACACACGTACGCACTTAAATAACAGTCGCATGCTGCCTTCTATTATGAGCGTACATTTGTAGATACATTTTAGAGCAATTTGTCAGCCTTGGAGACAGGGATAGGCTTGTGCTGGGTTGTTTCTATGATAAGCTAGTTGAAAATGTATGGAAATGCCTATGAAAGCTAAAGTTTTACTGAATTTAAAAATGCTTTTAAGTGAATACGATATAGTGACTATGATTTTATTATAACTAGAAACCACTCTATTATTCTATTAAAAATACAAGTTTTTAAGCTGGCATTAACCAAAAAACTTAAAAAACAACTGTTATATTTTAAAATGTTTTCAAATCAGATAGAATAGACATAAGAAATGAAAAATTTCGCTAGAAAATAAATAAAAACAAGTAAGAACGTTGCAGTCGGGCGCTACCGACTGCGGGATACTCATTCACACCCCCACAGATCACGCCCATTGCCACGCCCACAATTGGTTTGTACATATATAATTTTTTGGAAATCAATAGAGGAGATCAGCAGTAATATCTGTATATAATTCTGATTTTCTCACTGAGAATCGGAAAAACGTATAGTTTTTCCCGATTTGCCACGCCCCCAGTAGGCGTAGACATATAATTTTTGGCCAGTTCTTAGAAGTAGTGAAGGGTAACGTAAGTGTGAAATTTGGATGCTTACACTCAAAAAATGCGAAAATTACAGGGTATTTTTTAGCCGGGCATACCCCATAAGGGGCGTAACATTTATTTTTGGCGCATCGATAGAAGAGCTCACCAGTAACTTACCATCCAATTTTGAAGCTTCTAGCTCTAAAACTGTAGGAGCTACAAACTTTTGCGGTTTGCCACGCCCCCTATGGGCGTAGATATATCCGCCATATGTTTTCCAACTTGGGTTGTCAACCCGAGTATATATACCAAGTTTCAAGTCTCTAGCATCAATAGTGCTCAAAATATTACAGAATTTGAAAAATCACTATATAGTCAGATCCGATTTGTCACGCCCCTAGTAGGCGTGGATATATAGATTTTTGGTCGATCTTCATAGGATCGTATCAGTAACCTACGTGCCAAATTTGGGCGTTTTAGCTTTAAAACTGTAGAAGATACAGTTTTACCCGATTTGCCACGCCCCCAATGGGCGTAGATATATCCGCCATAGCTTTTTCAACTTGAGTTGTCAACACAAGTCTACATTTCAAATTGCAACTCTCTAGCACTTCTAGAAGTAGTGTTTCTGAGATATGGGCAAATGCATTTTCCGATTTGCCACGCCCCTAGTGGGCGTATCGGGAAAATCTTGACACTTTATAATTCGAGGGTATACACGAGTATATGTTCCAAATTTCAACTCTCTAGCTTCAAAACTGTGCAAATGGTTTGCGTTCATACGGACAGACGGACAGACGGACAGACGGACAGACGGACGGACGGACAGACGGACAGACGGACAGACGGACAGACGGACAGACGGACGGACAGCGTGACGGACATTGCACAAAACCAATATACTCATTTCACTTTGTGAATGAGTATAAAAATAATATGTGCATATTTGGTTCAATTGGTCAGTTTTATCTCACCAGTTGAAATATTATATTTGAAATAAAATATAATAAAAATATAAAAAATATATTTAATATATATAGCTCAACTAATAGAGCTCAAAGAACATGTTTCTGATGTAGCTTTTATGCTGATCAAGTCAATAATCGTGGCATTATTAGCTAAACTAATTGAAGAAACCAATTCAATTTTCTTGGCTTTTTAGGTTTGTATATTTATTGGTAACATCTGGCATCAAGCTGGAGCTTTAGTACTTAACCTAATTGTGTGGACCGTTGTGTAAGTCAAGGCAGCTCATACCGCACCATCTTACACAATTACGCTTTAATTAGAAATAACTTGAGGGGGCAAGCGGGACAAGGATGAAGATGGGGCGTGGGATACCAAGGGGAAGCCGCTTAGTGAATGCCACTCAACAGCTGCAGTTGGGGTTTTTTTTTTGTGGCTGACATGTGGTGTTGATGTTCGTGTGCGTGTGTGGGTGTGTGTGTGTGTGCATGTGTATAAGTGTGTTGCTATATTGCCTTGCAGTACATTAACACACACAGACGCATCACATGCACACTTCGGTGAGCGCATCCTGAGGCGTCTTCAGTTAGACAAGAAGATTGGAAAACAATATGCAGAAATGCTGCTATTGAAAGTTCATTTGCAATTGAAATCAGAAAGTCAAGCCGGAAAATGGAAAAGTGAAAAGTGAATATAGAAACCAAATGGGCAAACAGGCAAAAGGCCAAGAAAACTTGTTTGTTGTTTTTGAAGTGTGCGTGTTGCACTATGAAACTGATTGAAAATTCAAAACGATTTATTGCTAAACGATTTTTAAATACTATAAAATATTCTCAAAGAATTATTAAGCTTCAAATAAGCTTAAATAGTTGACATGGCTTATGTTGAATGATGCATGTTAGTAAATTTATAAGCTTATTGATTTTCTTTTCTTTACTTTGCTAAATAAATTAATACGAAATTGGTTTTACTTGAGTAAATTAGCTACAGTTCTAGGCTTTAATGTTAATCAATTCCAGTTGTCAGCGAACAATCAGTCTGACAGCTTTTTGCTCTTTACTTTTTCTTCAAGTGTACTACAATTAAGAGCAAATGCAATGCGCTTTCGACCAGTTATTTGACAATGCGGTGCATAAATTAGAGTTGAGGCATAAACGCCACAGTGGCTGCTGATTGTATGCGCATAAATTGCACAATGCCAATTTGGCTGCTGGCTAATTGACCCAACTCTTATTGTTATTATTTTTGTGCTTCGCAATAGTTATGTGAGCCAACACATATGGGATTTATTAAGCTCTTAATCCGTATAGTTGACAGTTTAGAAACAGGCATTAAATTTTAATTGGTCACAGACGAATTAGGAGTTCCACATAACAAATGAAAACTAAATAAAAATAAAAACATTAAATACACAACATAAGCTTAGACGGGGCTTTAAAAATTGAAAAGGAAAATAATAAGTGGAATTGTGCGACTAACACATACCGTACTTAAGTTGGAATAGTTTAACATCAACATTTTAAGTTTTGAACTTAAATGCATGTAATTTGTATATAATATACCCAGAACTAAATAGATTTTCAAGGAAATGTAAATCTGATCGACTGCCTATGGACCTATGTACCGTACATATTACGTGCAATATTTTATAAATTCTATCTACTGATTAGAAATGTATATACTTAATGGGTTTGACTACACTTTCTTCCGCCTGTCACATAAATTTGCATAAAATCATAATACACTTTTCATTCATTTTCAATGGGTTCAGGTTATAAATAAAATTAATAAATGGATGGTATTTATTTGCATTTTGTGGGCTTTCAGATCAATATATATTTTAGTTAAGAAAAAAGCTACAACAATCTACTCATCAGCATTAAAATGGAATTTTGCTTGATTTATTGTGAACCGCAGTACCCTCTGCAACAATTTGTATGTTAAATACAATAATCAAAATTGTATTTAGACAAACATGAATCGATTTATGTGCAGCGGTTTCAACGTTTCACAATGGATTTAAGCAAATACGATAATTGGCTTAAATGGGTTTGCATTTTTGGTTCGATTGCGGTGGCAATAAAATTTATAATGCTTATTTTACTGCATTATTATCATAACATTTGAATAGCGTTTAGTGTCTGGTATTCGTTAGGCTATCTAATAAATATGATAAATGAAATTGTATTGGCATTTGATTAATTTAAAAATAAACGCTGAATTTAAATGAAATATATTTTGTATTGAATCCCTTATATATCCTTAATACAACTCACACACACACACACACACACACACTAAGCCAACATAATGCCGAACAGAAAATCCCCATTAAAGCCCCTGTCCTGAATCCTGTTCAGCCATGGCGAGCCTCTTATCCATAAGGCTATCATTTAGTTCAAAGAGCTATCACTGCCATATCTGAATCTGAGTACGCCTTCTGCTCGGTGCTGGCAATCATCCGAAAGCAAAACTTAAAGCAATCAAAGCCAACTAAGAAAAACCCCCAAAAGCCCCAAAGCTCAACAGAAACGAATGCGAGCACACAAAAACAGAAAAACCAAAAGAAAAAGAAAAAAAAAAACAGAAAAAAATCACATCGAGGAAAATAAAGAAAAGGCAGCAGCAGGCAACGAAAAAACACAATGCAAAACTAAAAATACAGCTCAAGCGAAATAGGTGCAAAAGTATTGGACAAACTAATGGAAGGAGTTCGTTGTAGCGAGGGCGGATTACACACGTGACACGCTGCGAACAGCTTGTTCTGAGGCCACTTGGGCACGCAACGGCGGTCATTGCGGCAACAATGAGCCGCCCCCCGCCCCCCACCACATCCTTAGCAAAGGCTGCTGGCAAGTCGCTTCTACATCTTCTATTCTTCAACATCATAGAATACTTTTCAAGCTTAGGCTGTGAAATGTATGAACAGTTGCAGCATCATTAAGTTAATATTGATTACTGATTAGTATATGGATTCAAGTCTTTATAGACATAAATCTCAGTGTGTCTGTTTGCAAATTTTCAAATTGAAGATATTTCCCATTGCTATAAACAGATCATATGCTAAGGACAGGCAAAGTTTTTTATTGTATTATTTATTATATATGACAACGATATATTAAAAACTCATGTAAGCAATATTCGAATTCACAATTTGAAGCACAGTGAAACATTTTGTTTAGTTTTTAGCGGGTTGAATTTATTTGCAATCTATCCTGTAGGATAACATTTACATTTGTATATTTGGTGATTAGAGGTAGACTAGTGGTTAGGGGTTCAATCCCAGCAAGGTGGAAGGTCTAGTGGATGGTATCTTTTTAGGCAGTAAGTGATGACAATAAAGTTTGCCACTTAGCTAATTATTTATATTTAACGTATCTAATACACTTAGCTAAGCGAAAATGTAGTCAGCAATTAAGTTCTTTACTCTTAGCCATAATCCGTATAAGAAAAGGTAGGATAGTTGATTAACAAGTTCATCGGATCTATATAGTACCTAACAAAACAAAACTGTCAACAGTCGCAAGTCGCAACAGAATTTAATAAATTAGACAATTGTTTTCCCAAGAATTCTGAATTTGTTGAATCGAAAATCGTGTTTCAGACTCCATTTCTGTATATCAAAAACATTGACAAATATATAATTGAATTTTTATTAATAAAATTTCAGTACATTATTTACTATTTTAATTAATTAATTAATTTAATTATTATTAATATGTGTCCTTAAAATAATACTTACACATCTAATTGAATAAAACACTTTCAATTCTGCGAAAGATTTGTTTAAATTTTCGAACAATTTCAATTAGATTAACTCAATTAGATTAACTTAACGGAAAAACTTTAATATACTCATGTCTCAGGATAGTGGATTGCTTGCCAAATATATATATGTACATCTACTGTATGCTAGTCCAACTAACTTTGTTTGTCAACATTTTGAATAAACACAAATTTTAATTTCATAAACACTTGACTTGCGAAATGCAAGTGAAAATATTTTAGCAAGTGGCGAACTTCTGTGCTGGAAAATGCGTTCAACCCTTTTTGCTGTCTTGTGCAATCAAATTGCAATTAGCATAGAGTTAATTAATTACATTTTCCTCGACATGCAGTAATTACAACACACACCCAAACTAGCACACACACACACACACACACTGGCACACACATGTAAATACACACGTGCGACAGGAACACGTGTTAAATCAACATGTTGCGCTTTGCAATATATGTTTAAACATGTGTCTGTGTGTACCATATATATATATGTGTATGTGTGAGCTACTTGTGCACACACACACACACACACACACTCACACACACACAATGAGTGTGCGCTCCCTTTGTACCCTTCAATGTCTTTATTTGACCCGTTTGCTAGTGGAAGCAACTGCCGCAGGTTTAAAGCGCAACTGAGAGTTATTCATACAGCTAAGCACAAGCACACGCCTACTCAAGCTCTCACACTCACAGTCACACACACACACTCACTAACACATGTGCGGCTGCACAAATATTTCTTCAACAAGTTTGCAGCGCGTGATTTTTGAATTTCTCGGCTTTTGCCTTTGCAGTCTTTGCCTGGCTTTCGCGTTCTTCTCAGCGCTCACGCTCCCCCACCAAAAATAATGTAACAAAACAAACAAATAAACAAACTCACTCACACACACACCTATATAGATACTGCTACGCACCCACTTAGTCAACTCCTCTTCCTTCTGCCTTCATGTCCATCCCCACCTTGATGTTGGCTCCGTGTGCTTTTGTGTTTGTCAAAATAAAAGTTTTATAATGCAAAAACAGTGGCAAAAACAAAAGGCCAGCTCTCAAGCAATTCCTCTTGTTTGCCTCTCTCCTGCTCTCTCTCTCTCTTTCTCCATTTCTCTCTCTCTCTCTCTCTCTCTCTCTGGTTTATGCGCACTCTCGCTCTCTGCTACAAATACACTGCACGAAAAACTCTACATAAACACTATGTGAAATGCTTGATTTTCATATGAATGCTCGGCTAAAGATTATTTATTCAAATTATATTTGGTAAAAAAAAGTATTATATTATAGATTATTAAAAATACATATGGTTTTAAAGATTTTCAGGAATATTTTTTTGCAAGTACAAAATTTGTATAGAACCCCATTTTTTTGACTAGAGGGAACTTACTGTACAAGTTTTAGTTCAGTCAATAGAAAATTCTTATGCCAATTTGCACACAATTATATAGTTATCAAATATTTATATTTTTATCTATAAACGTTTATCTATATTTAAATTTCTTTAAGTGAATCTTTGAAGTCAATCATCTATTTATGTACCTATAAATATTTCGAATTATCTACCTTTCATCTATCTTAGCTTACTTCCTGTCTATCATTCAGCCTATTTAAATATATTTATTTATATAATTATTTATTTATTTGTATATATATATATTTTTTTTAAATGTCTACTTATCAATTTTTTCATATTGTCTATAATGCATGACAATTTTTTTACTATGCAATTTGCCTACTTTTCCCACTGTACATACACAAAGCGTATAGCTCGTTATTACGTATCCGCAACGTGTGCGGAACACAAGTATTGAAATGTAAGAGAGAGAGAGAGAGCGAGAGAGAGAAAGAGAGAGAGAGAGCGAGAGCGAGAGAGGCAAGCGAGCTGTAGTTGCGCTCTTTGCCGCATTCTTTTTTTACTGTTTTGCCTGGCCACAATTTTCCAGGGGGTATTTCATCTGTGTGCCAATCTCGGGACACATTTAGTTTCATCTGAGACGTTTGGCGCAGCGGTCGATAATCAGTTCGAGGAGAGAAAATCCAAAAATTATTAACTGGCCAAAAAGGCAACGCGAAACGCGTGTCTGGGGACCCAACTAAGGGGGTATAAACAAATTGAAAGTTCAGTTAAAAATCTACTAATTGTTGAGGACAAATGTACTGTAGTTAAACTGTTACTAATTGTTCCGCTTAAAAAGTTGCTAATTGTTGAATTGAGTGCCCGTTAAATTGCCGTCGCTGTTTGTGCGAAGCAGAAAAAAAATAAATTGAAGAAGGCGGCTTTGGCTTTGCGGCCTCAAACTGGGCGAATATCGCAAAATGACACGTGTTCGACGCATTGTGGTAAGTCTTAAGCCCTAAGACACCTATACAAATACAAATATACAAACACACAAACACAATTTAAGCGCTAAAAGCGGACGCTAAGCCCTGCCTGCACGTAGCACGTCTTTAATATTTTAGCTAACTAGCCGTAAAGCTCCCCCAACACCGGAAAATCAAACTCAAATTCACATCTAACTCGTTTGCATGTTAAATCCACGAGTTTTGTTCTTTGTTGTTTTTAGTGCTAATTATACACTGTTCACAGAGTGTAAGCGAGTATATAGGATTTGAAGTATGTCCGGATGTTTTAGGGAAATCGTATTCACGATAAGTATAAATATGGTTAGAAATGCTCACAGTTTAAATTTTTTAATTAATATTTTTCGCAGTTTAAATCTATACAAAATATAATGTGTTTTTTTCCTGACAAAGACTGAAAGATATAGATTAAATAAGGTATAGATATAGATTAAATAAAAAATATTTTTTCTGCATTTTTACTCTTTTACTCTTACTCTGTAAACAGTGTATTGTGCAGTCGGTGTTGCTCGACTAGGATGTATTTATTTATTTTATATACATTTATTGATGTTTTTCCTCGAATTTGTGCTTTTTAAACTTTTTGTGGTTTGAAAGAGCGAATAACCACAAAACAAATTGAAATTCTGCATAAAGTTCAAATAAAACAATTTTTAAAATTTTGGTAAAGGTAATAAAATAAATTCGCTACTTGTTTATGGGTGGGTCCTCATAGCAATTTATTTGATTGCGTTTATAAATCGTTTGAAGCTATGTTATCACACAGGAAACATGCGCAAATTGATTTAACTTTGCCAAGATAATAAAAACGGTAGGTATATCTGGCTTAAATATTATTTAAAACGAGACATTTACAAAATGTTTATGCTAGGCTTTGAGGGCAAGAGCTAAGTCAGCTTATGCTACTCAATAGAATTTCTAAATATTTGTGAGTACCTGTTTGTATGGCTATTCAAATCATGCATAGCTTAAGTTAAAGCTATCAATCGAAATTTGAACTCTTAAACAAACACTCAAAAATTATGAGCCATGTATTACTTTCAGGCTAATAATTATCCGAGAAAAGTAATATTTTCTATTTAACCACACTTTTTATAAGTCCCCAGGCGTATTTCTTATTTTTTTTATCAATCACTCAAAGGTAATCTTTTTTTACTCTATAAGAAATAATGTTTTTAAGCTGCTAGAGTATTTTTTCTTCGGCATTTTTATCCGCAAGTTCTTTCTACTTTTTTACGATTATTGCCCAACGACTACAAAAAAAGTGGCAAACGTTCACGTGACGTATGCGAATATGAGGCCATGTAAAAGTGTGGGCAAAAATGTTTACTGCTCCAAATTGTTGAGGTTAACTTTAAAGCCAAGCGCTCACAGACGCCCGGCCAGGCAGGCAGGCAGGCAGGAAGGCAGACAGGCAGGCAGAGAAAACGGACGGACAAGCGAACAGAGACGCACGGACAAAGGAATTGTGCACATATTTCTGCCTTGACTGAATCGAGGAAAATTGAGGGGCATGGGCAAGGCTTTATCAAAAGACAGCACTAGCCACGTTCACTGCCAAAAATCGTGAACCACTGCGCCTTAATTTCCAACAGGTCTTATCTAAGCCTTGAAGCTGGCCGCCAAGTTCGCCAGCACGAAGTGCATAAAAAACCTTTAAAAAAAAAGAAGAGAGAAATAGAAATGCAAATGCAGTTTTCTGAATTGCCGGCCAATTTTAATCCATCAGGTATTTCGAAATTTTTGCAGGCTTTGGCGGCATGAAAATTGCGCTATGGCAGAAAAAAGGAGGAAAATGGGAGCTCTAAGTGGGGAAAAAGCTTTCAATAAAGCGAGCAAATATCAAGCATACGCCCTGTTGCAGCCCAAAGAATTTCTGTTGCAATTTTCCGTGAGGAAAATATTTTTGAATTGAAAAAGAGTTTAAACGTAAAATTTGAATATTCTACCGTCGAAAAGGTAACTGCAAATAAGTCCTAATTAGAAAAATATGATACATTAAAATAAATCCATTAATAATGAAGATATAAGATAAATTAAAAAATAAATACAGAGATAATTAAGATGAATTTAATATTTCTAAAAATAGTTTTAAGCAAATTAAAATATTTCTAAAAATGGCTAAGTTCGTGAAAGGAAGCGTAGAATATATAAGAAATTGGTGTCAGATATTTTTAAATAAAGTTTATTTAGGCATAGATCAAAAAAATTAAATGTTAAAATTTATCATTTATAGAAATATTTACAGATTTAAGTCCTTGATATAAAAATAAAAATATTTATTTGAAAACAGTTTTTAATGGTAGGAAGTAATCTAGCGGCAGTAAGTAAAAGGTGATATTTATTTATTATTATTCATGAGACGAATGAATTTCTGGTTATCAGAAATGATCTTGAAGAAGAGTATCTACTATAAAATTGTCTTATCGATATAGTTATTGATAGGAACAATGGTATTCCCTAGAAAGAGCTTGTTCTCAAGAAATTATTACCTAAGAATTGCTAATGATTATCTGTAATAAAATTCAATAATTGTTTACTGGGCGTGGAAGTCTCAAAAGCTCTGATGTTTATTCATTCCATTCATAAGATTCCACTCTCAAAAATGATTTGCAAAATGTTTATTTCCGCTTTGAGGGTCATTTTCTTCATAGCATTTCTCATAGGTTTTTATACACTTTTTGTTGGCACATTAACCTGTTGTCCTGCTGGTCTCGATGTCTAGGCATTTTTGCTCCCTAAAATACAAATCCAATTGGAAATTCGAAATGTCCTGCTTGACTGCCTGACTGTTGTTGCCTGGTTACAATTTTTGGGCGTGTCCTTGTTAGACAGACGCGTCACGTTTATCACAACAAGGCAATAAATTTCATTTGCTTGTTGTCGCTGCTGATCTTCTATGGGGAGCAGCAACAACGACGAATGGAATAAAACATTTTCGAAATAAATTTGTTCGACTAGAATATACTCTGTAGAATCTCTATAAAGTAATCTGTGACTTGCGGAACTTGGGTAAGAAATTAAAAATTTTTGATTTGAATATTAAAGAATCAAAATAAATTAACGTTTCTCCAGACCATTCAAGAGTTTGATTATTTGTGATCTGTGCCTTCCGCTATTCGTGACCAACTTGAGCATTTCGGTATTATACCCACTTAGCCGTTTAACTGGGTGTAGAACATCAAAATGAGAACAACAATGTTTTTGGTGTCTCTTCATTTTTTGGGGGCTGTATCAAAAGTGAAGCCCCATCTGCTGATGTGTGCCTTTTCAGCGCTCAATTGGCATGGAAAATACATAACATACATTGTTAAGTATACGTCGTGCCTGCCGCCTGGCTTCCCACTCACCGCCAGTCTCTTCCTTCGGACTGCTTGAGCATGATTTGGCCTGTTTGCGTTCTGGCAAACAGCTAAAACAAACATTTTATTTAAGCATTTTGATTGATGGCATAAGCTTGACATTTTTTGCGGCTATGCGGGCGTTTTCATCCAGTTTGTTCGCCTTTAATTAAAGTGCGGCGTGGGCGTTAGTGGGCGTGGCACGCCACTGTTCATCATGCCATGCCAAGCTTAATCAGTGCGCCCTGAGCTGTTGGCAAACAAAAACAAAACCAAAAAAAAGAAAGAAAGAAAAATATCTGCATGGAGAGTGTGAAAATCAGCTCCAGCTGGAAGGAAATTTTTCTTCTCTCTACTTGATTGCTGGGATTAAACTATGGCCGTGGCATGCAATCATTAGCAAAAGTTCCGTTCGGCTTCCTCTGGCCAAAAAATTATGAAATATATGCGGTTGCTGGCAACTTTCTTGATTAATGACATGCCACGGAAGAACATATTATGTTGTGCTCAAGATTGCGGAAACGATGCCTTAAAAGTAGCAAAAGTATTCCAAATGCCAACTTCAAGAGCTACAACAACTTGCATGTGTATTATTCCTGTTCGTATAAATTATGAGAGAGCAGGAAAGAGTTGTTTTCACAGTTGTTAATGGCAAACTTTTGCATAGAGTTTGTTGGCTTTCACTGCGAATCATTTTGCTGGCTCAATGAGCTCACAAATTTCTTTTTTTCTCTATGCATTTTATATATCAGCAAATCTGGTCTTAAAAATCCTTACTCAAAATTAATTATTTTTCTGAGAATTTCATATAAAAAGTTTAGTTGGGGGCAGGCTAAGAGACTAAGAAAACACTCAGGTTTGATGGTAGCAGGATTTTTAATCAATCTAAAGCTTTTTATACTTGTTCTTAAAGGGGTATATTTGTTTGGTACAATGCTTGTCTTGCTGTTGATTACGTTGTTTGATTATCCGTCTGTCTGTTTGTCTACATGAACGCAATGTGTTTAATTTAATTGGATGTACCCAAGTTGGTGCAACAAATCGGAACTTAAACGGTGCTTAAAAGTAATCATAGCATCTGATTAGTGAGCTATGCTGTATGCTGATTTGATTTTAATTTTGCATCTATAAAACATTTTTGTTACAAATAAGCATCCTTTTTCCTAAAAATAACTTATGTCTATTGCCATGGTCTCTCACGACTTGTAATTGAAGCATAGGGCACAAGTGTGTTTCATGTATGTCCCTATACTCGTTCACTTGATATTCGGAGAATATCTTCGACAGTCTTAAAGCAAGCATCACTAAGTGTTACAATTTGATCATTGCAAGTATAGAACTAATAGTGATATAGTGTTTAACACATATTTTCTAGTACATTTAGCTTTTTTTGAATCGTGAACAAGCATTGTGCAGTCGGCTGCAGTCGATTGCAATCTTCTTACCTGCTTCCTGAATTTTAATTATTTTTCTCAGCATTTCACATAAGAAGAGACTAAGAGCTAAGAGACTAAGTAGCTTAATGGTTAAGCATGTGAAATTAGAGCAAACACTTTCTTTATATTTTTGCACATCTATCTTTAATAGCAAGCACTCAACTCCGTAAAGTCAAAATCTCATAGTCATAAATAGTTCAAGCAGTTCGTTCAATCAATGCAAAGAAAAGTAGTGAAAAAAAATTTAAATTTAATGCCTTTGGCTGCAATTCAATGCTGCAATAAGCCATCATAATAAATTTAGAGACTGTATTTGCTGACATTAAAAATGGCTTATCAAGTATACGCAACGTCAGCCAAAATAACAAATTTAATAGCCAGAATAATGCACTTAAAAGTTTGCATTTGCTTAATGTCACTAAAAAATAATCCAACCTCTAAAAAGTTCATTTTTATGTGGGGGTTGTCGAATTTTCAAAGACAGCCACAGACCATTAGGCAGGTGCCAAGTATTCGCGGACAACGTGGCTCGTCTCTTCTGCCTTTTGTTGTTCTTGTTGATGTTGTTGTGGTCGGTGTCGCTTGCTGTTGCTGTCGTTATAAAATTGAAGTGCCAAAGCCAGCGGGGTATCAACGCCGCAAAATAACAGCAGCAAAGCAACAACTACAACAACAACAACAACAGAAACTCGAAATGCCTTGTTTGAGCTTCTGCTGAGCGACAGACAACAGCAAAGGGCTGGTGAGGAAGGCATACAGAGGTGGTTTGGTGGTGCTAGTGGGCTGGTGCGGGGACTCATGTTAGCCACCACCAGACCAAATTGCTTTTTGCTGACTATAAAGCAGACCTATGGTTAGCAGCAGGTGACCAGGGCCTGGCGCTGCGAATGCAACGCAAAAAAAAAAAACATGAAAACAAGCCAGAGGGGAAGCGGAGAGAATGAACAGACCACCAAATACCCTAGACACAGGCGAGAACTAAGGAAGCAATGTATCTTCTAAGCTAATGTAGAAAACTTAATTTATAATCTTAGGTAGCATTTATAGCTCTGTTAAGGATATCTTAACAACTCAATTATAATCCACGTTTTAATCCAATTTAACGTGAGTTTTATAAGATTAGAAGAAAGATATAAAGAGTAAACGGTAAGACGGTGTCATCCAGAATTCTAAAGTTAAGTTCTTATAATGTGGTAGTAAAACAATGTATAATAACAATGCATGGGCATTTATATACCAAAAAAATATCTTGGAATCAAATAGTTGAAAATATGATTGATATATGAGTACCTACAAATCAAACTTAATGCCTATTGAATGGGTTATAAATAATTTCAAAATTGCTCAAAAAACAGCTGCAGTAAATCGATACTAACTAATATCAGAGAGACAATATGATCTATTGATTAAACAAGTCAACACGATTTAGTTACCAAAAAGAAGAAGAATGTTTTTGTTATGCTAAATCCCAATCATTAAAATTTGTATACGCTCGTTCTTCGGATGCATTTAAGGTCTTGTAACAAGCAGACAAGTTTTCAACTGAATCTCTACTTCGAATTCAAATTGAAATTTTTAAAAAATATATTCAGTATTCTATACGATCAAATTTAATAAAAAATACAATTAATAATATAATTTACTTAGAGAAGCAAATTTCTGGCTCTACCGCCAACATTCATTATCAGCAATTGCAGTATACCCCATTTGTTGTCTTTTCAATGGGTATAGAGTAAAAAGGGCTAAAAAGAATATATATATAAAAAAAAATATGTATTTCATTTTTGGTCGCTTACTAACCGCACGTGTCGTATTTGCATTGGGTATTTTAATTAAGCTAAACAAATACAGCGAAAAGGCACCCACACACACACTCACACACACACACACTCACACATCTACACTTACCTGTAGCCTTTTGCCAACAAAACTATTTCTAAAAGTATTTTTTCTGTGGATTTGTTTAACACTTGATTAAATTTCATTTGGGGTTGCCTTGACGTTTCGCTTTTTATGGCGCTGCCAATTACGCCACCAAGTTGCTTTATTATATAACTCGTACGACTGAAGCCAAGTCAGCAAGAAGAAGAAAAAGAAGAAGGCTCCAAGCAACCAGAACCACAGTTTCCGGGTCCTCAAATGGCTGTCATTTTAATTTTTTTTTTTTTCCTTTTGAAGGCGGCGCTCGCTGCTCGTCAACGTCATCAAAGTCTTGAAGCTGCTTTATTAAACCTTAGCAGGCCAAATCGCATAAATGAGCGCACTTACAAACCTACACACACATATTTACATACATATATATGTATATAAGAGCAGCTGAGCTCTATAGAATTACCTATGGGGCTACGTGCAACATTTGTGTTTAAATTTAAATGACTTTGCTCCGATGCTATACACAGTTAGCGAGCGAGGGAGAGAGAGAGGCGAGGGAAAAGCGAGGGCAAGCAGTTGGAGAGTGTGAGAAATTCACACCTATAGACAGACATACACACAGAGACACGCACAGAGACACACACACAGACTGTGCTCATGAGCATGCAACGATATTAGTTAAGCCTCGACAGCAACGTGGGTAGCTTAACAAATTTGCCAGAAACATGAAATTTACCTCACACATATGTTCCATTGAAACATAATATGTACATACGCATACATACACAGTCCTTTAGTCATTTGGGCAACTGAACAACAAGGTAACGAGCTATCTCACACCCGAGCTCACAGTGTGCATGGTATCAATGTTGTCTTTTCGTCAAAACACTTGATGCTTTGTAACTATCGAATCACAATTATAATCAAACTGTTAATTAAATTGAAAATTTTTGTGTGCCCAACATAAGCATTTAACTACGAATAAGTATCTTTGTAACTTATCTTGTTTATGAATAACATTGTTATTTATAGTTCAGTAATCACAATTATAAATATATATATACAAATTCTATAGACCAAAAGGTCTCTTATGTATACCAAGAATTGCGTTTGTAAGAAATTATTATGAAATTTTATTTATAAACCATAATTTGTTTTTTTTTGGGTTTCTATTTCAATAGAACAATTATTAAACAATTATTTATATTTATATATTTTCAATTAACTATATTGTGTAGAAGTTATAATATTGTTTAATTGGAATGTACTGTGTGGGCTTAAGCCACGACCACGCAATGTGGCAAAACTTTGTGGAAAGCTGATTGCTTATAGGTTTCAAGCAAAAACAAACTTTTCCCAACTCTCTTAGTAGAGTTTGAATCACGAGATTGTTTTCCCGCCATGTGAAGCAATTCAAAATTTGTAATAAATAAGAATTGGTTTATTAGAGTTTGAATCAATAAAAATACTGAAGTAAATAATACTTTCTAATAATTTGCAGAATTAGTGTTCCGAAACTTCACTGGGTAAAGCTAAAAGTTCCTTTTCATTTGTACAATAAGAAAATCTATTTAAGCCAAGGGTTTTTCAATTTCGAAAAATCTATTTTCGAAAATACTTTCTGTACCCGAGTCGTAGATGAAATGAGTCAATAAACAACTTAAGCTGACATGACTCGAACCTCGAATCTATTTTCATCTTATAAGATACGAACTTCCCGGATTTTGTATTTAGCACGAGGCAAACTTTGAGCACAGCAATTGTTGTGTCAAACTTGAGCATCAATATAAAATTCAGGTTTACAAACGGATTCCGAAGAAAGGGCCATTTGGATGCTTCACAGTCGAGCTGCCTTTTTTTTTTGTTGAGCTTTGCTTAATTGAAGGCAATATGTTTTAAATCGCCCCACTTTCGGCACTCTACTTATAATGCTCAATGCCATGGGCTCATGCCCATGTCCATGTTCATGTCCCTGACACATGTAGCCCCCACTCCCGCTTAGCTTGCGAACGCCTTTGGCCATTTCTTTGCGAAATGCGTTCACATCAAACTATACAACACGTTCATATTTCTTACAGTTCGTTACACATTTAATATTAAAGCAAATTACCAACTGTTGTATGTGAAGGGGTGTGTGTACATGTGTGTGTGTGTGTGAGTGTGGGGGGTGTGCAGACAGCTAGTTTGTCAGAAGCCTCCCTTTTTTTTTCTCAGCACATTCTTTTCAGTCGTTTCAAACGCTAAATGATATGCAAATAAAATGGAGGCTACCTCCTGCAGTACGTGAGAACCCCCATGTATATGTCTCTGCGAATGTGTGTGTGTGTGTGTGGGTGTGCAATGTGGTACCTTTTTAAATTCAAATTTAAATTGTTCGCTTCATTTAAGAGCCGTAAATCGCCAGCCTTAGCATATGTGTGCGGGCCAGTGGAGAACTTTTTGGGCTTAATTAACATAATTATGGCCAGAAAACGGTGCTAAGAAAATTTGCGGCACAAAAGTTTACATTGAAAAGTGGACGTCGACGAGTAAATACCCTGCAGCTAAAAGAAATTGTCAAACAGAAAGCTGAAAGTTAGGAGAAGAGCTAAGTCTATAGCAAATTAAATTGAGAATATATAGACTAAGCTTCCCTCTTTGTCTTCACTGTAGAGCATATGAAATAAAATTTCTATGAATTACATTTAATCTTAAGCTGAAGCATATTTAAATATATATGTACATATATTTAAAATTATACTGTGGTTATATACTATAATATACTATATACTATATATATATATATAATATATTAGAGTTATGCTACATTCTATGTACTATGTACACTACAGTCTATGTACTACGAAGGTCCTGTGAACTTAAACTTAAGTTCTTTAAGCTGGAACATATTTGAAACTATATACGTATATCTACTAACTGAAGACAACGTATCGTGCTTTAAACTACTCTTAGAGTTCAATTGCAGGGTAGACGCAATGAAAACCCTATGAATTACTTTTCATAGTCAAGACCGCAAAAGTTTTGCGTACCTTTTGGCATGCAAACTATTTTATTTTTTGGCCTCATAGCGAAACTTCGCTCAAACTTCGCTCATAGCGAAGACGATGGCGATAATGAAGAGAGGGTAGGGCGGAGGGGCGCCAAGTGTTGGAAAGTGCGAATAGTGCAGTGCTGCAAGGCACGGCCAGGGATTTATTCGGCGCTCGCAGCTATTTATCTTAAGCGCGCTCGCGCTCCAAAGAATGCAGCATAAGTAGTGAGCTGCCAGCACTTACCCACACACACATATATATATATATATATATATATATATATATATATATATATATAGACACTGCTGCACTTGTGTTGTAGAGTGCACTTTCCACTTTCATTTGACGCTCGCTTGCTGACTGCAGCTTTCCCCGTCTTCCCGCACGTCATTCCTCTCTTAAGTCAGCATCTCCCCTTACTTTATTTGCGTTTAGCGTACGCAAGTCTCACATTACGTACACATACCAAAACAATAAGTTTAAGTTAAGCCAGACTGACTAGAAGATACACTGTAAGCAACGAAGGCTACGAAATATTATTGAATATTAAATATTATAATATGTATATATATAAATATATTCAATATAATGTTCTCATTAAGTGTATACACCATAGAAGATTCTAAAAATTTGAAAAAAATAAACAACTCAAGGAAATTATTTGTAGTTTTTGCAAAATTAATAATTAATATTAATAATTTTTAATAATTAATATTAATAATCTAAAATTTAATATTGATTTATGATATTTGCCAAATTCCATCAACTTAAAAAGGAAATTTCATATCACATTATATTTAGGGTCTGAACTAAATGGAATCAGTTATCCTCTTTAATAATATATAACACATTTTGGAAATCAAAATATAATTGACACTCGAAAACTAGTCCCAATCTTAACAACAGTAAGAGAGATGGCATCAGACTTTGAAGGCAATCAAAAATATAGTTGCTATAGTCTGCTACATAGAGTATTTAAATACGAATATACTCCATTCGTAACCCTCTTTTGCAATGGGTTCACTAGACAACAAGAGCAACAGTAAGACAGCACTTACCATTGTCATTTGGGGGCAGGAGCATATGGTTAGTCGTTTTTGTCGCTGACTCATGTCCATGCACTAAAAATTCCATTTCAGCAGCAATTCCAACATGTTATACTCTGCGCTTAGGGCGTTATGGCTATGTCATGCAGTTGACAGCTCCAGCTGCAGCGAGAACAGCTTTATCTCAACATAAAAGGCAGCGAACGAGATGGGAGAGGGAGAGAGAGAGAGAGAGAGAGAGTTGACAGTGGTTAACACTGGTCTAAAATTGCAAAAGTCATAAAGACAAGTGCGCTTTTTAAGCTTAACCAAAGTCAACGAAAGAGAGAACTGTAAAAGAGATATAATAAAGAGAATATCAATTTACATATGAGCTAAGCCCAGCATTGTGAAAGCTGATATGGCTTTATACTTTATTGGCTTTAAATATTATTTTGATACACCAAATATTTAGTATAATTCAGTTTTGTGTAATTACGTTCTATTTAAGTAACATAAGTTTGAATATTTTGATACACAAAATATTTAGTATAATTCAGTTTTATGTAATTACGTTCTATTTAAGTAATATAAGTTTGAAGTTTATAAAACGTTGATAAGCCAAAAGATTACAATTTGGTGAGATATAAGCAAGTCCTTTTTAATATAATAATATATATTTTATACAAAATATTTATAAGTTTATTTATAAATAATGTTAACTTTGAAATAAACAAGAGAGGATTTACTTAAATCATATTTCACATTTGCCCTTCTGGCTACAACTTAGAAAACATAAATGCTATAGTAAATGCTTATGATTTAACACAAAAAGGATAAAAATCGGAAAAAATAGTAAATATATATTTATAATTTTAGCAATAAGCATTTTGATGCTTCCATGAATCTGTTCTTATGAACTCTGAGATCTGACTACATTATCAGAGCTTGAAATCTATTTTCAGTTTCTAATTTCTAGTATATGTATTTCAGAGATTAGTTATAGGAGGTAGTTCTACTATTGTTGGTATGTAACTTCTTGTATGATATACAAACATTAGCAATATTTTACTTTTGCTCCATTAGTTTGTTAAAAGTTTTTTAGATTTATGAATTGCAAAGCAAACGATACTTTTGAATATTATATATTAGCCAAAGAAACTTCATAACAAGCGAAGAACAACCTCGAAAGTTAGTCAAAGTAGTAATTTAGCATTCAAAAGACACAAGAACATAACTTTTGGCATAGGGTTTGCCTTGGTAGGACAACTCAAATCTAGATACAGCGCATTTTCAAGTCATGCCATTTTGACTGAAGCTCGCTTGTCTTTGTTGTAGCTGTGGCTCTGTTGACCCTGCAGCATTTAGCTCTTGCCAGCTGCCTGTTCCAGCTGCAGCCCCTTCACATGAGGCCCCATGTCCGGCGGCTTAGCGTCCAAAACTTATGCATCAAGACCCATTTTTTGTTTCATTTGTATTTGACACTTGGTTTTTGTTCTATGCGTCCAGTTTTTGTCATGTTTGTTGATTGTAAAAGTTGCTGAAGCGCTTTTTAACAGTTTTCGTGACACTTTTGTTGTGGCAACAGTTGCCCAACTGACATGAGCATGCCGTCCTGGCTATGGCCAGCCGGGTGTTTGGCCTGAAATGGCGATTATAAAGAATCTGCCTCCATACACAATGCAATTTGATGGCAATTTAACTGTCACGACACATGGAATTTAATCGATGTTGGATTATTCAACAGCACGTAGTCCGTTCGAGTGATCAATAAATTGCAATTGCAGTTGCAATTGTAATTGCAATTGAGTAAGCGCTCGATGGATTGCCCACTTATGATATCTCCATCCTGTGGTCGCATTATAAGCCACCAGCTGTGATATCCTCGTAGCTTACCCACTGCAGTCACATCGCATGTGTCTGGCAAATAAGTAAGCCATACCATACACACATACTATAATGTATATATTGCTATATGTGCTGCATGCAATAAAAATGGCTGACATAATACCCTTTCATTAAAACGCCATAAGCTGAGCTGCTTAGCTTGAAATGATGAAGGACATTAGGAAGCGATAAAAACGACATTTTTGATAGTAACGAATTGCTGACTTGATGGATGCGACAGCTTTTTATTAGCTCTTTAATGACCTGCATAAAAAAAAAACTTATTCTATTCATTAGAAATTTATATGTTTCTGAAAGGTATGATTGAAACTAATTCAACTTAATATTTATGGTATTATTTTTTAGCAAAATCTGGTGAAACTTTAGAAATTCGTAGTCAGAAATGCCTTTAAATTACTTAAGGCATCAATTTATATGCCATTTGACATTTTCTGAACATTTGCTGAATAATCTTAATTCGCATCTTCAGTTTTTCCCCATTATCTCGGCAAAATATTAAGCAATATGATTTTCTTAAAGCTTTTAGTCTTTTCACAATTATTTTATACTTTTGTGGGCATATTTTTCACAAATTAATAATTATAGAAGTTAATTCCGTAAGCATCTGCCTATAACTTAAAAAAAGCTAGCAAGGCTAAAAACTACTTCAATAATTTCATTAAGTAAAGTTCTAAGTTTTTATTTCATCATTTTAGCTAAAATTAACTTCATTCTGCTTCTAAATCAGAAGCTAAACTAAATTAACTAAATATTAGGAGGATATATTCTAGTCTGTCAAGCATTTTGGTTTCATTCGCCACAACTTTTGTTGGCGAAAATGCAATTGAATTGTGGAGCGTAATGAGTTTTTGTGGTTTGTTTATTAAGTCGCTTTTGTAGTTTGTCTAAATGGGCATTGGTTTTATATACTTACTTTGCGGCTCAGTTGGAGCTTGAATGAAAAGCATTAAGGTCTAGCGAACATTTCGACTATTCCAATAATCCCCAACGTAATCTCTTATATTTTCACTTAAATAGTCAATGCCAAGTTCATATTCCCGAACACCGATTCGACTAATAAATAAGGAGCACACGTAGCTGTCTATTTTAATGTTTTGCTAAGATTTACATGCCGACATATTAATAGGGCGATTTATAAATACCTGAATTTGTATTGTGCTTATTGTAATTTACGATGGTTTAAGCATTCAACATGTGCCTCGTTTATTTTATTTGCCTTTAAACATTTAAGTATTATAAACTTGTGGATTTTTTCATGTGAATAAAGAATTCTATTATGTTTTTCGTGTTTTTTTTTCTGCTTACTTTTAATATATTTTGTTTATTTAATTTAACCATTGTTCGCATTTAATTTTCAATTATGCTATAAATAATTTTCGCATGTATTTTAATTAATGAGCTGCCCATTAAATAAATAATGCATTTTAATTGAAATATGCAGAACACATTGCCACGACTGCATATATCTCTGTGTTTTTTTTTCTTTTCTGTTTAATGGACTCCGGAAACAAAATTGTCTTCATCTCTCGACCCCAGTCCCCGTGCGTCTAACCCGATTCGACATTGGGCATGCACTCACGTCCGTCAATCAGACTTGTATACATGGACTGTACAGAAAATGCCCAAAAATCAATTCAATAATAATTTTACCTAGACACGGGCACGTCCATCCAGTCAAATCCAGCCCACAGCCCCCCAGAGCCCTCATTTCTTTTCGTTTGTTTGTTGGCTTAATGTAAAATATTGCGCATACGCCACGTTGTACATTAAAAGCTTTATGCCAGCCAGCAAAAATTTGCTTTTTATTTATAGTTTACTTATATTTTGTTATTTTATTTTTATTTTTTGCTGCTCGTTCTGTTGTATGGATAATTTTTCGAGCTGTTTTGTTATGGGCTCGCTCGGGCGAGCTGGCGGCTAAATAACGTCTAATATGGCTGACAATTTGCTGTTTTTATGGTTATTATTTGTATAACAGTTCTTAAACAACTTATGTTTAACAATAAAGAAGAAATATTGGGAAAATTTATTGGAATATGTAATGCTTATACACTTGGAGGAAATTGTGATAGATTTAGCTGGAATAAATGAATAAATATATTAAGATATATGCTTATTAATGTCAATCGTAAAACTCTATATATTTTATTTAAATACTAACAAGCCAAATTTAAGAAATATATAAATATAAATTCAAATATAAATATAAATATAAATATAAATATAAATATAAATATAAATATAAATATAAATATAAATATAAATATAAATATAAATATAAATATAAATATAAATATAAATATAAATATAAATATAAATATAAATATAAATATAAATATAAATATAAATATAAATATAAATATAAATATAAATATAAATATAAATATAAATATAAATATAAATATAAATATAAATATAAATATAAATATAAATATAAATATAAATATAAATAGAAATAGAAGTAAATGTAAATGTAAATATAATTTCAGAATTATTTTCAAGTGCACTCTATAAATTCTATTCCCTAGTTGTGTGTAAGCCATATATCTTGTGTAACTGACAACTGAATGACTAGACCATTAAGGCTTTACATCTTGAATCGACCTTTTAATGTTGTATATCTCTATCTATGGGTCATCGCCACTTGAAATAGAGCTCAGTTGCCCAGTCATTCGGCACATCATGTCCGCATTACAAACGCTCTATTTATCGACTGGTGTGCACTTTTGTTTATTGATCATCAGAGAGCATCAGCATTAGATTTTCTTTTCTTTTCTTTTCTTTTTTTTTTCGTTTCAGCTATTTAAACATGGCCTGTTTATTGTTGTAAAATATTTGTAGAATTTTCGTAGTCGATTTTTACATTATTCAGCGTCTGTTGTTTATTTTGATTTGCCTGCAATTTATTTCATGTCTTGGTCTTGACTTTTACAAGGTGAAAAATGCTTTTTTGAAAATATTTTGTGTATGCGCCATAGATTAAAAAAAAAAAATAATAAGCAAACAAAAAATAAATGGAAAATAAAAAATCGGCGACAAATTGACAGGAACTTGTCTTCTTGTGTGTCTTCGTTGTCTTTATTGGTTCATTTGCTTCTTTGCTGACTTTGACTATAATTTAGCTTTTTATGCGTTGCTCTTCAATGGGAACATGGCTCTGCTTTTTGGGCCAGTTAACTGAGCTAGAGGTAGGGCAGTGAAATAGACCCTCTTTGCGTCTGGGCAAACATGTCAAGCATTTTGTTTGCTTCACTGTCACTTGGGCGCCGCTCTTTATGGCCCATTGAGGGCGAGGCAGGGGGCATGGTTTTTGGACGCCCAGTACTCAGAGTCTTGTGCCATAAAAACGGCGTCAGAAATGAAGCAGCCGTTGGGCTACAAACAGAACCTACAATCAACACTGAAAGCCAGGCCAGAATCCACGGGGATGCGAAACAAAAAAAGTCGAAATAAAAACAACCAAAAAACCACTCAAATAATAGCTAAACAAATGCTGTATAATTCATATCGCATTTTTAATGCTCTTTTGCAAATATTGATTCACGCTTTGAGCACATTTAAATTGAAAACAATAAACAATTGAAGCAATTAATAAAATTTTGTTTATGTTATGGTTTGATTTATATATAAAAAAAAAGAAAAAGTAGTGCATCGATTGATTCTGTTTTCAAATATAATTCAAAGTCAATAAATCTGTTAAAAATATCTGAGAATATATAGAATTATAAAATGTATTTCAAAATAAATATTGTATTTATAGATCTAATCAGAATTCAAGTTCAAGTTAATTCTGTAAATAAAATTATGTTTGTGTGGGCTAAAAGAAGAAACAAATAAATCGTGGATCCATCGATAAACAAAGAATGAAAATATCAATAACTGGGTAAACATTAATTTGTGGATAAAAATAATGTGAGAGGAAATAATCAAACTGATTTTTTTTATTTCTTGAGCTTTTCCCTTCTACTGTGACTGTGAACTCAAAGCAATTACTCGTGCTGGAATAATTTAAAAAATCAGTTGATGGAATGAATGACTTCATGTGATAAAGGATGAAATGACAATTTAAGCATAGCAAAAGGTTTTTAGACTGTATATTAAGAGCGCTGGCCAAGAGAATTCAGTAATCAAAAATCTGGCAATACTTTTATAAAGGCTTTAAACGTGCTAGGTGCGAAACTGAAATCAGATTTGCTCCGGATATAAAGAATGACTCTTAAATTTAATTTAATGTCAAAGGATACCAAATATACCACAAAACAGAAATAAATCTATTTTTATATTAAATAAATAAATAATGATTAATTTACGAATAGTTGAAATAAAATCAAATGGTTTATGTGCACTCAACTGTAGGTAAGATTTAGTATTTCAATTTGTGTAATGCGCATCAACTAACTAAATTTAGCCGAAAAAAGGCTAACTAGGGCAACACTCTTTGTTCTGAGCTGGCAAGCTGTGAGTCGTTGGCTGTCTTTGGCGAATCGAGTGCCGGTAGCAATGAGCAGCTAAATTTGGTATTTGCTGCCTAACTTACGATACGGCCATCGCAATGTAAATGGAAACCTCAAAAGCTCAGTGAACTTGGCAACTCAGAGAGCCGCAGACCCGCAAACTCTGCCATATACCAACGACAATTTATGTGGCAACTGCTGCTGTTGCCAGTTGGCAGTCGCTCGGAGGCACGCATTTATTATTTTTCTTAATTAAATCTTCAGTTCGCTTTATTCTGGGTGGCCTTGATATGGATTTATATAGATTTATACAGCCCCTGGATGCATGCAATGCAATCCAATTGCAATTGCAATGGCAATTGCATGGCAAATGACATGCTGTTGAGGCCATGGTCCTGCCCCTGAGAGCTACTACAACATTGAAACCCATTTCAGTTGAGCCTGGCAACGTCAACGCGAACGCCACTAATTAAGCCTAATGGCGCATGAAACATGCATTAAAACTAATGTGCAATCCTTGCAATCCTGCCCACTCTACATCCTCTCTTCCAAACCTAACGAAACATCCGTTCCTTCAATTCAACTGGGAGCCCAGCCGAGCCGAGTCGAGCCGAGCCGAGTCACTGTTAATGGTCTCTGCCTAATTTTATGGTGCAAAATACAAACATACATATATATATATATATAAATATTCACATATATATTTGTCTAACAACATTTGCGTTTTATTGCGTGCTATGCCATGGATGTTACTATTTATGTATATATAGATTTCTATCTAGTCATAATTAAAGCAGTTGTGTTTATCGCAATTTAAAGCAGCATGGTACACATGCACTGCAAGAAATATAATTAACTATTCTTATTAGTAAACGATGAAGGATAAATTTCATACTTTCTGTGAAATATGGTAATATGCAAGAAAAAGGGGTAGCTTGAAGTTTGAACTGAATTTCGAAAAGTTCTAAACGTCTATTTGAGAGCTATACTAATATTTTCCGTATATCGAAAATTTTCATATCAAAAAAAATTCTTAAAATCGTAAGCTTGAAGACAATAATATTATTAATTTATAATATATTTATTTATAATAATATTTATTATTTATTTATAATAAATAATAAAAAAAAACATATATATTCTTTAAGTATATAAAAATCTTTTCGTTTAAATTTTCATAATTCAAATCAAAGAAAAATATAAAAAGTAAATGCACTTTAAACGAATTCATTTGTATTCAAATCTTATTTTATGGTCAAAAGAAGATTGGAATATAACAAGAAGTTCCAAAAGAGATTCGAACTATTATTAAAACATTTTGTTTCGTCTTAGCTGAGGCTAAAAATCTTTTTTGAGGCTTTGCAGAAAAACGTTAAAAACAATAATTTTAAGTGGCAAAACTGAATTCGACTCACGTTTAAGCGAACCCGAGTATTTGATTACTGTCTAATTTTGAATTGAACTTAATTGGAATAAAAAACGTTTACACAGGCTCCTTAGTTACGCGCTGCTTCAAGTCAATTTCTATTGAATTAGCTATCGATTGATACATTTCGCTTTAGCCTGGCCGCAAGCAAGTGTGCAGCACATAGATCATTATGACTTGTAGCACACTCGTCTGGACACAGCAGCAGTAGCCGCAGCAAAGCAACAACTACAACGTGACTTGAGTTCAGTTAAGGCTGATTGCCAGCCCCGCAGGATGCTTGAGCCAAGTCAGAAACTGACAAGCAGCAGTTAGAGGTGGAGCCGAAGCACCAGCTAGGCGCCCACTAATGAAACATTATGGCTGT